>CM065808.1:187328093-187928093 GCA_033398695.1 Orobanche coerulescens | reverse complement strand
AATCAACATTCCCGTAAAACGGGAATAATAGACACAACGGAAGGACAAAACAACAAGACATCGCCAAAATACTCAACACCGGTCTTCATGTGATTAGTATCGTCGTCTTCCATCATCCTTCATAACGATCCTGTGAATTGCTCCCCAGCAACCTGCAAATACCTGGACGCAATACAGACATCCACCCCCGAATACTCGGGAGTTAGCAAAACTCCACTGTTTTGCTAGTGCAAGTATAAATACAAAGGCAAGCCATACATATCATACTCCAAGAACATAGAAATCGTGAATATACTTCCCGAGATAATTCACTTGATCAAAACTCTTTGAATTATGAAAGATAGGAATAAAACCATTTTACATCTTACAAAATATTTTACGAGCTCGGGAGTTTTGAAAGCATTTGGGGTTTAAGAATTTTCAAGCCTTTCGAAACACTTAGGGACACAGCCCAAAATCATTTATTTCAAAATACGATTCCGATAACAAAATACGGGGTCCACGACTCAATCATAACATTCCAACCACAAGCACGGGGGTCCGTGAATCAACTTATTCACATCACATACTCACAAGAATAACCCGACATAAACTACACCGTGTCAAACATTACCATGACAACAGTCTCACAGAACGACAACAGAGAGCACAACTTTGCAACTTGACCATACGGTCGAACTCAACACACCACAGAGCTACAATACACAGAGCAACCACAGGACTCACGTACCCTTACCAAATTATCACAGTCAAGGGACAAATCACACACAACACATTTACTGGTGCCATTCCAGCCAGGTACAATACCATTTCGACTGCCATTCTAATCAGACGAAATATGCTCCAAAAATCACATTTCTCCAACAAAACATTTCAAGGTTAACCTTGGTACGAGACTCACGGCCACCGTACCCCGCAGCGCCCCGTCGGACATCCCTGGGTGGTTAACCATAGTTCGCGATACGCAACTCACGGCAACGTATCCCTAGAGGCCTCGTCAGACCGTCCCTAAGTGAACATACACATATCATCCACAACGCCACGGGAAGCCATAATTCGAATACTAGAATATGCATACAAATGCGAGGTACTTCGCTAGAATGGCCACTATAGTCGACGTACACTCACAACTAATATCACACAACCACAAGCAAATACCAATACCAAACAACACCAAGCGTCACAACCTCCTTATGAAGGAATAACAACTAATATCACACAACGTCACATATTCACCGAACAATTACACATATCAATACACAATTCTCGGCAAATAATTACGGTCTACTAAATTCACTAAATATGTTTAACATCTTTCAACATACGAAACTAACACACATATGCCGAAAGCACATTAATCCCCGAAGCATACGAGTTATCTTTTGAAAGACAACAATTATCGAGAGCATACCGATCTTTTTAAAAGTTCATTAAAACATTCGGATTGCACATAAAATCATTTATCAATAATTCCGTCTACGAAACATGAAAAGTATGGGCAAGATACTTGCCTCGGATAATTACAAGCGCGGAGAATCGACCGAAGTGAGGAGACCCGAACCGTCCACGAACCCGCCAACTCCGCCAAGCGACAACCCGCGATGATAAACTACGAATGACAATAACAAAAATGAAAGTGAATTCCAGAGCACGATCCAAAGCCGCTGAATTAAAGGATCAAACGACGAAAGTTCAAGGGTTTCCCCCAAAACGGCCAAGAACACGAATCGACTCGACAATTCATGAAAAACGGAATTCAAACCATGGATTATAATCAATAAGACTAGATACCAATGACGAAATCAACAATCTCGGATTCAAATCATGAAATCAAGACAAACTCATACATTTTCCTGAAATAGGGTTCTGAGGATTATACCTTGATTCGGACGGAGGAAGGTGATTACGTTGATGATGATATGTTCCCACAACACCACTGTGATGGAAAACGAAGAACACACGGATCCGAGGTGGTAGAAATCACCCTCTGATGTCGCCCGATGGAGAAAACGAAAGAAGAGATGTGAAATGAGGTTTCTGACCTCTGCCCGCTGTTCTTAAAATAGCGGGCTGTTGCGGCTGTAACAAGTGATGCATTACAGCCGTAACAATGGCCATATTACGGCCGTAACTGATGGGGTGTTACGGCCGTAACACCTCTTGGACGACGATCAGGCATTTCTTTGTCCGAAGCTATTCGGACGACTCCGAAACCCGGACCTGCTATCGAACCAAAAATATGGTTACGAAGTATATTCGATGACGAATCTAAGCGTTGCAAGAAAATAAAATTCCGACTACCCGGGAATCCGAAACACGACAACGAAGATGAAATTCCCTAACTTATAGGAAATTACAAAAACGTTGTGAAGACTTCTGCATGTGAGCGCCGAATCTTTTGAATATAAAAGGATTAAAGTCTTCGAGGTGGGTCAGGATGATTTATTTAAATCATATCTCTTGCGGGAATCACTCCAATTTGTCTCTTCACGTTGCATGTGAGCTTTCCGTAAATTTTTGACTTTTCAACGAATGCTGACGTGGACTTGGAGTACTTGGCTGCAGTCGAGTAGGCTGATATGCAGCTAACATCTCTGCAGGTAGGTCCTCTCGGTCATTCCTTTGTTTGTGACTTATCCGGTCGGGTGACTTCCACGAGGTACCTCAGTGCCGATCTGGTCAAACTTTCTCGATAAATTTAGTTGACGAGCTACTCGACCGAGTAAATTTGTTCCTCTCTGATGGACTAAGCTGTACTTAGTACTTAGCCGTTTTTCAGCCAAACTAATTTTGGCCTACAGAAGATACTCATTTGGTTCTTCTTTACATTTTGCCAAGTTTTATACTTAACATATTTGGCCTATGGAAGATACTCATTTGGTTCTTCCTTACATTTTGCCAAGTAATAAACATTTGATTTTATATTAATGACACCATCAAAATCTAACAAGTATTCCTAACAAATTGATGGTGACTTGGAGGGTGGTGGAGATGACGTTAGGGGCGGATACATTGAGGACGGAAATGGTGGCGTCCTGGAGGATGAATCGGGTTTTTTTGGCGACAGAGGTGGAGAAGTTTGGTGTGGATCAGAAGAGGGTGGGAGGTCTCGGAATAGAGTGGAAAGAAGGGGGAACCAATATTTGTCAAGTATTTTTTGGAGCCCAAATGAAAAAAATTGAACCTCAAAATATTAATTCCCGGTTTCAAGACATTCACTTCGCTATTGTAAAATTTTTTTGGTAAAAAATAAAATTTCACACTTTTTACTTCAGTAATTATCAAATTAGCGAAGTCTTTGTAACTTAAAATTTCTAACTAGCTTCTGCTTTTTTGTTTGGTACCATTTACTGAAGTCTATGTGGATTTTTTACTTCAGTAAATTGAAAAGCGAAGTTGTTGTTTGTTTTTATACATTACCGAAGTGAGACGTACCGAAGTCTTTGATGTTTATTTTACTAGTGCATGCTCGATCATTTGCCTCGAAACATTATTCCATGTTGTTGACGGGTAAGATTTCATATGATTGAAAGATATCATCTCTAATCTTTTGAACAATCGTCCGCTCAAGCGTTAGACGAAGCTTGCGAAAGTGGGGCTACTAATTCGATCGAAAAACTGAGTCTTCATCGAACTACGGGGGTAACCTCAAGGCTGGACTGGATGGGCGGTCTGAACAGATAGGATGTTGTACGGCCGGGTCAGGAACCTCCATAAGTTCCCTGGACTTGGAGAAATCAGTGGCCTGGTCTGGACCTTGAGGCTCGACAGCCATTGTTGAAGATGGCCTCGTGTCGGCCGGGACGGGTTTTGGAGTTAACCTCTGAGACAGATGCTTTGTTGAAGGATTTGCAACTCTTCATGTTGTGTCCAAGATGCTTGCAAAAGGAGCAGTAGCTAAGAATGTTTTCATATTCCACTTGTTGCATCTTAATTTTTCCATCGAGCCTAATTTCAACTTCTGGAAAACGGGCTTTAGTTACATCAATATCAATACATACCCGCGGGGTAGATGCACGAGTTAATTCGGCCGTGGCACTATCAATTCGAAGTGGTTTCCCTAACACGGAAGCAATTTGAAAAAGACTTCGTCGATCGAATAAGTGGACAGAGAGGTACGGAAATAACACCCAAATCGAAGCAAATGGGGCCTCGAATAAAGGATTAAAATCAGGTGTCCGCTTGAGGACACACATCAAAAACCCATCCATATGTAATATCCACATTTTTCCCTTCTCTTATTATTCTCATTTTAGTGCATTTTCGTTTTTAACAACTCGCTTGTAACCGTATTGACATTTTGAGGACATTTAATATTGAACTTTTCGTCGTTCGAGCTTGATTCGGACTCGTTTTACTCGATTTGATGTTTCATGCTGTTATTTCGGATATTATCATAATCGTGGTTTGGAACCGCCGTTTCGGGGTTGCCAAAGATCCATCTCGTGTTATTATGGGCGTTGTGAGCTTTGTTTGGTGTTTCGACCATGTGTCGTACATTCCGGATGTTTGGGCCGTTTTGTAAATTTTCCCAAAAGTTTGGGAAAATTTCGTTTGTTGATTGTTTCTCCGAACCTTTGAGTAGTCGGGAATATGTTTTCCTTCGGCATTTAAGTTCGTCGTTTCAGGTCCCTAACGTCCGTACCATCGTGAATTGTTCACCGTTGTATTTCGATTCTTTTCCGGTACCTCCCTCATTTCTTCTGGCCTGTACTCCACAGAAAGGAATGTTACGTACGTAACACCCTTTTGGTTACGTACGTAACGTTCTAGTGTATTTCGGTCCAGACGATTCTGCCTTTTTGGTTACGTACGTAACACCCTTTTAGTTACGTACGTAACGCCTTAGTGTATTTCGGTCCAGGCGATTCTGCCTTTTTGGTTACGTACGTAAGGCCCTTATGGCTTACGTCGTGTCGACTTACGTGCGTTAGCATGTGGTGGCTAACGTGCATGCGGCGGCTGGGTTTATAAACCCGAGGGTTGACCGATTTCGGCCGGTTCACTCCTTCTCCTCCCCATCCGACTCCTAGGCGATCTTCTTGGCATTTCCGGCGATTTGAAGCTTGGTAACTCCGAGCCATCATCTTCTTCGAGTTTTTGGAGCATATTATCAACCTCTAATCGTGTTCTTCGTCATTATTCAAGGTAAACTCCTAAAACCTTGTTTTGGGTAATTGAAGGGGTTTTCATGTTTCGTCCGATTCGTTCCGTATGTTAGATTAATTCATGATGTACATGATTAATCTTGTTGATTTCGTTGGTTACCCTACGGATTCATGGTATATTTCGTAGTAATTTTGTAATCGAGAGGGTTTGATTGTGGTCCGCCCTCGTCGTTGTTTCTATACGAATATACATGAATCGTAGGCGGGTTTTCGGGTGTATTACAATTCCGTATTCATTTAGGATTGGTTGTGATTGTGTTCTTCGTATCGTTAGGTTCGTGATTATCGGCTCCTAACGGTCACCGGTGTTTTTCCTTCCATTCGTTGCGTCGTTTATTATTCAAGGCAAGTATTCTTTTGGAAACCTTTATGCTTAACATGAAATGGTAATGTATATTGTGTGTGCTTTACTCACCCTGGGAGGGTCCGACGGGGCCTCGGGGGAATCTATGACTTCACTCTGGATTCATGAGTTTGTTTCACTAGCCAGCTCGGGAGGGTCCTTAGAGGCCTCGGGTAGGATTCGTGGCTTCGTCCCGGTCCTAGGCGATGCCTGTGCGTGATTTGTTTTATGAAATGGCCAGCTCGGGAGGGTCCTTAGAGGCCTCAGTGGGATTCGTGGTTTCATCCCGGTCCTAGGCAAATTGTTTGACTGTTTGTTTCCGGAAAAGACATGTCTGGTTTTGGTTTTTGAAATGATATTGGTGCATGTTCTATGAAATGTGTAAGCGATTGGTTTGCCTTGATTACTTGTACTAGCGTAATTGCTAACCCCTTTGGGGGATCCGTTTTGGGGAAATTCTTGTTATGGATTTCAGGTTATGATCATCCGGATGAGCGAGCGCTGGGACTGTAACACCCCCAGATCAAACCGGGAATATTACACGCCGCAGACCCTCTCCGTGAGGATCCACCAGGCTAGACATCAAAACAACACATTACATTACATACCGACGAATCAAAATAACGGACCAATAGACCGATTTGGTCTTTCGTCACAGACTTACAAATCAAAATACGTAAATTCATCCAGACTCATACCCACGCAAGGGTAAGATAATTACCACCACAAACAATAAGACAGCGGAAAAGACAATACAATGGACTCCGACTAACCGAACCCAAAACTGGCCTTCGTGTGATTAGTATCATTCGTCTTACATCATCCCTCGTGCCGATCCTGTGTCTTGCTCCCGAAAACCTGCATGCATGTACCTGACACATGAGATATCCACCCCGATTACTCGGGGTTAGCAAAACTCCTTTGTTTCGCTAGTGCAAGTATAAAGTGCAAATACGAGCCATACACAACACATTCCGAGAATACAACGAAAGACTTCGAGGTATATTTAGTTAAAAATAGTTCAAGTCTTGAAAGTAGAAACGAAGTAAGTAAGCACTTTGAAAACACTTCCAAATCTGGGAGTTTTGAAAACATCAAAAATTAAAAATGTTCTTAATTCCTCGAAAGCCATTTAGGGTCCATGACCCCAAAGTTCATTTTTCAAAATACAAATCCGTTTAACAAAACACGGGGTCCACGACCCAACCATTCCGGTCACAAAACACGGGGTCCACGACCCGATCATCCACTTCAATTCACTAACAAGGACACATTACACATAACACATTATTCTTATGCCATTCTAGCCAATCACAAAGACTCGAAATATAATGTCTCTCGACCCCGAGCACAAAGCATTGTGATACTCAGGACAATATCACAAATAACGAAAACAACAACGTCATACTCAAGATTAAAACCACAATGGTAACCCGGCCGTACCCCTTAGTATCGACCCCGGACATCCCGTCGGACACTCGGGTGAAACCACTTCGCGGCCGTACCCCTTAGTATCGACCCCGGACATCCCGTCGGACACTCGGGTGGAAGTTCATCCACACACGCACCCAAGTCCACTTAGTGGCCGTACCCCTTAGTATCGACCCCGGACATCCCGTCGGACACTCAGTGGAAGGAACAACACACACACACGTTCCAAAATCACGATTGCAAACCACAAGCCTCGAAGGTCAATCATAGTATATATAGTCGAGGTACCTTACTAGAATGGCGATTCATCCAACATATACTCACGACCAAGTAATGATACGATTCACAAGGAAGCACAAGATTTCAACAAAGACCGAACGACACAACTAATATCACTCAAACTCACATATTCATCCATAAACACGTGACTCCAAGCACATAATTTGACAAAAGAATTACACTTTACATTTACCAACGACATAATCATACGCAATGACATCACAAGAAGGTAAGGTGATTCTATACTCGACACTAGCTCGCATATTCAACTAAGCACATTAATTCCCGACACACGGGTCACCTTTACAAAAGCATGATGGTAAATATTCCGATTTCTTTGGAAAATGGTTATTAATATTTATTTAGCACATATCGACGATTAACAATCATAATATCCACAAAACACGTAATGTATGGGCAAGATACTTGCCTCGATAATCGATACCGGACACTCCCACAATCACGGATCAGTCGGGACACCTCGAACACCTACGATTCTCCGGCGAAGACAATGAATACACCCACGATCGAAAAGCTTGAAGAGAACGACGAACGGAAGGGTTCCGACTCGAATTCTTTGCGAGAAATCTGACCCTAACATCATACAATCAATAAATTAACGAACGAACGAGGAAGAATAATCGTAGAACGCTCGAATCCTCTTTGTGACATTTTATCGGACACCTTCAAGGCGTCGATAAGAAACGCAATAAAACGACAAATCCTCGGCGATTCAACCGAGGAACAGCAAGGAATTCGACATAATAATGTTTAACAATCATAAATACATCACTATTCTGAGTTAAAACGGATTAAACGGACAAATCGAACAAAATCCCCAAAACTAGATTTTAAGAAAACTTGCCTTGATTCGCTGGATTGAAGGATGTTACGTGATGATCAATTGATGTTATGAACTCCAAAACTTCGTGGATTCATAGTATAACAACATGTCTCCATGATTGAGCAAGTTCCAGCCGCGGAAGGGAAGAAAACGAGTGATAAAATGGGTGAAAAACCCGTCTGTTCTGCCATATTTATAGGCCTGCCGGACACGGCGCAGCAAACGGCCCAGACAGCGCCGTGTGTCTCGGCCGTGTCTCGGCAGGCTGCGATCTGGCCGACACAGCGCGAGACAGCGCCTGGCAGGGCCGTTTGAGGCCGTGTTGCAGGCACTGGCAGGCCCCTCCCGACAGCCCGAAAATTACGTCCGAACGACCCCGAAACCCGAACCTGAATACGAATCGAAGTTACGGTTACGAAGTACTCGCAAAGACGAATCTAAGAGCTAATAGAACACACGATTCCGACCACCCGAAGGCTCGGAATTCGACAACGGAAGTAATTACCCAAAACTTTGGGAAATTACAAAAATGGCCCAAAACGTCCGAAAATCACGATACGCGATCGAAACACCAAACCAAAGCTCGCAACATGAATAATAACATTAAATGAACTTACGAGAAACTCGAAACAACAGTTTCGGACGAGATTCGCAAGAATCGAACTCAAGTGCGGAAAAGTCGCTAAAAAGCTCGGAACTCAACAAAACGATACCGAAACGAACTCGGATGACAAAAAGTGCAGAATTAATCATTCTCGAAATGACGAAACGGTCATGAGCGAGTCGTCAAAATGGACTTCCGCCGAAAAAAGAAAATTACCGAAATTCGAAATTACGGATATTACATTCTACCCTCCTTAAAAGAAGTTTCGTCCCGAAACTTAAAACAAGTAGGGAGAAGCAATATCCCGCCAGTAAAACTCGACGAGATACGCAAGGAAACGCGTAACTTACGCCCATCGGTGAAACGTTACAAGCAACGCAAAGGAATATACGGCGTGAAAACACGCTCCACGGCGACCAACACAACGTCGCTGTTAGGGATATAACAAAACCAACAAGTGACAAGCGTCATCAAATGGATAATACAATCAAGTCAATTATCCGAACAATCACAAAACACAACGAACGAAAATCAATACGATTGACCAACCCAACGGTACATCAATCAAAACGCAAGCCAATCGCTGAACAAATACGGAATTCCACCGCCTGGTTGGAAGATCGAAAACGAGACTAATTTTCCGAACTTGGAAAGGTCACAACGATATATAGATCAATTTGGGACAATATCAGAACTCGTTCGAATGACAAAGGTGGGAAACAACACCAGGTCAGAAGCATCAACGAACACAGTCGAGTCGATACGGTTGGACGAAACAGAAGAGAAAGAAAGAAAAAATGTGGGTATTACATCATATCACCTTTAAAAGAGGTTTCGTCCCGAAACCTAAACAACGAGAACGAAGTCTTTGGAATAGCAACCTTCCCGACCATATCCTCTTGGTCCACATCCGATCTTCATGGCCATTAGTATCGTGGTCACGACTGTATCCTCTGCCCATCGGCATACTAAGCGGATTCCCACTTAATACGATTGCACAACTTCGCAAAATATTATACTAAAGTACCAACTCAGCATGACATATCACATAAGGTAACCAATAGCAACTCGAAAAGAAAATCCACGAGGTATCCTTTTAAAGGAAATCCTTTGAAAATCCTTAGATTTGTATGATATTTAAAATAAACTTTAAAAGTACTTTTGGTACCTCAGGTTGTTTCATCAAAACTTGTAAACAACATATTTTAACCGTCTCATTTGAAATCATTTGAAGTCATCATGCCTCTACGTATCATCATCACCGTTAACAACTAACAAGTTAACCATGCAAGATCATCAAATCATTCTTACATACTCTAACATTTCCAAATCCGAGTTTGAACTTTACATCGAGTGAGATTTTTCCTCTTTCACTAGATTTTTTTTAAAAATAAAAATCGCATTGGTTTATGAAATAAAATATTTTTATGGTGTGAAAGATTTTTGAAAATCATTCACTCGAATTATTTGAAAATACAACAATACGTTAAAAATCATTTTCGAAAATTCTCCCAACACTTCACAAACATCAACGATGGTAATATTTTACAAAATGTCTACATGTATTTTAAAACAACTCTTTCAAATACCATCGAGGTTTTATTTGAGAATCCAAGGCCGGCTTGCCAATTCCAAATAATTTTCAATGTATACACGGAGCCGCCGATTAATCGAACCGTCAAAATTTTGTGAAGTTTCCAGGAAAGTGTTTTTGAACACACACAGCAGACATAATTTATCAATTCATCAAACACAATCAAATATCACATAGCAATACGAAAAGTCTTAACACACATTCACGCTGTGATTGTTATCACTAGACACCACGTAGAGAATACAACTACAGGTGATTGGCCGCAAAAGTTAGACCTAACGGCTATAATGCGGTTCCGTAGCCTCTGCCCAGGTTGATTAATGCGCGTTACAACAAAGATTAACGTGCGCTAAACACACCACGTTAGCGCGCGTTAGGCTCGTATTAAGCCTGTGCTAACCGCTCTAATCACCAACACGATTGCAAACATATATGAGGTAATACTAGACTCGAAGGTTACAAATAAGAAACAACATACGAGTCTAAATGTCATCGATTCACATAATTATAACATCTCATAAGCAACCATCAAAAGAAAATCATCCTACAAAAATGAAAAGTTTACTTCTCAATAAAGAGGACTATCTCAACACATACATACCGATGGACTCAACATTCACTTTACTATTTTAATCATAAAACTGGCACCAGTGCTCAACAACGAGAGGATCATCAATACACATCTTCTGACCAACATTCATGAAACCGAAAAGTTACAAACAAGAGTCACGTCTTGAGTATATTTTGAAGACCTTATTTGAGTTAAAAACTCGAGTTTTGAAAACTTATAGTATGAGATGAGAATGAAATATCGGTAGTTTGAAGTCTAAAAATTTTCGACCTTGAGGTCATCATACAAAAAATCAAAATTTTTCCTCCCTTGGAGAACATTTTAAAAATTTACGTGGCTCCCCGGAAGCCTTCGAAACTAAAAATTCCAAGGTTGTTGCTCTTGCAAGAAAAACAATTCATACAAGGATACATTTGGCCATATCATTCTTCATTCTAGCACAATACGGGAATTAACAAATATATGTCACTTACTCACGATGCACCTTCAAATACTACTACATAACACAGAATCATACAGGCTCGTATAGATCGTGGTACAACATGTAGTAGGGAGACTTACATCCACAGATCGCACGAAGATGATGGCTGCACCTTGATACTAATCACGGCCGACATCCCAGACGACGCGTCGCGACACAACTCAGTCAGACAAAATCTGACAATACAAGACTCAACAACACACAACTCGACCCGACAGCCTAGGTTTCCTCAACCTTGCTCCGATACCATAAATGTAACACCCCCAGATCAAACCGGGAATATTACACGCCGCAGACCCTCTCCGTGAGGATCCACCAGGCTAGACATCAAAACAACACATTACATTACATACCGACGAATCAAAATAACGGACCAATAGACCGATTTGGTCTTTCGTCACAGACTTACAAATCAAAATACGTAAATTCATCCAGACTCATACCCACGCAAGGGTAAGATAATTACCACCACAAACAATAAGACAGCGGAAAAGACAATACAATGGACTCCGACTAACCGAACCCAAAACTGGCCTTCGTGTGATTAGTATCATTCGTCTTACATCATCCCTCGTGCCGATCCTGTGTCTTGCTCCCGAAAACCTGCATGTACCTGGACACAATCAAGAAATCCACCCCGTATACTCGGGGGTTAGCAAAACTCCACTGTTTCGCTAGTGCAAGTATAAAGTGCAAATACGAGCCATACACAACACATTCCGAGAATACAACGAAAGACTTCCCGAGGTATATTTAGTTAAAAATAGTTCAAGTCTTGAAAGTAGAAACGAAGTAAGTAAGCACTTTGAAAACACTTCCAAATCTCGGGAGTTTTGAAAACATCAAAAATTAAAAATGTTCTTAATTCCTCGAAAGCCATTTAGGGTCACAGCCCCAAAGTTCATTTTTCAAAATACAAATCCGTTTAACAAAACACGGGGTCCACGACCCAACCATTCCGGTCACAAAACACAGGGTCCACGACCCGATCATCCACTTCAATTCACTAACAAGGACACATTAAACATAACACATTATTCTTATGCCATTCTAGCCAAGCACCAAGACTCGAAATATAATGTCTCTCGACCCCGAGCACAAAGCATTGTGATACTCCGGACAATATCACAATTAACGAAAACATCAACGTCATCCTCAAGATGAAAACCACAATCGTAACCGCGGCCGTACCCCTTAGTATCGACCCCGGACATCCCGTCGGACACTCCGGGTGGGAAACCACTTCCGCGGCCGTACCCCTTAGTATCGACCCCGGACATCCCATCGGACACTCCGGGTGGAAGTTCATCCACACACGCACCCAAGTCCACTTCCGTGGCCGTACCCCTTAGTATCGACCCCGGACATCCCGTCGGACACTCCGGGTGGAAGGAACAACACACACACACGTTCCAAAATCACGATTGCAAACCACAAGCCTCGAAGGTCAATCACGGTATATATAGTCGAGGTACCTTACTAGAATGGCAGTCATCCAACATATACTCACGACCAAGTAATGATACGATTCACAAGGAAGCACAAGATTTCAACAGCACCGAACGACACAACTAATATCACTCAAACTCACATATTCATCCATAAACACGTGACTCCAAGCACATAATTTGACAAAAGAATTACACTTTACATTTACCAACGACATAATCATACGCAATGACATCACAAGAAGGTAAGGTGATTCTATACTCGACACTAGCTCGCATATTCAACTAAGCACATTAATTCCCGACACACACGGGTCACCTTTACAAAAAGCATGATGGTAAATATTCCGATTTCTTTGGAAAATGGTTATTAATATTTATTTAGCACATATCGACGATTAACAATCATAATATCCACAAAACACGTAATGTATGGGCAAGATACTTGCCTCGATAATCGATACGGACACTCCCACAATCACGGATCGGTCGGGACACCTCGAACACCTACGATTCTCGGTGAAGACAATGAATACACCCACGATCGAAAAGCTTGAAGAGAACGACGAGCGGAAGGGTTCCGACTCGAATTCTTTGCGAGAAATCTGACCCTAACATCATACAATCAATAAATTAACGAGCGAACGAGGAAGAATAATCGTAGAACGCTCGAATCCTCTTTGTGACATTTTATCGGACACCTTCAAGGCGTCGATAAGAAACGCAATAAAGCGACAAATCCTCGGCGATTCAACCGAGGAACAGCAAGGAATTCGACATAATAATGTTTAACAATCATAAATACATCACTATTACGAGTTAAAGCGGATTAAGCGGACAAATCGAACAAAATCCCCAAAACTAGATTTTAAGAAAACTTGCCTTGATTATTTGGATTGAAGGATGTTACGTGATGATCAATTGATGTTATGAACTCCAAAACTTCGTGGATTCATAGTATAACAACATGTCTCCATGATTGAGCAAGTTCCGGCCGCGGAAGGAAGAAAACGAGTGATAAAATGGGTGAAAAACCCGCTGCATTCGCCATATTTATAGGCTGCTGGACACGGCGCGACAAACGGCCCAGACAGCGCCGTGTGTCTCGGCCGTGTCTCGGCAGGCTGCGATCTGGCCGACTGGCGCGAGACACGGCGCCTGGCAGGCCGTTTCGGGGCCGTGTTGCACGAGCACTGGCAGCCCCTCCCGGCCGAAAATTACGTCTGACGACCCGAAACCCGAACCTGAATACGAATCGAAGTTACGGTTACGAAGTACTCGCAAAGACGAATCTAAGAGCTAATAGAACACACGATTCCGACCACCCGAAGGCTCGGAATTCGACAACGGAAGTAATTACCGAAAACTTTGGGAAATTACAAAATGGCCCAAAACGTCCGAAAATCACGATACGCGATCGAAACACCAAACCAAAGCTCGCAACATGAATAATAACATTAAATGAACTTACGAGAAACTCGAAACAACAGTTTCGGACGAGATTCGCAAGAATCGAACTCAAGTGCGGAAAAGTCGCTAAAAAGCTCGGAACTCAACAAAACGATACCGAAACGAACTCGGATGACAAAAAGTGCAGAATTAATCATTCTCGAAATGACGAAACGGTCATGAGCGAGTCGTCAAAACGGACTTCCGCCGAAAAAAGAAAATTACCGAAATTCGAAATTACGGATATTACATTCTACCCTCCTTAAAAGAAGTTTCGTCCCGAAACTTAAAACAAGTAGGGAGAAGCAATATCCCGCCAGTAAAACTCAACGAGATACGCAAGGAAACGCGTAACTTACGCCCATCGGTGAAACGTTACAAGCAACGCAAAGGAATATACGGCGTGAAAACACGCTCCACGGCGACCAACACAACGTCGCTGTTAGGGATATAACAAAACCAACAAGTGACAAGCGTCATCAAATGGATAATACAATCAAGTCAATTATCCGAACAATCACAAAACACAACGAACGAAAATCAATACGATTGACCAACCCAACGGTACATCAATCAAAACGCAAGCCAATCGCTGAACAAATACGGAATTCCACCGCCCAAGGGTTGGAAGATCGAAAACGAGACTAATTTTCCGAACTTGGAAAGGTCACAACGATATATAGATCAATTTGGGACAATATCAGAACTCGTTCGAATGACAAAGGTGGGAAACAACACTAGGTCAGAAGCATCAACGAACACAGTCGAGTCGATACGGTTGGACGAAACAGAAGAGAAAGAAAGAAAAATGTGGGTATTACATCATATCACCTTTAAAAGAGGTTTCGTCCCGAAACCTAAACAACGAGAACGAAGTGCTGGAATAGCAACCTTCCCGACCATATCCTCTTGGTCCACATCCGATCTTCATGGCCATTAGTATCGTGGTCACGACTGTATCCTCTGCCCATCGGCATACTAAGCGGATTCCCACTTAATACGATTGCACAACTTCGCAAAATATTATACTAAAGTACCAACTCAGCATGACATATCACATAAGGTAACCAATAGCAACTCGAAAAGAAAATCCACGAGGTATCCTTTTAAAGGAAATCCTTTGAAAATCCTTAGATTTGTATGCTATTTAAAATAAACTTTAAAAGTACTTTTGGTACCTCGGGTTGTTTCATCAAAACTTGTAAACAACATATTTTAACCGTCTCATTTGAAATCATTTGAAGTCATCATGCCTCTACGTATCATCATCACCGTTAACAACTAACAAGTTAACCATGCAAGATCATCAAATCATTCTTACATACTCTAACATTTCCAAATCCGAGTTTGAACTTTACATCGAGTGAGATTTTTCCTCTTTCACTAGATTTTTTTTGAAAATAAAAATCGCATTGGTTTCTGAAATAAAATATTTTTATGGTGTGAAAGATTTTTGAAAATCATTCACTCGAATTATTTGAAAATACAACAATACGTTAAAAATCATTTTCGAAAATTCTCCCAACACTTCACAAACATCAACGATGGTAATATTTTACAAAATGTCTACATGTATTTTAAAACAACTCTTTCAAATACCATCGAGGTTTTATTTGAGAATCCAAGGCCGGCTTGCCAATTCCAAATAATTTTCAATGTATACACGGAGCCGCCGATTAATCGAACCGTCAAAACTTTGTGAAATTTCCAGGAAAGTGTTTTTGAACACACACAGCAGACATAATTTATCAATTCATCAAACACAATCAAATATCACATAGCAATACGAAAAGTCTTAACACACATTCACGCACAACAGTTGTTATCACTAGACACCACGTAGAGAATACAACTACAGGTGATTGGCCGCAAAAGTTAGACCTAACGGCTATAATGCGGTTCCGTAGCCTCTGCCCAGGTTGATTAATGCGCGTTACAACAAAGATTAACGTGCGCTAAACACACCACGTTAGCGCGCGTTAGGCTCGTATTAAGCCTGTGCTAACCGCTCTAATCACCAACACGATTGCAAACATATATGAGGTAATACTAGACTCGAAGGTTACAAATAAGAAACAACATACGAGTCTAAATGTCATCGATTCACATAATTATAACATCTCATAAGCAACCATCAAAAGAAAATCATCCTACAAAAATGAAAAGTTTACTTCTCAATAAAGAGGACTATCTCAACACATACATACCGATGGACTCAACATTCACTTTACTATTTTAATCATAAAACTGGCACCAGTGCTCAACAACGAGAGGATCATCAATACACATCTTCTGACCAACATTCATGAAACCGAAAAGTTACAAACAAGAGTCACGTCTTGAGTATATTTTGAAGACCTTATTTGAGTTAAAAACTCGAGTTTTGAAAACTTATAGTATGAGATGAGAATGAAATATCGGTAGTTTGAAGTCTAAAAATTTTCGACCTTGAGGTCATCATACAAAAAATCAAAATTTTTCCTCCCTTGGAGAACATTTTAAAAATTTACGTGGCTCCCCGGAAGCCTTCGAAACTAAAAATTCCAAGGTTGTTGCTCTTGCAAGAAAAACAATTCATACAAGGATACATTTGGCCATATCATTCTTCATTCTAGCACAATACGGGAATTAACAAATATATGTCACTTACTCACGATGCACCTTCAAATACTACTACATAACACAGAATCATACAGGCTCGTATAGATCGTGGTACAACATGTAGTAGGGAGACTTACATCCACAGATCGCACGAAGATGATGGCTGCACCTTGATACTAATCACGGCCGACATCCCAGACGACGCGTCGCGACACAACTCAGTCAGACAAAATCTGACAATACAAGACTCAACAACACACAACTCGACCCGACAGCCTAGGTTTCCTCAACCTTGCTCCGATACCATAAATGTAACACCCCCAGATCAAACCGGGAATATTACACGCCGCAGACCCTCTCCGTGAGGATCCACCAGGCTAGACATCAAAACAACACATTACATTACATACCGACGAATCAAAATAACGGACCAATAGACCGATTTGGTCTTTCGTCACAAACTTACAAATCAAAATACGTAAATTCATCCAGACTCATACCCACGCAAGGGTAAGATAATTACCACCACAAACAATAAGACAGCGGAAAAGACAATACAATGGACTCCGACTAACCGAACCCAAAACTGGCCTTCGTGTGATTAGTATCATTCGTCTTACCTCATCCCTCGTGCCGATCCTGTGTCTTGCTCCCGAAAACCTGCATGTACTGGACACAATACAGATATATCCACCCCGATTACTGGGGTTAGCAAACTCCACTGTTTCGCTAGTGCAAGTATAAAGTGCAAATACGAACCATACACAACACATTCCGAGAATACAACGAAAGACTTCCCGAGGTATATTTAGTTAAAAATAGTTCAAGTCTTGAAAGTAGAAACGAAGTAAGTAAGCACTTTGAAAACACTTCCAAATCTCGGAGTTTTGAAAACATCAAAAATTAAAAATGTTCTTAATTCCTCGAAAGCCATTTAGGGTCACAACCCCAAAGTTCATTTTTCAAAATACAAATCCGTTTAACAAAACACGGGTCCACGACCCAACCATTCCGGTCACAAAACACAGGTCCACGAACCGATCAACCAATACAATTCACTAACAAGGACACATAACACAAAACACATTATTCTTATGCCATTCTAGCCAAGCACCAAGACTCGAAATATAATGTCTCGACCCGAGCACAAAGCATTGTGATACTCCGGACAATATCACAATTAACGAAAACATCAACGTCATCCTCAAGATGAAAACCACAACTGGTAACCCGCGGCCGTACCCCTTAGTATCGACCCCCAGACATCCCGTCGCACACTCCGGGTGGGAAACCACTTCCGCGGCCGTACCCCTTAGTATCGACCCCCAGACATCCCGTCGGACACTCCGGGTGGAAGTTCATCCACACACGCACCCAAGTCCACTTCCGTGGCCGTACCCCTTAGTATCGACCCCCAGACATCCCGTCGGACACTCCGGGTGGAAGGAACAACACACACACACACGTTCCAAAATCAAAGTTGCAAACCACAAGCCTCGAAGGTCAATCACAGTATATATAGTCGAGGTACCTTAGTAGAATGGCCAGTTCATCCAACATATACTCACGACCAAGTAATGATACGATTCACAAGGAAGCACAAGATTTCAACAGCACCGAACGACACAACTAATATCACTCAAACTCACATATTCATCCATAAACACGTGACTCCAAGCACATAATTTGACAAAAGAATTACACTTTACATTTACCAACGACATAATCATACGCAATGACATCACAAGAAGGTAAGGTAATTCTATACTCGACACTAGCTCGCATATTCAACTAAGCACATTAATTCCCGACACACGGGTCACCTTTACAAAAAGCATGATGGTAAATATTCCGATTTCTTTGGAAAATGGTTATTAATATTTATTTAGCACATATCGACGATTAACAATCATAATATCCACAAAACACGTAATGTATGGGCAAGATACTTGCCTCGATAATCGATACCGGACACTCCCACAATCACGGATCAGTCGGGACACCTCGAACACCTACGATTCTCCGGCGAAGACAATGAATACACCCACGATCGAAAAGCTTGAAGAGAACGACGAACGGAAGGGTTCCGACTCGAATTCTTTGCGAGAAATCTGACCCTAACATCATACCATCAATAAATTAACGAACGAACGAGGAAGAATAATCGTAGAACGCTCGAATCCTCTTTGTGACATTTTATCGGACACCTTCAAGGCGTCGATAAGAAACTCAATAAAACGACAAATCCTCGGCGATTCAACCAAGGAACAGCAAGGAATTCGACATAATAATGTTTAACAATCATAAATACATCACTATTCTGAGTTAAAACGGATTAAACGGACAAATCGAACAAAATCCCCAAAACTAGATTTTAAGAAAACTTGCCTTGATTCGCTGGATTGAAGATGATCAATTGATGTTATGAACTCCAAAACTTCGTGGATTCATAGTATAACAACATGTCTCCATGATTGAGCAAGTTCCAGCCGCGGAAGGGAAGAAAACGAGTGATAAAATGGGTGAAAAACCCGTCTGTTCTGCCATATTTATAGGCCTGCCGGACACGGCGCAAAGAACGCCTGCATGCCGTGTGTCTCGGCCGTCTCGGCAGGCCGCCCCCGGCCGACCCGGCGCAGACACGGCGCACAGCAGGCTGCCAGGCCGTGTTGCACAGCTGGCAGCCCTCCCGACACTCAAAATTACGTCCGAACGACCCCAAACCCGAACACGAATACGAATCGGGTTACGGTTACGAAGTACTCGCAAAGACGAATCTAAGAGCTAATAGAACACACGATTCCGACCACCCGAAGGCTCGGAATTCGACAACGGAAGTAATTACCCAAAACTTTGGGAAATTACGAAAATGGCCCAAAACGTCCGAAAATCACGATACGCGATCGAAACACCAAACCAAAGCTCGCAACATGAATAATAACATTAAATGAACTTACGAGAAACTCGATACAACAGTTTCGGACGAGATTCGCAAGAATCGAACTCAAGTGCGGAAAAGTCGCTAAAAAGCTCGGAACTCAACAAAACGATACCGAAACGAACTCGGATGACAAAAAGTGCAGAATTAATCATTCTCGAAATGACGAAACGGTCATGAGCGAGTCGTCAAAACGGACTTCCGCCGAAAAAAGAAAATTACCGAAATTCGAAATTACGGATATTACATTCTACCCTCCTTAAAAGAAGTTTCGTCCCGAAACTTAAAACAAGTAGGGAGAAGCAATATCCCGCCAGTAAAACTCAACGAGATACGCAAGGAAACGCGTAACTTACGCCCATCGGTGAAACGTTACAAGCAACGCAAAGGAATATACGGCGTGAAAACACGCTCCACGGCGACCAACACAACGTCGCTGTTAGGGATATAACAAAACCAACAAGTGACAAGCGTCATCAAATGGATAATACAATCAAGTCAATTATCCGAACAATCACAAAACACAACGAACGAAAATCAATACGATTGACCAACCCAACGGTACATCAATCAAAACGCAAGCCAATCGCTGAACAAATACGGAATTCCACCGCCCAAGGGTTGGAAGATCGAAAACGAGACTAATTTTCCGAACTTGGAAAGGTCACAACGATATATAGATCAATTTGGGACAATATCAGAACTCGTTCGAATGACAAAGGTGGGAAACAACACCAGGTCAGAAGCATCAACGAACACAGTCGAGTCGATACGGTTGGACGAAACAGAAGAGAAAGAAAGAAAAAATGTGGGTATTACATCATATCACCTTTAAAAGAGGTTTCGTCCCGAAACCTAAACAACGAGAACGAAGTGCTGGAATAGCAACCTTCCCGACCATATCCTCTTGGTCCACATCCGATCTTCATGGCCATTAGTATCGTGGTCACGACTGTATCCTCTGCCCATCGGCATACTAAGCGGATTCCCACTTAATACGATTGCACAACTTCGCAAAATATTATACTAAAGTACCAACTCAGCATGACATATCACATAAGGTAACCAATAGCAACTCGAAAAGAAAATCCACGAGGTATCCTTTTAAAGGAAATCCTTTGAAAATCCTTAGATTTGTATGATATTTAAAATAAACTTTAAAAGTACTTTTGGTACCTCAGGTTGTTTCATCAAAACTTGTAAACAACATATTTTAACCGTCTCATTTGAAATCATTTGAAGTCATCATGCCTCTACGTATCATCATCACCGTTAACAACTAACAAGTTAACCATGCAAGATCATCAAATCATTCTTACATACTCTAACATTTCCAAATCCGAGTTTGAACTTTACATCGAGTGAGATTTTTCCTCTTTCACTAGATTTTTTTTGAAAATAAAAATCGCATTGGTTTCTGAAATAAAATATTTTTATGGTGTGAAAGATTTTTGAAAATCATTCACTCGAATTATTTGAAAATACAACAATACGTTAAAAATCATTTTCGAAAATTCTCCCAACACTTCACAAACATCAACGATGGTAATATTTTACAAAATGTCTACATGTATTTTAAAACAACTCTTTCAAATACCATCGAGGTTTTATTTGAGAATCCAAGGCCGGCTTGCCAATTCCAAATAATTTTCAATGTATACACGGAGCCGCGATTAATCGAACCGTCAAAACTTTGTGAAATTTCCAGGAAAGTGTTTTTGAACACACACAATGAGACATAAATTATCAAATCATCACACACAATCAAATATCACATAGCAATACGAAAAGTCTTAACACACATTCGCGCACAACAGTTGTTATCACTAGACACCACGTAGAGAATACAACTACAGGTGATTGGCCGCAAAAGTTAGACCTAACGGCTATAATGCGGTTCCGTAGCCTCTGCCCGAGTTGATTAATGCGCGTTACAACAAAGATTAACGTGCGCTAAACACACCACGTTAGCGCGTTAGGCTCGTATTAAGCCCGTGCTAACCGCTCTAATCACCAACACGATTGCAAACATATATGAGGTAATACTAGACTCGAAGGTTACAAATAAGAAACAACATACGAGTCTAAATGTCATCGATTCACATAATTATAACATCTCATAAGCAACCATCAAAAGAAAATCATCCTACAAAAATGAAAAGTTTACTTCTCAATAAAGAGGACTATCTCAACACATACATACCGATGGACTCAACATTAACTTTACTATTTTAATCATAAACTGCACCAAGTGCTCAACAACGAGAGGATCATCAATACACATCTTGACCAACATTCATGAAACCGAAAAGTTACAAACAAGAGTCAAGTCTTGAGTATATTTTGAAGACCTTATTTGAGTTAAAAACTCGAGTTTTGAAAACTTATAGTATGAGATGAGAATGAAATATCGGTAGTTTGAAGTCTAAAAATTTTCGACCTTGAGGTCATCATACAAAAAATCAAAAATTTTCCTCCCTTGAGAACATTTTAAAATTTACGTGGCTCCCTAAGCCTTGAAACTAAAAATTCCAAGGTTGTTGCTCTTGCAAGAAAAACAATTCATACAAGGATACATTTGGCCATATCATTCTTCATTCTAGCACAATACGGGAATTAACAAATATATGTCACTTACTCACGATGCACCTTCAAATACTACTACATAACACAGAATCATATAGGCTCGTATAGCTCGTGGTACAACATGTAGTAGGGAGACTTACATCCACAGATCGCACGAAGATGATGGCTGCACCTTGATACTAATCACGGCCGACATCCCAGACGACGCGTCGCGACACGACTCAGTCAGACAAAATCTGACAATACAAGACTCAACAACACACAACTCGACCCGACAGCCTAGGTTTCCTCAACCTTGCTCCGATACCATAAATGTAACACCCCCAGATCAAACCGGGAATATTACACGCCGCAGACCCTCTCCGTGAGGATCCACCAGGCTAGACATCAAAACAACACATTACATTACATACCGACGAATCAAAATAACGGACCAATAGACCGATTTGGTCTTTCGTCACAAACTTACAAATCAAAATACGTAAATTCATCCAGACTCATACCCACGCAAGGGTAAGATAATTACCACCACAAACAATAAGACAGCGGAAAAGACAATACAATGGACTCCGACTAACCGAACCCAAAACTGGCCTTCGTGTGATTAGTATCATTCGTCTTACATCATCCCTCGTGCCGATCCTGTGTCTTGCTCCCGAAAACCTGCATGTACCTGGACACAATACAGATATCCACCCCCCGATTACTCGGGGGTTAGCAAAACTCCACTGTTTCGCTAGTGCAAGTATAAAGTGCAAATACGAACCATACACAACACATTCCGAGAATACAACGAAAGACTTCCCGAGGTATATTTAGTTAAAAATAGTTCAAGTCTTGAAAGTAGAAACGAAGTAAGTAAGCACTTTGAAAACACTTCCAAATCTCGGGAGTTTTGAAAACATCAAAAATTAAAAATGTTCTTAATTCCTCGAAAGCCATTTAGGGTCACAGCCCCAAAGTTCATTTTTCAAAATACAAATCCGTTTAACAAAACACGGGGTCCACGACCCAACCATTCCGGTCACAAAACACAGGGTCCACGACCCGATCATCCACTTCAATTCACTAACAAGGACACATTACACATAACACATTATTCTTATGCCATTCTAGCCAAGCACCAAGACTCGAAATATAATGTCTCTCGACCCCCAAGATGAAAACCACAACTGGTAACCCGCGGCCGTACCCCTTAGTATCGACCCCCAGACATCCCGTCGCACACTCCGGGTGGGAAACCACTTCCGCGGCCGTACCCCTTAGTATCGACCCCCAGACATCCCGTCGGACACTCCGGGTGGAAGTTCATCCACACACGCACCCAAGTCCACTTCCGTGGCCGTACCCCTTAGTATCCACCCCCAGACATCCCGTCGGACACTCCGGGTGGAAGGAACAACACACACACACGTTCCAAAATCACAGTTGCAAACCACAAGCCTCGAAGGTCAATCACAGTATATATAGTCGAGGTACCTTACTAGAATGGCCAGTTCATACAACATATACTCACGACCAAGTAATGATACGATTCACAAGGAAGCACGAGATTTCAACAGCACCGAACGACACAACTAATATCACTCAAACTCACATATTCATCCATAAACACGTGACTCCAAGCACATAATTTGACAAAAGAATTACACTTTACATTTACCAACGACATAATCATACGCAATGACATCACAAGAAGGTAAGGTAATTCTATACTCGACACTAGCTCGCATATTCAACTAAGCACATTAATTCCCGACACACACGGGTCACCTTTACAAAAAGCATGATGGTAAATATTCCGATTTCTTTGGAAAATGGTTATTAATATTTATTTAGCACATATCGACGATTAACAATCATAATATCCACAAAACACGTAATGTATGGGCAAGATACTTGCCTCGATAATCGATACCGGACACTCCCACAATCACGGATCAGTCGGGACACCTCGAACACCTACGATTCTCCGGCGAAGACAATGAATACACCCACGATCGAAAAGCTTGAAGAGAACGACGAACGGAAGGGTTCCGACTCGAATTCTTTGCGAGAAATCTGACCCTAACATCATACCATCAATAAATTAACGAACGAACGAGGAAGAATAATCGTAGAACGCTCGAATCCTCTTTGTGACATTTTATCGGACACCTTCAAGGCGTCGATAAGAAACTCAATAAAACGACAAATCCTCGGCGATTCAACCGAGGAACAGCAAGGAATTCGACATAATAATGTTTAACAATCATAAATACATCACTATTCTGAGTTAAAACGGATTAAACGGACAAATCGAACAAAATCCCCAAAACTAGATTTTAAGAAAACTTGCCTTGATTATTTGGATTGAAGGATGTTACGTGATGATCAATTGATGTTATGAACTCCAAAACTTCGTGGATTCATAGTATAACAACATGTCTCCATGATTGAGCAAGTTCCACCGAAGGGAAGAAAACGAGTGATAAAATGGGTGAAAACCCGTCTGTTTCGCCATATTTATAGGCTGCCGACACGGCGCAAAGAACGGCCTGCAGCGCCGTGTGTCTCGGCCGTGTCTCGGCAGCTGCCACCGGCCGACCCGGCGCAGACACGGCGCACGCCAGGCCGTTGTGGCCGTGTTGCACAGCCGGGCAGCCCTCCCGACACTCAAAATTACGTCCGAACGACCCCGAAACCCGAACCTGAATACGAATCGAAGTTACGGTTACGAAGTACTCGCAAAGACGAATCTAAGAGCTAATAGAACACACGATTCCGACCACCCGAAGGCTCGGAATTCGACAACGGAAGTAATTACCCAAAACTTTGGGAAATTACGAAAATGGCCCAAAACGTCCGAAAATCACGATACGCGATCGAAACACCAAACCAAAGCTCGCAACATGAATAATAACATTAAATGAACTTACGAGAAACTCGATACAATAGTTTCGGATGAGATTCGCAAGAATCGAACTCAAGTGCGGAAAAGTCGCTAAAAAGCTCGGAACTCAACAAAACGATACCGAAACGAACTCGGATGACAAAAAGTGCAGAATTAATCATTCTCGAAATGACGAAACGGTCATGAGCAAGTCGTCAAAACGGACTTCCGCCGAAAAAAAGAAAATTACCGAAATTCGAAATTACGGATATTACAGGGACAGTACGAGGATGTTGGCCAGGGTCGTTGACATGTGTACTCGAGTCTACTTATTTCTTTTGTCCACTTAGATATGGTTGTTTACTATATTTATAAACTGATAGACTGTACTCGCGAGTACTTAGTCTTTTCAATTCAAACCCCGTGTTGCATTATTTTAAATTGCTACATTGTCGACGATTGCTTATTTCGCCGGTTACTCCGGGCGTACCTTTATATGTTATATTATTTAAATGTGTGTTCTCGCTAACCGAGATGGTTAGTCGAGGGGTGTTTTCTAGTTGTAGCCTGGTGGGTCCCATGTAGGGGTCCACGGCACTGTAATATACTCCGAATATCTCGGGGGTGTTACACCATAAACCAAACTTGACGGCTCCAAACTCGAGTATAGTCTTCTTCACATGAAAGCCGGAACAAGACATGTTTGTGTTTGAGAAGGGAGACTGAGAAAAAGCCTTTGAGATTAAGGTTTCCCATTATGGATTTGAGAGATTTCATCGTCGAAAAACCATGCGAGAATTTTCCCACCAAAGCAAACTGAAATGGGGCTGCTAGCTCTTTGATTTCTTTGACCGAAAAAGACACGACTTTACGACCCTCAATTTCTATGATTTGACCAAAAGTGTTGGTTCTTTCATCATCATGACAACTCTTATTCAGAGGGGTTTTTGTACCCGCATAATGCATACTCAGGGCAGCCGTTGGACTGTTTAATTTGGAACTCAGACCTGATTCCTTCGTGTTACTCACCACAGCAGCATAGGTAGGCGCTCCACATATTTTAGGATGGTCCGAACAGCGCAGGTCAGTAACCGGAACGCTGGAAACAGGCTTCAGATAAGGAATTTCTCGGCTAGGACTTTTATCAGACACCTTAAGTGTAGCTATAGGCTGATTTTGAGTAGCAGCAGCATGTACAAGATTAGCACCCGATACCGAAGGAAAAAATGGCGGGGTGTCCTCGTCCCTGCAAATGGACGATCCACCCTCAACCAATTTCTGATTGCCAACATCACCGTTAATCAAGTTCCGACTAGAATTGGAGGTACCATCCATAATCCCAGTGTTCTAAAAATCCCCGCCTAGACGGATTAATCCTCCGATTAATCCCTAGAAGGTCCTCTACCGTTCCGATTATGGCCTAGGCGCTTGTACTGTGCGTTTGGGTGATTAACCGGTCGTCTACGCTGGCTGGGTGGGGGCCTAGGAAGGCAAGCTAAGATACTATGGATATTATGAACTACTTTATACCTATATCAATGTTTCAAATTTCCTAACTATGTGGGCGGCTAGGCGGATGTCTAAGCGATTATACTTTTGTTTTTGTTCTAATAGTACTATAAATTCCTAAACTGTGATATTATGGATACTATGGACTCCTTTATATCTATATCAATATTTCAAGTTTAAAATATAATTGATTATATATATGTTTAAATAGTTATATTTTAATTATTCTTAATTATTTAACATATATATAATTATTTATATATAAAAATGATTAAAATAATAATAAAAACAGATCCGCCTAGTCTGATTAATCCCCGATTAAATCCCGAGTAATCCTCTGGGCGCTAGGCGTTAGCAATCCGAACGCCTAGCGCCTAGCGTTTTTTAGAACCATGCATAATCCCCTGTTTTTTGACCACACAAACCGAATTTGCAGCAGGAATTAGAGGGTTGAGTTTCTTACCAACGGGAGGTTGACGAATCGCTACCTGGTTGGAATCTCCGTTGTTCACCATGGCAGCAAATTACGAGCACTTGATCATGATAGATATCCTCTAATCACACAAATAGTTTGACCCTCTGTTGGCTGAGGTTACAAAGTGAGTTCTGCTATCTAAAATATGTTAGTCATTGGGGGAAGAAAAACTTTCTAACTATTAATTTTACTTGTCATAACGTAAATTGACTACATAGTAAAATTTAAGATGTAAAATTCTACTTGAAAAATGTATGTGTAAACGTCCACACGGTCGTGGCTTGCATATGCGGATTTTTGAGGTGTTGGTTGCTACCATATATATTGTGTTTTTGAGGTTTTTTAATATATTTTGCTATGCATTATGTGATGAATGTTTTAATTTATCTGAGATGTCTTTCAATCCACTTGTTATAATTCTCAAATAAAACAGACTAAATGGCACTAACTTTGCTGATTGGAAACGTAATCTTAATATTGTCCTGACTGCTGAGGAACACAAGTTTGTTTAAACTAAGGAATGCCCATTGGAACCAGATGCGGATTCGACACCTGATGAGGTGAAAGAATACCGCAAATGGAAGAAACCTGATGAGATGACTCGCTGTTACATCTTGGCTTCTTTAGCAAATATATTGCAGCATCAGCATCAGAGTATGGGCACGACAGCGGAAATGATGAAAAATATCAGCGAGATATTTGGTAATCAAAACCTGGTGGCTAAGAAATATGCTATGAGGGTCTTGATAACGACCCAAATGGCTGAAAGAACTCTAGCAAGGGATCATGCTCTAAAGATGATTTCTCATCTGAACGAACTTGATATCTTAGGAGCAACTATTGATGCAAAAACGCAGGTCGATATCATCCTAGGCAGCTTACCCAGGAGATTTGAGCAGTTCCGCCTAAACTACAATATGAATCGTAGGGAGTATACCTTCGCGGAATTGCTGACAGAGCTTAAAGCTGTGGAAGGTCTTTTCAGACAAGCGTATCAAGTTCTTGCGGGTACTGGTGTTTCGACTTTTAAACCCAAGTGGGGGAAGAAGAAGAAACAAGTAAGCCATAAGCAAGTGGCAACTCCCAAGGTAAAAATCAAGGCTCCTCAGACTGAGGCGAACAAAAATCCAAAGAAAAAGTGCTACAAGTGCGGTCAGAAAGGACATTTTAAAGCGGACTGCCCTACTCTTAAGAAAGTTATGTCTCATGCACTAGTAGTCAAAACATATTTGGCAGCTTGTTCTTCCCCTTCGTGGATAGTTGATTCAGGCTCCACTGATCATGTTTGCTTTAACTCACATTGTTTTCAGGTAACCAAGCAGCTTAGTGCGGGAGAGATCACCATCAACTGGGGTGATTATTCCAGGCTTATGGTTGTTGCAGTGGGAGTCGTGCAGTTGAAGATTAAATATTAGCCCTTAATAATATATTATTAGTACCAGATTTTAGAATGAATTTGATTTCGATTTATAAATTAAGTTGTGATGGTTATTCAGTTTCTTGTGATGGTGATGCTATTATTAAAAGAAACGGTGAATATATTTGCAATGATATTTATAGTGATGGACTATATATCGTTAATATTGCACAAACTCCCATGTATGAACATAAATCGCTTAACTCTTTGTCTAAATCTAAAACGAGAAAAGAACCTTCGAGCATAAACCAAACATATCTGTGGCACTTACGGTTATGTCATGTAAACCTTAGGAGGATTCAAAGATTGGTAGACAATGGCCCATTGGATGACCTCTAAGTTGAGTCATTTCCAATTTCTGAATCCTGTCTGGAAGGTAAGATGACCAAAAGTTTTTTTAAAACCAAGGAAAACCGTGCTCAGAACATGTTGGAATTGGTTGATACAGATGTATGTGGTCCAATGAACGTCCAAGTTAGGGGTAGTTTCGAATATTTCATCACGTTTATAGATGATTATTCGAGATATGGATACATATATTTGATGCGACGTAAGTCTGAAGCCTTTGACAAGTTCAGAGACTTCAAGGCTGAAACGAAGAAGCGTCATGTGAAGAGTATCAAGTCACTACGATCTGATCGTGGTGGCGAATACCTTAGTGGAGAGTTTTTGAATTTTTGAGGGGATTTCGTCCCAGGTCACTGTTTCGGGAACTCCACAACAAAAATGGTGTTGCTGAGAGAAGGAACAGAACTCTTTTAGAAATGGTTAGGTCAATGATGAGTTATTCGGATTTACCTATTTCGTTCTTGGGGTATGCCTTGAAAATAGTGACGTACATTCGAAACCCAATGCCTTCGAAATCAGTTCCAAAAATACCCACAGAACTGTGGAGTGGGCAAAAGTCCAGTCTAGGACATGTTCGGATTTGGGGTACTCCAGCACATGTGCTGAATAAGGAAGCTGATAAGTTGGCATCTCGTACAGAGGTACGAATGTTTGTAGGATATCCTAAGGGAACGAGGGGTGGCTTGTTCTATAGCCCCCATAATCAGAAGGTTATTGTTAGCACCAATGCCCGATTCCTCGAAGAGGAGTATATGATTAGTCATAAGCCCATGAGCAAAATAATTCTGAAAGAATTGAGGGGCGAGACTCCATCTATACCAATCGTACAAGCGCCAACTAACACTGCACCATGTATCGATTTTGAGACTTTTACACCATATCAGGATTTGCCTCGTCGTAGTGGGATTGTTCATCAACCGGAAGGATTCATAGGCGAGGTACAGTCTTCAGACTCAATCCTAGGTGAAGATGAATCAGATCCATGGACTTACAAGGATACAATCCAAAATAAAGATGATGACTCCTGGCAAGTAACAATGGAATCAGAAATGAGATCTATGGATTCCAATCAAGTGTGGGAGCTAGTAGAACTACCTGATGAGATAAAAGTCATTAGGAGTTGGTGGGTCTACAAGCGAAAGAAATGAGGTGACGGGAAGGTTGAAACCTTCAAAGTGAGGCTTGTAGCAAAAAGTTACACTCATAAAGAGGGTATCGATTATGATGAAACTTTCTCGCCAGTAGCCATGATTAAGTCAATCCGGATTCTTTTAGCTATAGCTGCGCATTTGGATCTGGAGATTTGGCAAATAGATGTCAAGACTGCATTCTTGAATGGAAGTATAGACAAGAAAATCTACATGTGCCAACCAAAGGGATTCATTGCTGAAGGAGAAGAGCACTTAGTGTGCAAGCTTAAGAGATCCATTTATGGACTTAAGCAAGTATCTAGATCTTGGAACACTCGATTTGACGAGGTAGTCCATGTAATACCCGCAGTATCGATTTTCAGTAATTTTCTTTTTAGGCTGAAGTCCGTTTTAATGGCTCGCTTGTGACCGTTCCGTCATTCTAAGAATGATTAATTCTGTACTTTTCGACATCCGAGTTCGTTTCGGTGTCGCTTTTCTGAGTTCCGTGCTTTTTGGGCGACTTTTCCGCATTTGAGTTTGATTCTTAAGAATCTCGTTCGAAACTGTCGTTTCGTGTTTCCCGTAAGTCTGTTTAGCCTTGTTAGACGTGTTGTGAATTTTTGGTTTGGTTATTCGATCATGTATCGTGATTTTCGGACACTTGGGCTATTTTTGTAATTTCCTATAAGTTAGGGAATTTTATCTTCGTTGTCGTATTTCGGATTCTCGGGTAGTCGGAATTTTATTTTCTTGTAACGCTTAGATTCGTCATCGAATATACTTCGTAACCATATTTTTGGTTCGATAGCAGGTCCGGGTTTCGGAGTCGTCCGGAACAGTTCGGACAGCAGCTGCCCAGACTGCTGTCCAGTAGGGTGTTACGGCCGTAACACCCCATCAGTTACGGCCGTAATATGGCCATTGTTATGGCCGTAATGCATCACTTGTTATGGCTGTAATAGCCCGTTGTTTTAAGAACAGCGGGCAGAGGTCAGTAACCTCATTTCACATCTCTTCTTTCGTTTTCTCCATCGGGCGACATCAGAGGGCGATTTCTACCACCTCGGATCCGTGCGTTCTTCATTTTCCATCACAGTGGTGTTGTGGGAACATATCATCATCAACGTAATCACCTTCCTCCGTCCGAATCAAGGTATAATCCTCAGAACCCTATTTCGGGAAAATTTAGGAGTTTGTCTTGATTTCGTGATTTGAATCCGAGATTGTTGATTTCGTCATTGGTATATAGTCTTATTGATTATAATCCATGGTTTGAATTCCATTTTTCATGAATTGTCGAATCGATTCGTGTTCTTTGCCGTTTTGGGGGAAACCCTTGAACTTTCGTCGTTTGATCCTTTAATTCAGCGGCTTTGGGTCGTGCTCTGGAATTCACTATCATTTTTGTTATTGCCATTCATAGTTTATCGTCGCGGGCTGTCGCTTGGCGGAGTCGGCGGGTTCGTGGACGGTTCGGGTCTCCTCACTTCGGTCGATTCTCCGCGCTTGTAATTATCCGAGGCAAGTATCTTGCCCATACTTTTCATATTTCGTAGACGGAATCATTGATAAATGATTTTATGTGCAATCCGAATGTTTTAATGAACTTTTAAAAAGATCGGTATGTTCTCGATAATTGTTGTCTTTCAAAAGATAACTCGTATGCTTCGGGGATTAATGTGCATTCAGAATATGTGCGTTAGTTTCGTATGTTGAAAGATGTTAAACATATTTAGTGAATTTAGTAGACCGTAATTATTTGCCGAGGATTGTGTATTGATATGTGTAATTGTTCGTTGAATATGTGACGTTGTGTGATATTAGTTGTTATTCCTTCGTAAGGAGGTTGTGACACTTGGTGTTGTTTGGTATTGGTATTTGCTTGTGGTTGTGTGACATTAGTTGTGAGTGTACGTCGACTATAGTGGCCATTCTAGCGAAGTACCTTGCACTTGTATGCATATTCTAATATTCGAATTATGGCTTCCCGTGGCGTTGTGGATGATATGTGTATGTTCACCTAGGGACTGTCTGACGAGGCCTCTAGGGGTACATTGTCGTGAGTTGCGTATCGCGAACTATGGTTAACCACCCAGGGATGTCCGATGGGGCTCTGCGGGGTACGGTGGCCGTGAGTCTCGTACCAAGGTTAACCTTGAAATGTTTTGTGGGAGAACTGTGATTTTTGGCGCATATTTTGTCTGATTAGAATGGCAGTCGAAATGGTATTGTACTTGGCTGGAATGGCACCAGTAAATGTGTTGTGTGTGATTTGTCCCTTGACTGTGATAATTTGGTAAGGGTACGTGAGTCGTGTGGTTCCTCTGTGTATTGTAGCTCTGTGGTGTGTTGAGTTCGACCGTATGGTCAAGTTGCAAAGTTGTGCTCTCTGTTGTCGTTCTGTGAGACTGTTGTCATGGTAATGTTTGACACGGTGTAGTTTATGTCGGGTTATTCTTGTGAGTATGTGATGTGAATAAGTTGATTCACGGACCACCGTGCTTGTGGTTGGAATGTTATGATTGGGTCGTGGACCCCGTATTTTGTTCGGAATCGTATTTTGAAATAAATGATTTTTGGGCTGTGTCTCTAAGTGTTTCGAAAGGCTTGAAAATTCTTAAACCCCAAATGCTTTCAAAACTCCCGAGATCGTAAAATGTTTTGTAAGATGTAAAATGGTTTTATTCCTATCTTTCATAATTCAAACAATTTTGATCAAGTGAATTATCTCGGGAAGTATATTCACGATTTCTATGTTAGTGGAGTATGATATGTATGGCTTGCCTTTGTATTTATACTTGCACTAGCAAAACAGTGGAGTTTTGCTAACCCCCGAGTATTCGGGGGGTGGATGTCTGTATTGCGTCCAGGTATTTGCAGGTTGCTGGGGAGCAATTCACAGGATCGTTATGAAGGATGATGGAAGATGACGATACTAATCACATGAAGACCGGTGTTGAGTATTTTGGCGATGTCTTGTTGTTTTGTCCTTCCGTTGTGTCTATTATTCCTATTTTACGGGAATGTTGATTTATGTTAGCCCCTGCGTGGGTATGAGTTGCGAGAAAGAGTAATGTGTGGTTGATGTGTATGTTGTGGTAAAAGACCAAATCGGTCTAATGGTTCGTTATTTAGCCATGTCGGCATGTATTGTGTTGTTGTGTTTTCTGTATTTAGTCTGGTAGATCCTCACGGAGAGGGTCTGCGGCGCTGTAATATTCCCGAACGGTTTGGGGGTGTTACAGAATATGGTATCAGAGCTTAGGTTGCGGAAACCTAGGCTGTCGGGTCGAGTTGTGTGTTGTCGGGTCTTGTCTTGTCTTGTCTTGTCAGATTTTGTCTGACTGAGTCGTGTCGTGACGCATCGTCTGAGGTGTCAGTCGTGATTAGTATCGAGGTGCAGCCATCATCTTCGTGCGATTTGTGGATGTAAGTCTCCCTACTTTGTTGCGTCTCGTGTTATACGAGCTTGTGTGATTATATGTTATTATGTGGAGTTTAAATGTGCCTCGTGAATACGTACTCCATACTTGTTTGATTCTCGTATTGTGCTAGAATGAAAAGTGATACCGGTGTATAAATGTGTGTATATATTGTGTGAATCGTTTCATTGAAGTAATGGCTTGGTGTGATCCCGCAAGGAAAGTTTGTCAATGTGATATTTCAAAGTTTAATTATTTTTGAAGAGTCACGTAAATTTTATTTTTAAACATCCTTCAAGAAAGGAAATTCTTTGATTTCGTATGATGACCTCAAGACCGGAATTTTTTTTTAGAACTTAACTACTTATATTTTATTTTCATCTTGCCTTGCAAGTTTTCAAAATTTGATTTTAAAAACTCAAATGAGGTCTACCAAAAATTTACTCGAAAATGGCTCTTGCTTTCAACTTTTTGATTTCATGACTGTCGGTTCGGAGGTACGTAGTGATGTTGGCATTATTATTTGATCAATAATGCTCAAAATTGTGACTAAGTTGGTGGTGTGAACGTTAAGCCGTCCTCAATGCACTTGTTGTGAGAGTCCTCATTACTGAGAGGTAGGATTTCAGTTTTAGATGTTAATTATCTTTTGACGGTCGCTTGTGTGATACTGTAATTACGTGGACAAATGATGTTGAAGTGTGGTTGGATTTGATGGTAATGGATCGTATTTTGCTAAAGTGGTAAATTATGTCTGTTGTGTGTGTGTTCGAAAACGCTTTTCTGAAAATTTTATAAACTTGAGCAAGTTGTGGAAAATTAGATGGGAAAGTTTTGACGGTTCGCTCAATCGGCGGCTTCGGGTGGACTTTGAAAATCGTTTAAAATTGGCGAGCCGGCCTTGAAATTTCTAAAGGAACCCCGAACGGTATTGAAAGAGTCGTTTTAAAGTACCTCTGAACATTTTGTAAAATATTACCGTCGTTGATTATTGTGTAATGTTGAGAGGATTTTTAAAAATGATTTTTGACGTACTGTTGTATTTTCAAATGATTCGAGTATATGATTTTCAAAAATCTTTCACACCAAAAAAAAATTATTTTTAAAAACCAATACAATTTTTATTTTTAAAAATATATTGTGAAAGATAAAGAATCTTACTCGATTTAAAGTTCAAACTCGGATTTAGAAAAGTTTTCTGAACTGAGCCAGTTATTGTGCGTGATCTTGAATCACTCCAAAGTGATTATGTGTAGTGGCATAATGATTTTGATAGTGCCGGTTGTAAAGAAATATTGTTTTACAAATAATTTCAAATGAGACAGTTAAAGTCCGTTGTTTAAAAGTTTTGACAAAGTTAATTTCAAACCGAGGTACCAAAAATACTTTCAAAGTTTTATTTTGAATAATCATGCAAATCCAAGGATTTCCAAATGACATCATTTAAAAAGATACCTCGTGGATTTTCTTATCGAGTTGCTATTAGTTGTCTTATGTGATATGTCAAGCCGAGTTGGCAATTTGGTACATTATTTTGCGATGTTGTACCATTGTATTGAGAGAGTATCCGCTTAATATGCCGAGGGGCAAAGGGCGCGGTCGTGACCACGGTACAGGCAGTCATGGAGATTAGATGCGGGACCAAGAGAAGATTTTCGGGAAGGTTGCCATTCTAGCACTTCGTTCTCGTTGTTTAGGTTTCGGGGACGAAACCTCTTTTAAAGGTGATATGGTGTAATACCCATATTTTTCGCTTTCATTTTATTCGACTCTATCGACTCGTTTTCGTTCGTCGATATTTTCTGGACTTTTTCTACTCTTCACTTTTTGTTTTTTGAACAAGTTGCGGTATTGTTTTGGGTTAATCGAATTGTCGTTGTGACTTTTTCCGAATTCGGTTCCGCTCCTGTGAATCTTATGTAAATGCATATCTTGTCGTTTTCACCGGATCGTATATATTGTCTTGAGTCGAGCTGTGAACTATGGGGATGCTATTCGATTTTCGTTATTCGTTATGATTCGTATATGATTGTCCGACCGTTGTTGTCTCGGTCGTTGTTGTTCGATCGTTTGTTGTCTGGTATTCGTTGATCTCGTATCATGATTTTTGAGCGTTCAGATTACTTTGTAATTTCCTTAAGTTCAGGATATTAACTTCATATTCGATCTTCTAAACCTTTGGGTCGTTGGAATTTCATAGTTCAGCGACTAACTCGTGTTTTGATCGCTGTGCCGTTCGGGTTGGTTAATCATATTGATTTCGTTCGTTGTGTTTTGTTATTGTTCTGGTGTAGCGATATGAATGGTAGTAGCTGCGTGCTGCATGTGAGTCGTTGCAGGTTGTCGGCAACGGTTAGCGTGTTTATCTGAGGCTGTACCACGTTGATCATTTTATGTTTAAGTTTCGAGGACGAAACTTCTTTTAAGAGGGGTAGAATGTAATACCCGCAGTATCGATTTTCAGTAATTTTCTTTTTGGGCGGAAGTCCATTATAATAGCTCGCTTGTGACCGTTCCGTCATTTTGAGAATGATTAATTCTGTACTTTTCGACATCCGAGTTCGTTTCGGTGTCGCTTTGCTGAGTTCCGTGCTTTTTGGGCGACTTTTCCGCATTTGAGTTTGATTCTTACGAATCTCGTTCGAAACTGTCGTTTCGTGTTTCCCGTAAGTCTGTTTAGCCTTGTTAGACATTTGTGAAGGTTTGGTTATTCGATCATGTATCGTGATTTTCGGACACTTCGGAAGATAAAATAAAATAATGGGAATCCATCCTTGCAACGTTCAGAAAGATTAAACAATGAAGTCTCCCTCCAACAGACGGATTTGTTCAAAAGATTTGCAACGGCTACAAGGAAGAAGCTCAGAGATCGTGATCTATATATATCTGAAGATTTGAAACTGAGCAACTACCGGTGCGAACATACATTCTAGCGATCAAAGCAATCAAGCAATCTAAAGCAATCAATAGCATCGAGAAAAGAGCAGATCTAAAAGTTCATACTTAAGGAAGCTCTTAAGTTGGAGAAGACAAACACTCTTGTCTATAATCTTGAGTACGGGGTACTTCACTGGTTGAAGTAAGAGATCAGAAGGCATCCGAGGATCGAGGATCAAGAGGTGCAAGGCATCAGTGTGTGTACAACGGCACGGATTTCCACCGGTTGGAAGTCTGTTGTAGTGTGGTTTGAATCACCGTAATATTTATCCTTTGGTTGAAAATTATAGTGAATTCATCTCCAACTGGTTTGGAGAAAAGTGGATTAGTAGAGGATTACCCCACCTCTGAGACCACTATAATTGCCTGCGTTATTTACTGTTTTACTGCATCATACTTTAACTTATGCATACATTGTTAAGTGTTTCATTGAGTTGATTTCTATTCGTCATCAGCTGACTTCCGCACATATCCAAGAACAAACGACTCCAAGTCATTTGTTTAACTATCAGCTGAAGAAACTCACTCTTCGTGAAAAAGAGTTCAAGAGTTTCAACAAGTCTATTCACCCCCCCTCTAGACTTGTTCCTGGACGACTTGTGACCTACAAGTGGTATCGGAGCGGTTGGTTCATTTTTTTTTCACGAACCAGATCTATATTAGATATATCTTACTCTCACTTTATAATGGAACACATGCACTCTAGACTCCCTGTCTTTTCAGTTGACGAGTATGATCTGTGGAAGATAAGAATGCAGGCACACTTATCTTCAATTCATGACGACATGTGGTGCATCATTGAAGACGGTCCATTCATCTTTGAAAAGGACAACACAGCAGAGGAAATCACAGCTGGGAGGCCAGAAAAGATTCCTAAGAAGAGGACGGAGCTGACTCCTGAAGAAAGAAAGCTGGCCAATCTTGACAACCGGGCCAGAGATGTGTTATATCAAACTCTTGACAAATCCACCATGGTCAAGATCAAAAACTGTAAGAATGTCAAAGAAATTTGGGACACATTAGCTCTAATGTGTGAAGGAACGGAGCTGATCAAGGAAAACAAGCTGTCAATTGCTATCCAAAAATTTGACAACTTTAAAATGAAGAATGGTGAATCCATAGATCAAGTGGACACAAGGTTCACTGAAATTATCAATGAGATCAACTCCCTGGGCAAAACCTATGGCAACAGGGAAATGGCACTTAAGGTCCTCAGATCTCTCAATCCCGAATGGAGCATGAAGGCCGTAGCCATGAGAGAGTCCAAGGACCTGAATAAAATAAAGATTCAGAGCGTTTTTCGATCTCAAGGCTTACGAGTTCGAGCTTCCAAGTTCATCCTCAATCGAGCCTCGCAGAGAAGGGAATCGCATTTGCACTGAGTCTCCGCCAAGAGCCTATCTCATGTGAAACCTCCAAATCCACTAGATTTTGAGGAAGAAATGGCTTTCATAATGCAAAGGTTCAAGAATTTCGTAAAGAACTACTCCAAGTATAAGAAAAACTAAAAGGAGAATCCAAGAAGGAACCGGAAGGTGGAAGTCGGAAAGTTGAATGCTACAATCGTCACAAAATAGACACATCCAAATGGATTGTCCCGAGCTCAAGAAGGACGAAACCAAGAAGGAGGTGGGCGTAAAGGAAGACGGAAGAAAAGCTCTCATCGAGAAGACCAGAACATGTCGAATCAAGCGGTTTATTTTCTCGATGAAGACGAGGAGTATGATTGCACGATGGCAAACCTAGGCGATGAAGAGGTAACTTCTAAACCCACCGGTTCAAATAATAGCTCACCATGTCACAAGATATGGATCTACATGAATCGGTAAATCGCTTATTTAAAGATTTTGAAACACTCAAATCTGCACACCAAGTCAGACAAGAGAGAAGACTCAACCGCAAGATGAGAATAGGCGGTGAAAAATGATTTCAAAACTCAAATTTAGATTTAAATAAGGTTGAGACAACTACAACTGACTTTAAAAACCAGGCAAATGTCAATACAGCTGAGATAGATCGGCTAAACATTTTACTTAAATAAAAATCAGCTGCACTTGCTCATGCCAAAGCTGAGTTTACTAAGCTGGCACAGATAAATAAAACTCAGGCGCAGGAAATAACCTCCCTGAAGGCGTCTTCAACTCTGGGCGAATTGTATACTTATAAGAGGTCACTATATACCAAATCAGGCCTTGGATATGATTCTCACACTCCCTCTAGTTCTGAAACCAAGTTTATCAAGGGAGAGACGATAGTCTCGACTGCTGAGCCTGTGTATAAACCGATATTCAAAAACAGGCAACATCCAAGTCAAACGTTTGTCAGCCGTCAGTTACACTGCATACCACCTAGACAGCGACTAGGCAAAGGCCTGTGCAAAAGCAAAGTTCTGCACAACATGCCCACTATTACCAACAACTCCCCAAAAATAGATTTCATAATGGGAGGGGCAGATGGAAACCTCAAGGTTATCCTAATTACCAAAATGAACAAGTGTGGAGACCACAAAGGTTTAATAAATGGTCTCAGCCTAGATTTAGAAATGGCCCACACTATCAAAATTTTGAGGAATATCCGGTATACAATCCAACCAGGAGATTCAGACCTCGACCACAGACACATTACAAGGGTTATAATAATAATAATAACAATTTCTATAATCCAAGGAGAAATCAATTCTCCAGGAAACCAACTAACCCCAAAGGACCCACACAAATTTGGGTACCTAAATCTCTGCTTATTTAATTGCAGAAAAGGTGGAAGGACTACAACCACATCTCCTCAAGCTCAAATTTTGGAGGTGAAGAATGGTTTGTAGACTCTGGATGCTCACGGCATATGACCGGGAACAAGAAGATGCTGACCAAATATATCAAAGAAAGAGGTCCCGATGTAACCTTTGGAGATAGCTCTAGAGGACAGACAAAAGGCTTTGGAGAGCTGCACCGAGAAAACATTGTCATATCCAAAGTCCATTATGTCAAAGGGCTCAAGTACAACCTCTTGAGCATAAGCCAGTTCTGTGACGAGAAGAATCTAGTAGTCTTCACCATCTTGAAGTGTATGGTGATAGACATCTTATCTGGAGAAATAAAGCTACAAGGATTCAGAAGAAGAGATGTCTACATGATTGATTGGAACACAGGAACACCTAACTCCTGTTTTCTATCCAAGACAGTAGCTGAGAATGGATGGCTGTGGCACAAAAGACTATGTCACCTAAACTTCAAAGCCATCAACAAGATTAGCTCTCAGAAGCTGGTCAGAGGACTTCCAAATGAAGCATTCAAGAAGGAAGCACTCTGTGATGCATGTCAGAAGGGAAAGCAGACCAAGGCATCATTTAAGCCAGTTCAGCCTACAACGCTCACAACAAGGATCTTAGATCTACTCCACATGGATCTATTTGGTCCTATCAAGCCAAGAACTTTGAGCGGCCGAAAGCATGCACTTGTAATAGTAGATGATTACTCAAGGTACACTTGGATCATTTTTCTATACAAGAAAAGTGAAACCCTGACCAAGTTACCTGAGCTGCTGAGAAGGATCCAGAATGAGAAATCCCTCTCCATAATCAAGATCAGATCAGATAGAGGAGGAGAGTTTCTCAACAAGGCGATAACTGATTACAACGATCGAATGGGATCCAAAGATGATCTCTCTCAGGCTAGACGCCCAGTAGAATGGTGTTGCCGAAAGAAGGAACAGAGCTCGAAGGAAGCAAAGCAAGGTCCATGATTGCGATGACCTACCCAAAAGGTTCGGGTCAAGGCTGTTAACACACCGCCACACCTGCATCAGAGTACGATAGTAGGGAGACATGGCAAAACTCCCTATGAGGTTTGGAATAATAGAACTCCTACTGTTGCTTACTTTCATGTTTTTGGTTGTAAGTGTTTCATCCACAACAACGGTAAAACACAGCTAAATGCCTTTGATGCTAAAACTGATGACAGTCTCTTTATGGGATATTCCCAAAGAAGCAAGGCATATAGAGTTTTAATAAAAGAACCTTAGTTGTGGAAGAAACACCCCATGTTGTTTTTGATGAATCTACCGTTGAGTACAGGAAACAACTTGAGCTAATTGAGAACAAGCTCAAGTCAGCAACCCTTGAAGAAGTCATTATACATGACACTGGAATGGTGGACTCACCTGCAGATCATCCTGATGACCCAACTGCAGCTGCTGAAGACCCAACTGCAGATCAGACAGGACCACCTAACCTATCTGATCCAGTTGCTGCTGAAGAACACCTAGCCGGAGCTGACAAAGACTCATCTGCATTTCAGAACCAAGCTGCAGATGACAAGGCGGTAGCTGATCCAGTTGCAGACCAGAACCCAGCTGATGCAGATAATCACCAGAGCAATCCAACAGGGGGAACAAACCCAGAAGAGGACGATATCCCCAAATGGCTCAAGGATCATCCAATTCAGCAAATTATCGGAAAGTTGACTGATGGAGTTAAGACGAGACAGTCAACCCTACCAGCAGGAATGGCGATGTTCTCATGTTTCATGTCGCAAATTGAACCCAAGACTACAGAACAAGCCTTGGAAGATTATTCATGGATTAATGCCATGCAAGAGGAATTGGAGCAGATGGAAAGAAACAAAGTTTGGGAACTAACAGACAGACCTGATCACAAGAAAGTTATTGGCACCAAATGGGTGTATATAAACAAGAGTGATGAAGATGGAGCTGTTGTTAGGAATAAAGCCAGACTCGTAGCAAAAGGATATGCACAGTGTGAGGGAATAGATTTTGATGAAACCTATGCACCTGTTGCAAGACTAGAGGCCATCAGACTATTCCTCGCATATGCTGCATTCAAGGACTTTGAAGTCTATCAGATGGATGTAAAAAGTGCTTTTCTGAACGGAATCCTAGAAGAAGAAGTCTATGTAGAGCAACCCCCAGGTTTTGTCAAAGGAGACAAAGTCTATAAGCTGTTGAAGGCTCTGTATGGACTCAAGCAAGCACCAAGAGCGTGGTATGAAACACTGTCTGTCTGTTTCTTGAGAAAATGGATTTTGCAAAGGGAAAGTGGACAAGACCCTATTCGAGTGGAGCACGGAGGCCATATATTAATAGTCCATTTATGTGGATGACATCATATTCGGGTCAACTAATCCGAACTATGCGAGAAATTCTCCAACCTCATGCAAGGAGAATTTGAGATGAGTATGATGGGAAAGCTTAACTTCTTTCTCGGATTACAAGTTGCGAGATGGAAAAAGGAATTTTCATCAACCAAGCAAAGTACACCAGATCTTATCAAGAGATATGGAATGGAATCACCAAACCCGCAAGAATTCCAATGAGCACAAGTACTCACCGGATGCGAGGCAGGCGGCATATCGGTGGACTCAACCCACTACAGAGGACTCATCGGATCTCTTCGTACCTCACCGCAAGCAGGCCAGACATATCATATGCCGTTGGAGTTTGTGCAAGATTCCACCAAGCCGAAGCAATCACACCTAGATGCGGCCAAGAGAATAATTAAGTATCTAAAGTCTACAATTAATGTTGGACTATGGTATCCCAAGGATGACAACTTCGAGCTATCAGATACTCGATGCGGATTTCGCAGATGCAAAATCAACAGGAAGAGCACTAGTGGAACGTGTCAATTCCTAGGAACCAGATCGATATCTGGTTTAGCAAGAAGGTGTTTCTAACTCTATCTCCACTACTGAGTCGAATACCTAATCACAGGGTAGTCATGCACAGATTCTATGGATCGGACAACGATTAAGGGACTATAATATAATTGCCAACGAAGTTCCTATTTGGTGTGACAACAATAGTGCTATTGCAATAACCAACAATCCGGTTTTGCATTCAAGGACGAAGCATATTGACGTTAAGCACCATTTCATTAGAGACCACGTGCTTAACAAAAGGGTTAGAGTTGAAAGAGTCAGCACAGACTACCAAATAGCTGACATCTTCACTAAACCCTTGCCAGAAGAAAGGTTCCTAGAGCTGAGCAGAGAACTTGGATTACTAGATTGGGAATCTAGTTCTGAAGCAAGTTAAAGGAAGGACGGACCCGTAATCACCCTAGGCGATGCAAGAAGACGAAGGCCGACGAAGCAACTTAGCTGCTCGTAATACCAGGCGAGAAGTCAACTAACTGTTGCAGAGTGGTCAACAACAACGAATCGGATCACTAAGTTCTCTAAACTAATCTCTAAATTTTTAATTATTATCTGCCACATTTATAATATTATTTTGGCTATCGAAATGGCATTTAAAATATACATTTTATAAGCCAAGTGGCAATTTTAATACACGCGTCAAACACCTATTAAATCAACCTTTACGATGGCCAATCAGAATCAACCGTCGAATTTTAAATTGGGTCACCGATTCAAATTTGAAATTCAAAAGAATATCAAAAGGCGTACCACCGTTCAAATATATAATAAACTAATACAAACGTCTTTTCATCTTCTTTATAAGGAAAGTAGACCTTTCACTTTACTCTTTACGCTTACAGAAACCCTAGAATTTACAGAGCAAAAATATACACTAAAAAATCTTCTATTTGCAGAAATGGCATCTTTCGAAGGAGTGAATTTGAAGGCGGTGAAGGACCAGGTCATTTTCTCCATGGTTGTCGATTTTGAAGGTTTACTAGAAGCAAACCTGGAGGACTACGATATGCTCAATTTGATTAGGGCAATGAAGCTGAATGGGATCTACCCATTTCTCGACATCAACCTGCAACATTTGTTCAAGGAAGATGTCGTTGAGTTCTATCGCAATGCTTATCTGATTCAACACGGGATTCACAAAGACAAAAGTGAGTACACAAAGATAGACCGAGAGAAGATTCGTTCTGTATTCGGGATGAAGCATCGTGGTTTGGCGGTCGAAGCTCTCAAACAATCAGCCGCCGAAACCTGGAAAACGATTAAAGTCGAAAATATCCCAGAAAAATTGAAGTTTAGAGCCAAGAGGAATGAATTAAAAAGGATTTACCATGTTGCGTTGGACATCACCAACAAGATAGTCATGGGGATGGCGGGCAGTTATGACCAACTGTCATCATCGAAATTTATGGTGTTGGGTGCGTTGATTCAGGAAGAGGAAGTCGATTGGGCGGACTATATTTTCAGGCAACTCGTGCGCGAGGTGAACAAGGTCGAGTGGCTCGACGATAAGAAGAAGTTCAAAACTAAGTTGGCGTTCGGAACGCATCTTAGTTGGTTTTTGGAGAAGACCGGAGTGGCTAAGGGAAACACTGACCCCTTCCACCCAAATAAACGGCTTGGTCATATGGACCATGACAAGAAGAAAGTCGGAGGCACTGGGAAAGCAGCTCAGTTGTTGAAGGAGCTGCCGGAATCAAGGTCATATCCAAGATACGATTTATCATAGGAGTCAAACAGACCTGCAGCTGAGATCGGAACTGCAGTCGAGTCCGGGAACGAATCCGACGAGACACCAATTGCTATCAGATTCAAGAGACGGGGACCAGCCCCAGAAGGACCCTTTAACCTGCAGTCATCACCGGAACCCTCTCCTAAGAGGCCAAGGAAACTGCAGTTTAGCGAGTGAGAGAAGTCTGAACACCATACCAGCCCATCAGTTCGATCACCAGTTCATCCTGAAGACCTGCCTGCACCAGACACCACTGAAACTCGGATTGTACCTGTTCTCACACCTCCAGTCTACATATCCGAAGAAGAGGAAGCAGGTCTAATAATCTCTATTCCTGAAGCAGATTACACTTTTAACCTGCTAGAAAATAATACCTTCAATCTTTCTATTGAACAACTCCAGCTTGTTAAACCACAAGCAGAAAAACACTCTTTTGTACATATTTTTGAAGAGTGGAAATCTTTCAAAACCATGCCTTTTACAAATCTTCAAACTTTCATTGCAACTAGTGGTTGGGAATATCCCCAAGCCACTGAGGAGGTTCTGATTGAATTTTGCAAAGAATCAGACTTGGCTTTACTCCTCCAGGATAAATGGTTCATGTCACATTTTAAAACAAACATGGACCACTTTATCCATTCTATCATGCTCAGCATTTTTGATGGCGTTTTTGGAGAGGAGGAGGAGGAAGTAGCTGAAAAGGAGATTAGGATTGAAGAAGTAGATGGAAAAAATGAAATTATTGATTTGGTGGCTGAAGAAGATGAAGAAGAGAGAAAAACAGGAGAAAATATTTCAGTTGAAAAACAGCCAGAAGAAATTGAGAAGACAGAGGAAGTGGCTGATGAAGGAGATGAAGAAGAAGGAGAGGAGGTAGATCAGGAAAAAGATGAAGAAGAAAAGGAAGATGAGGATGATGAAGAAGAAAAGAAGGAGAAGGATGATGATAAGAATGATGATGATAATAATGATGATGATGATAATGATGATGGAGGAGAAGCAGGAGCAGAAAAAGAAAATAAAAAAGAAAAAGATGAGGAAGAAGAAAAAGAAAACTCTGGAGAAAAGGAAGAAGGGAAAGAGGAAGAAAGAGAAGGAGACAAGGAGCCAGAACAAGAGCCGGAGCCAGAGCCTACTCACGATGCTGCAGATAGATCGTGGTACTGCCCAGACACCACCTAGACGCAGAGTCGGGTCAAGACTCTGTGTCGTGACCCGGAGAAAACCCAATCGACCTACCGGTGCAGACAGAGCCTCAGCCTAGTGGTTCCCTTGCGTAAGGATCGGGAGAGCACTCTCCATCGGCTCGATTATCCCCTACCATGACCGAGCCGATCAAGCAAATCGTCAGAGACACTATTGAGAGCCGCTATCAACTCAGGTCACTCCCGATCTTCACCAATAAATGCCAAGATAGACACCCTTCTACGAGAGAGATCCTCACCTCCTCCCCTACCAACAACGTAATGCCATTTGGCATGTCTGATTGGATGAGCAGGATGGAACAGCAGTTAACTACCATTGTTGATGCTGGCAAAAAGGGGGAAGAAAGGGTTCAGGGGGAAGAGAGAGAAATAAGAAGCAAGAAGAAGCAGGATGTCCCTCAAATTGAAGGACCTTCCACCAAGAGAAAGGAAGTCATGAACCAAATGACCAGGCTGACCAGCCTGAAGAAAAAAGAAGAAAAACTAGAGGTGGTTTTGAACCTACTCTTGAATGGGAAGGGAAGGAGCTGTGGTTTGTGGAGGACTTTATTCCATTTGAAGCTCTTGAGATGTGGGGATCTGCTAGGAAGAGGTTCATCAGAGACTATTACATCTGGGAACTACTCCATGATGAAAAACTCTCCCCACAAGAAATTTTCATAAACTTCATGGAAGAAATCCATCCGAAGCTTTGGGCTGTTCTGAAGAAGCACACTAAAGAACAAAATGCTTATCCTATGATCCCTCCTTTCAGAGCAGAGGAAGCACCGACCCGTATGGACGGTGAACTTGATGAGTTAGCACTTCAAAGAGAAATCAAGCTAGTGTGTCTTGAGAACAGATTCAGATCCCAGCAAGAACAAGACTTCGAATCACTTGTTGTAAAGAGAAAATATGGTCTTGCTCCAGTCAAGATAAGACCTATTGGAGCTAAACCATTCAAGCCTGCCAAGCAGCCTATTCGAAGAGGCAGATGAAGAGGCAGATGACCTTTAGTTATTTCCTTTATTTGTAATTTTATTTTCTGTACTTAAAACATTCTTGTAAAATTTCAATAATAAGTCAGAAAATTTTATAAACAAATTCATTGAATGACAATTTCCAGTTGTCTCAATATTAGACTGATTTCAGTTTATGTCTCGCACTTAAGTGCAGACTTGGTCATTTGATTTCTTACTTAAAGTTTTGCCATCATCAAAATAAGGGGAATTTGTTAGGAATACTTGTTAGATTTTGATGATGTCATTAATATAAAATCAAATGTTTATTACTTGGCAAAATGTAAGGAAGAACCAAATGAGTATCTTCCATAGGCCAAATATGTTAGGTATAAAACTTGGCAAAATGTAAAGAAGAACCAAATGAGTATCTTTTGTAGGCCAAAATTAGTTTGGCTGAAAAACGGCTAAGTACTAAGTACAGCTTAGTCCATCAGAGAGGAACAGCCTACTCCAGTCAGAGTAGCTCTGGTCAACTAAATTTATCAGAGAAAGTTTGACCAGACTGCAGCCGAGGTACCTCAGGGAAGTCACCTGACCAGATAAGTCACAAACAGTGAACAGCCGAGAGGACCTACCTGCAGAGATGTTAGCTGCATATCAGCCTACTCGACTGCAGCCAAGTACTCCAAGTCCACGTCAGCATGCGTTGAAAAGTCAAAAATTTACGGAAAGCTCACATGCAACGTGAAGAGACAAATTGGAGTGATTCCCGCAAGAGATATGATTTAAATAAATCATCCTGACCCACCTCGAAGACTTTAATCCTTTTATATTCAAAAGATTCGGCGCTCACATGCAGAAGTCTTCACAACGATCGGAAGATAAAATAAAATAATGGGAATCCAGCCTTGCAACGTTCAGAAAGATTAAACAATGAAGTCTCCCTCCAACGGACGGATTTGTTCAAAAGATTTGCAACGGATACAAGGAAGAAGCTCAGAGATCGTGATCTATATATATCCGAAGATTTGAAACTGAGCAACTACCGGTGCGAACATACATTCTAGCGATCAAAGCATTCAAGCAATCTAAAGCAATCAATATCATCGAGAAAAGAGCAGATCTAAAAGTTCATACTTAAGGAAGCTCTTAAGTTGGAGAAGACAAACACTCTTGTCTATAATCTTGAGTACGGGGTACTTCACTGGTTGAAGTAAGAGACTGTAAAGGCATCCGAGGATCGAGGATCAAGAGGTGCAAGGCAGTCAAGTGTGTGTACAACGGCACGGATTTCCACTGGTTGGAAGCTGTTGTAGTGTGGTTTGAATCACTGTAATATTTATCACTGGTTGAAAATTATAGTGAATTCATCTCCAACTGGTTTGGAGAAAAGTGGATTAGTAGAGGATTACCCCACCTCTGAGACCACTATAATTGCCTGCGTTATTTACTGTTTTACTGCATCATACTTTAACTGCTGCATACATTGTTAAGTGTTTCATTGAGTTGATTTCTATTCGTCAACAGCTGACTTCCGCACATATCCAAGAACAAACGACTCCAAGTCATTTGTTAACTATCAGCTGAAGAAACTCACTTTTCGTGAAAAAGAGTTCAAGAGTTTCAACAAGTCTATTCACCCCCCCCTCTAGACTTGTTCCTGGACGACTTGTGACCTACACAATTCCCGAAACCCTAACTCCAGGATCGGGGTCTACTACGACAGATTAGGCATCTATGGCAAGTACAACAACCAGCAAATCACGCTGTCCACCGCAATTCCTCCGGTCTATCAGGGCCACAAGGACGTCAACGTCTGGTCACTGTTTATTTACGGCTACAACGTCCTGGTTGCGCCGTACAACGGCTTGGCACTCAGCCAGGACCAATCCAACGGCGCCATACGGATGACGATCAAAATGAACGGCCGCGTGAAGTGGAAAGTCGGATCGTTTATCTCCGGCCATCATCTCCACGTTTCGTGCCCGGCCTTTATTCGTCTCGGAAATAGCAAAAACACCGGAATTATCGTCGGCAGCGGAGTTAAGTATCAGCTTTCACAGAGTTGTAGTGTCAGTGTGTGAAAAAGAATATTAAAATTAATTAAAAAAATAAAAATGAAAGTAATGAGATACTACGGAACAAAGAGGTCATTTACATATACTATAGTAGGATAATTATTATATTATGTTTAAATCATGATTTAATTGTTTCCAATATGAGTTTATATTTCCAGTTGTTGTGTATGTATCCAGCTTCTTGTTTTCTTTTTTCTGGGGGAGCAGATTATTAATTCGCTCGATCCAGTGGTATGTGGATTTCGGGAATTCTCATAAGCATTTTCTCTATTTTAATTCGCTTGATTTCAGTTGCTTATTCTATTTTATATGCATTTTGATGCGAAATGCATATAGTTTTCATGCATTATGATTTTTATTTTTATTTTTTTGGGGATGTTAATTATATTTGGTTTGGTCCTTTGATGGGAGCTTTTCTGTGATGAATAATTAAGTTATCCTATGGATTCCTGAATAATATAATATGTAGATTACATTTCATATGAACATATCCTTTGTATGTCAATTTGTTAGTGAAAATGCAACACTCTATATGACTATGTATTGTCACTGTGTTTGTAAGAAACCCCATTCTGATTGTAAGCTGATAGTAAAAAATGAAACCCTTCATGTGATTTGATGGTGCATTGACTGTGTGCTGTCATCATCCAAGATTCTTCTGCTTCCAAATGCATATTTTTGCAGGTTCGTATAACTATATCTTACAATCGGAAGAATTGCCAGTATTCAACCAAATGTTTCGGTTGGCTTTACAGTCCGTGAGAGTTTTCAGAAAGACTATGACTAGAATTTTAGATGATAGAGTAGATAGATGTCCTTTTAAGTTATGGATTCTCCATGATGTGGGTTTCATATATTAGGCTGTGCTTTGGATAATATGCTCAAATGAATCAATGAGGCTATCATTTTATAATCTGGTGTATTTGTTAACCGATAAATTAGTAAAATCTTTATACGCTGTCAATATAGCTGGTTGTTGGTTGACCTTTTCATGAAATACAAACTCTAAAATTTAATAGCAAGCAGCCGAATAGTACTTTACCAGAAAATGTGGGAACTACAAGATGGAGTTTAACTTGGGCTGGATGAGTATTCTTTTCGTGCATATGCTGTAAAACCTTATCATATTTCAACTTTACTCTGCATTATGATAAGTTATTATAGAGTTAATTACATAAATCGTCCTTGTGGTTTGTCGGGTTTCACAGGTTTAGTCCCTATACTTTTTTTTCAACGAGTCATATCCTTGTGGTTTTTGATCCGTTACGGGTTTAGTCCTTGTGGTTTGTCGGGTTTCACAGGTTTAGTCCCTATACTTTTTTTCAGCGGGTCATGTCCTTGTGGATTTTGATCTATTACGGGTTTAGTCCTTTGACCAATAATTCTGTTAGTTGATCGTTAATTTAAAGGGTATTTTCATCTTTTCATATATATTTGTTATTATTATTATTATTATTTGAGTACATTGCAAAAATCGTCCCTATGGTTCTTTATCATTTTTTTAAACTTTTTTATCTTTTTTTTTTAATTTTCGATTTCTTTAATTTTGGTTTTTATATTATATTGGTTTGATTTCAATTTCTTTTTCAGCGTTTTTTTCAATTTTAATTTACCAATAAATAAACTAGTTAGTTATGAACCATCATAACTCTTAACTTATTTCGTAGTTATTTTGATTTTAATAAATACAAAAAAGTAGTAAAATATAGAAATTATCTTTTCAAAAAATATTTTTCCAATGCGATTAATAGTACCATAATATTTAACAATTCAAAATAACCAAAAAAGAAATCAAAATCAAACGGATTTTTAAAAAAGAACCGAAACTAAAAAAACAAAAATTAAAAAAAAAAGAGATAAAAATAATTAAAAATGATAAAAATAAAGTAATAAAAATACAAAAACACAAAAATAAATAAAATAAAGAGTTAATTACGAAATACTCTAATAATAATAAAATAAAGAGTTATAAAATACGCAAGCTGGTATGGTTGATTTTGTGCTTGGTCGGTGCGGTGATTGAGGCGCGTGAACCAACGCGCTTGCTTCGGGGTAATCTTCTTCTGGTTTTGAAAATAGCTTGTTGCCACATTGTCTGTCTTAATCACAAAGTGACTCCCGAGCAAGTAATGTCTCCACGTATGAAGACAATGGATGATCGCCGTCATCTCCTTATCATGGATCGGATATCGCCATTCCGTCTCGTTTAACTTCCGAGATTCGTACGCAACTGGATGCCCATCATGCATTAAGACTACTCCAATGGCATAGTCGGAGGCATCCGAGTGCAGTTCAAAGGGTTTCGTGTAATCCGGAAGTTTCAGCACCGGGTCATTCATGACCGCCACCTTCAGATCCTCGAAGGATGCTTGGCGCTCGTCCGTCCATTCTCACGCAACCTTCTTCTTTAATAAGTTTGTTAATGGCGTTGCCCTCGCCGAATATCCCTCAATGAATCGCCGATAGTAGTTCACCAACCCTAAGAACGACCGAAGTTCGGAGACGTTCTGAGGAGGTTCCCGCTCGGCAATGGCCTGCACCTTCTTTGTGTCCATCTGAATCTTCCCTTTTTTCACCTTGTGCCCCAAGAACATCACCTCCGTTTGGGCGAACGCATATTTCTCCAGCTTTACGTATAACTCATTCTCCCTCAGGACTCGGAACACTTTCCGCAGATGTTCAGCATGTTCATTCAAGGACTCGCTGTATATTACTATGTCATCCAGATACACCACAACAAACTTGTCCAAGAATGGATGAAATATCTTATTCATGAAAGTACAGAAAGTAGAAGGTGCATTTGTTAAGCCAAATGGCATAACCAAGAACTCAAATGAACCATACCTCATTACGCAGGTGGTCTTTGGTTCGTCTCCTTCTGCAATGCGAACTTGCCAATACCCCGACCGCAAGTCTAGTTTAGAGAACCACTTTGCCTTCCCCAACAATCGAACAGATCAGCCACCAAAGGTATTGGGCCGACTAATTTCTTGTAAATCCTATAAATTTCTAATAAAGTGATGTTATAATAATAATAATAATAATAATAATAAATATAGGGACTAAACTTGTGAAACCCGACAAACCACAAGGACTAAACCCGTAATGCATCAAAACCAGCGATACGTGGCCGTGAAAAAGAAGATAAGTGACTAAACTCCGACGGATCAAAAACCACAAGGACTAAACCCGTAACGGATCAAAAACCACATAGACATGACCCGCTGAAAAAAAAGTGTAAGAACTAAACCTGTGAAACCCAACAAACCACAAGAACGATTAATATAATTAACTCGTTATTATATTTCTCTGAAACTGTCATTTGACATGACTGGGGTTGAAGTTGCCATCCTTTTTTATTTTTTCTGCAGGTGTGGGTAAGAGTTGTCTTCTTTTACGATTTTCCGATGGTTCTTTCACCACCAGTTTCATTACTACCATTGGGTTGGTTACCTTTTATTTTAGAGATCTTAGTCTTACTCCAGTTAGGCTTTTTCAGCACCATCTGACGCTGTACCTGCCTTATTTAATATTTTTTTTTTCTCTTGGAGGATTGATTTCAAGATAAGGACTATAGAGCTTGATGGGAAAAGGATCAAACTGCAAATTTGGGATACTGCTGGACAGGAGCGATTCCGAACAATCACAACTGGTATGTGTTTGACAGATTAATGTTCAATCCGAGCTGCAGGTTGTTTTTTCGTAGAAATATTACACGTATTGCGTGTGTATGCAAGTTTTACGTAGGAATATTGGAAAGTCGAGATGCAACTTCATGAATGGAGAAAGAGTAGTTACAGGTTGTTATGTACTTATATAAAAAAGCAGTACTATGGGATAAGAATTTGGTGCTTTGAAATATTTTAGGCCTATTTGTTAAGATGATTGTCCTTTACAGGGAGAATTGCTGATTTCATAAGAATAAAATGTTATTTTACTATTTTGGTGGCAAACATGTGCCCAATCTTATTTGTCATGGGATTTCCGACTATTTGAATAACAAACACCAATATAGATAAGTTCTTTTATGGATGTTAATTGTACATTACATTATAGTTATGTGGGCTCCGTCTACTCGTCTACATTTCAGCATCTCTTGGTTGTTTGTCTAAGTAAATATATTTTTTGCAGCTTACTACCGTGGGGCAATAGGTATATTGCTGGTGTACGATGTTACGGATGAGTCATATTTTAACAGTAATTGCTCTTGATCTTTATTTAATTGTCTTTCTTTTCATTGTTTAATCTTTTTGATTTAGGTTCTCTTTTATGGTTAAAATTTGTTTTTCATTGTACCAACAATCAACTAAATAATTTGACAGTTATTCATCATTGTGGAGTATGTTCTCTCTTGCCAAAATTGACTTGTCCTTTCGGTAGACATTAGGAATTGGATCAGAAACATTGAACAGCATGCCTCTGACAATGTCAACAAGATACTGGTTGGTAACAAGGCTGACATGTTGGTAATCTTGAGGAGGTAACTGAAAATGTTGATTATTACGTCCAGTGAAGTACAATTGCAGCAGGAAATTTGTTTGGAAAGTGTTTTTCTTGACTGTCTCTAGTTGTAGTAATTCGGTTTGATGGCTAGCATTATGTTTTTTATGTTTCTTCCCCAATTTTATAGTTATTTTTTACTGTTTGATAATATAGTATGTGTGTTACGACACATTATGCTAATATATTTTAGTTGGTAATATAATTTTGGCTTTCAGACAAAACCTTGTAATTTTTTTATTGAGGAAAAAGATTTGTTAAACCAGCAACAAAGTGATTATGTAGATTTGTTTGCTCCACGTGCCGATGTTGAAGATTTGAAAAAGAAAGTTGATGAGAAGATGATTTCATGAACAAGAAGTATGATCATTTGATGAAAAGCAATGATGTGCTGAAGAGAGACTTTGTCGTTTCGAAGTATATAATTTTTTTTAATCATTTTTGTCCTATTTGTGGTGTTCGTGATGAAATAGATAGAATCTTATTACACATTCTTTGTCTTTGTTATGATATGTATCTGGTTTTGAATTGGTCGGAATGCATGTTATTTTTTTTTAAGATGGGATGATATGAAATTGTTGAGTCTTATATTATTGAGCTCTTGTGGTTGATGGTTAGTTATAGTTGAATGTAGATTTTGGCAATGAATTTTAAATTGAAATGTGAAATATTAATATATATTACTGCAGAAAATACTAATATATATTATACAATAACTGAAGTAAAAAGTTCTTTATTTACTACGCCAATTATAAAATAACTGAAGTTAAAGGCCATTATTTTACTTCACTTACCTCCATATTTGGATCATAATTAGAAAAAAAACAAGATAGACTTCGGTTATTAGGATATTAGACTTCACATAAAAAGCGAAGTCTAAAGTATACCTTTTACTACACGAACATAGACTTCGGTAATTATAACGTTTTTACTTCAGATATTATCCGAAGTCTTTGACGTTTATTCTTAGTGATGGGAACCAGAAAAAGAAATTATTAACGTGGAAGAAGATTTCGAGGCAAATGATCGAGCAATAGGTCCACAAAATAAAATCATTGGCACATCCGAAGAGGTTGAGGGTTACATTGAAGTCGTGAGCAAAAATAAAAAGAAAAAAGTCAAGGAGAAGAAAACCTCGATCTAATGGGTTTCTGTGTGTAATCGGGATTTCTTTGTACTTCCAAATTTCTTTTTGTTAGTATTGGTCGTGTTAGGGATTTGCCCCCCCTGAATAACAATAGTTTTCTATTATTGTTCGTCAAAATTGGCTTTGTAGGGAAATAGGCCCCTTTAACCTTGTTTGTTTATATTATAATATTATTATTTTAAAAAAAAAGTAAAATTAATAGTTGGTTCCTTTTGACCATGTATTAATTAACATAGATTTCGATGAGGAACTTATTAATTAATACACCTAAGTGAATGCCATAATTTAACAACCTTAAAATATTATCTTTTAAATAATAGTCATACAGATGGAGAGGTCCTATCATAAAAAATAATATTTACCTTTTGTTATCAATAGAAATTTAAAACTAGTGAACCTATAATTTGCACATCCGATGTGGAGGAAGACCCTAATATCAACGCGCATGCTAATTACTTCACAATTTGAATTAATTATGGTGGTCAATTTGATTTTATTTTATTAAAAAAAATCAATTTAATCACTTAGTTATTTTAGACTTAAGGTTTTTAATTTTCTCGTCCTAACAAGTAAGAAACATGTCACGCATACATTCATACATGTCATACATCCAAAACAGTACAAACCAAAATAAAAGCATAGATAATTAAATTATCCAATTATCATGGTCTTCTTCCTTGAATTGAACCCGAGAAAATCTTCGACTCGATATCTCTCACCGAATCAAGCATATCGTCACTCCTCCCTGGCCGGGCCGTGAATTTTCAAAATTAAAGTCTCACTTTTATGCAAAATTAATTACATAAAAAAAAATCAATTTTAAATCCCGACTCTGCAGCGGACACAATGAACGGCAGTGAAATGGACCGGACCAAAAATTGGACGACCCAACCCGAACTGGCGAACCGGCCTGGAATGGGCTGCCCGCGGCCCCTGGCAGCAGACCTGGCGATGCTCGGCAGGTAGCCGTGTGCTGCTCGGGAGCGCCCGCGTGCTGCTGTCGATAGGGTTGTAAACGAATCGAATCGAAGCGAACATCGTTGTAATCGAATCGAATCACTAAATTTATTTACGAATTCGAATACGAATACGAATCGTGTTCGAATATTAATTTTGATTTGAATTTAAATACTTGAATCATTTCGCGAATTCGAATCGAATACTCGAATCTATAGATAAAGGAGATGAAGAATGACTCGTCGAGATTAAGATTATTGCAATATATATTTATGATAAACAATGGCACTTTAATTTGAAGTGGACTTCAATATGAGCCAAAACTCAACACATTTGACATGTATTTAAAGATTTAAGAGTATAATTCCTGATTGTATTAAGAAAATATACGATATACAAAAGATATTTTTAGTTATATTATATATTTAAATATTTAATCGATTTTTTACGAATATCGAATCGAACATCGTAAATACTTATAAGTATTTGATTATTAATCGAATCAGAAAAACTATTTGTATTTGAATCCGAATCATAAAATTTCGAATTCGAATTACCAAATTTCGAATCGAATCACGAATCGGATCAAAATTATTTGATTTGTTTACAACCCTAGCTGTCGACCACGGCTATCCAGCAGTCCCGATATCCCGGTTATGCTCTGCTTATTCATGGTTTTGTCTTCTCCGAATTCGATTACAATTTTACACAAAATAAAATACGTCAAGTTTACAGCAAGATTACACGAAAAAGTAAGGTCCTAGATCTACCCGCGAATTTTCTCACGGGTCAAACAATTACATGCCTCAAAACATGGCCAAACCAATAATTGTATAAATAATAAAAATTAACCATTCACATAACCATGATAATTGGATCATATTCCCTTCAAGAACACATCTAGCAAAATACTCCAACATTAAATTACATGAATGTTTAAATTGTTATCAATTAATCACCAAAATTAATTAAAATAGCAAAAAGCCTAAAATCTGGCTCTGATACCAATTGTTGGAAATAAACGCAGCGGAAGCGGAGTTGGGAAAAATTTGATAAAAGCGTTTTACGCATCCACGAGCACAAAACCTATTATGTCATGCTAATTAATTAACTACTGAGATTAATAAGCAATTTAGATATTATTTATTAGTTATTAAATAAATATGTTGGTAAATCGAATATCCTAATTTAGATCAAAGATCATAGGATATTTACCTTTGAAGCGTAGTGGTTGCTTGCTCCTTGATCTTCTTGTATTTCTACCTTTAGATCTTCTCGAGTATATCCCGTCTATATCCAAATGTCGTGTGGGCAACAATATACCGGACTTCTTTGAATCAACAAAGTGGATCAGCCGAACTCCTTGTTGCTTAATGTCACTCGATTCTTTTTTCTTTATGTTCTAGTATTATGTAAACACTCTTAGAAAATTGATGTGTTATCTAAATTGTAGAATCAAAGACACAAGTTAGGATCTACAATTAAACACAAGAAAAAATCGAACTCTCAAGCCTTGTATAAGTGTAGTTCGGCTACTATAGGGATCTTAAGGAGGATTAGGGAAGAACTCCTATAATAGACCTCAAATTATCATATTAGGCCTTTCCTAACATATATTGAGTCTATTAATATCAACTCAGTCAACTAAAGAGTTAATGTTGCACTCCCTGCCCACATTCTAATTTACAAAATCGGGTTTCTTATTTAAATATATTATTTTCACTAATTATGATATTAAATGTCCATTAAATAAATTAAGCTACTGACAGCTTAATTAATTAATATCTTATCTAAGAGTAGTACCACTCGAACCTTATTATCATATCGGAATTAAACCCTCCTGCAGGGTTTAATATAATAATTATTATCGAGCTCCTCAAGGGGAATCATCAAACCGCACAAGTCGGGACACGATTTCTAGTTATAATAATATTTGTCATATAAATAATATTATTGCCCAAGATATGAAGCTTATTGAGTCAATCACGTTGAATCTCACCCATGGTAAATCAAAGCAATAAATATTATAAATAAACAGTTAAATATTATATAGTTATAATTAAGAAATAATAATTATTCGAGATTTACGTTCTTCTTACAGTCCATACAGAAGACACTATCTCACTTCGATCCAGTTCAATGTATGCAAATACGCTAATGCATGCTAATAGTCAAGACCAACTAATCTCAAACATATATATTACAACCTTTCATACAATTTGTCTAATAATTATATAGGTTGTAAACTATTATATTATTTTATAAGGCATCGATAATGTGATCTTTCGTGTCATACCAACACACCACATTATCTACAATATAAAATAATTAGACGTTTCATTTGCATAACCATAACGTGAATAAATATGCAAAATATGTAATTAAATGTAATTAATATTCTCATATGTAGTTACTGTTGGAAAGTAAAATGCAGCGGAAGCGAAGTTTGGGAAAGATGATAATCGCGTTATACGCATCTACGAGCATAAGATCTATTTAGGCATGCTAATTAATTAATTACTAAGACTAATAAGCAATTTAAATATTATTTATTATTTATTAATTAAATATGTTGATTATTAAAATATCCTAATCTAGATCCAAAGATCATAGGATATTACCTTTTGAAGAGTATTGATTGCTTCCGTCTTGATCACCTTGTATTTCTACCTTTAGACCTTCTAGAGTATGATCCGCCTTAACCCGGACGTTGTGTGGGCAACGAGCTACCGGATCTTGTTTGACAACCTTGGGATCGGCCGAACTCACCTTGTATATGATCACTTTATTTTTCTTTACTTTCTAGTATTTTATAAACACTCTTAGCAAATTAATTGTGTTATCTAAATTGTAGAATCAAAGACGCAAGTCTAGATCTACAATTAAACACAAGTGGAAAAAATTGATCACACAACCTCACAAGATACCATGTAAAATCGGCCAACACCCTTATGTCCTATATATAGGCTCTTGGACTACTATCAGGGATCTTAAGGAGGATTATGGAAGGACTCCCAATAAATTCATCTTACCTTATTAGGACTCTTCCTAATATAATCAATCTATTAATATCAACTTAGTCCACTAAAAGGTTGATATTGCACTTCCTACCAAAATCCCAAATTACGAAATTGGGCTCCTCATTAAATATATTATTTCCCATGTTTAAGATATCGAATGCCCATTAATTAATTATAAGCTAGTGACAGCTTTAATTAATTAATATCTTATCCAAGAGTAGTACCACTCGAACCTTATTATCATATCGAAATTAAATCCACCTGCGGGGTTTAATATAATAATCATTATCGAGCTCCTCAATGGGACATCATCAACCTGCACGAGTCGGGACACGATTTCTAGTAATAATAATAACTGTCGTATAAACAATATTATTGCCCAAGATACGAGGCTTATTGAGTCGGTCATTTTGACTCTCACCTATGGTAAATCAAAGCAATAATTATTATAAATACACAATTAAATATTATATACTTAGAATTAAGAAATAATAATTATCCGAGATTTACGTTCTTCTTATAGTCAGTACAGAAGATACTATCTCACCTCGATCCAGTTCAACGTATGCAAATACGCTAATGTATGCTAATAGTCAAGACCAACTATTCTCAAGCATACACTACAACCTTTTATATAATTTGTCTAATAATTATATAGGTTGTGAACTATTATATTATTTTATAAGGCACCGATAATGTGATCTTCCGTGTGACACCAACACACCACATTATCTACAATATAAAATAATTAGACATTTCATTTGCATAACCATATTGTGAATACATATGCAAAACATGTGATTAAATGTAATTAATATTCTCATAGGTAGTAACAGGGAAATTAGGTAATACAAGCATAAAGTATGCTTTGCAGTATACAATCCTAACAATCTCCCACTTATACTCAAAGCATGCTTTTAAGTATATTACTCTATTACATAGTCTCTCATTTATCCCACATATACTCAAAGCAATGCTGCCATATACCGTAATCCCATTCCTTCCACATGCCTTTCAAAAACTTTTGAGGGTAGGCCTTTCGTGAAAGGGTCCGCAAGATTATCTTCCGATGCAACCCTGGCTACAACTACGTCTCCTTCCTTTACGAAGTGTCGTATGATGTGGTACTTGCGGTTGATATGTTTACTTGTCTTGTGGGCTCGTGGTTCCCTCGAATTTGCGACTGCACCAGTATTATCACAATAAAGTGTAATACCCTCTGGAAAATCGGGAATCACATCTAAGTCCTCTAGGAAGTACTTGAGCCACACTGCCTCCTTGGCTGCCTCAGAGGCTGCCACGTACTCGTCTTCCATGGTAGAGTCCGAGATGTATTTCTGCTTCACACTCCTCCAACTAATGGCTCCATCTCCCAGGCTAAACACATAACCCGAAGTAGACTTGGACTTTTCTTTGTCCGATGAAAAATCTGAGTCAGTGTAACCCACCGAAAACAGGTCGTCTGATTGATATACAAGCATGTACTCCCTAGTCCTTCTCAGGTACTTGAGTATGTGTTTGACAGCAATCCAGTGTCCTGGTCCTGGGTTTGACTGATATCTAGCAGCCATGCCCACGGCATGACACATATCTGGTCTAGTGCAAAGCATATCATACATGAGACTTACCATAGCAGATGCATAAGGGACCATCTTCATGTCATCTATCTCCTTTTGTGTCTTAGGACACATATCCTTAGATAGTTGAATTCCATGTCTGTAAGGTAGAAAACCTTTCTTGGAATTCTCCATGCTAAACCGCTTTAGTATCGATATAGGATGCCTGGGATAAGCACAACATACTTTTCTTCTGATCATGAAAGATCCTGATTCCAAGGATGTGTCCTGCTTCTCCTAGATCCTTCATATCGAACTGCTCAGATAACCATACTCGTACGTCCGACAATTCCTTCACGTTGTTTCCAATCAGAAGGATATCGTCTACATACAGTACAAGAAACACCAACACGTTTCCATCGTATTTCTTATACACACAACTCTCACTCAGACATTGGACGAATCCATATGACTGGACAACTTCGTCAAAACGAGTGTTCCAAGATCTACATGCTTGCTTAAGTCCATAAATGGATTTCTTAAGTTTGCACACCAAGTGCTCTTCTCCTTCAGCAATGAATCCCTCTGCTTGGCGCATATAGATTTTCTTGTCTATACTCCCATTCAAGAATGCAGTCTTGACATCCATCTGCCAAATCTCCAGATCCAAATGCGCAGCTATAGCTAAAAGAATCCGGATTGACTTAAGCATGGCTATCGGCGAAAAGGTTTCATCATAATCGATACCCTCTTTATGAGTGTAACCTTTTGCAACAAGCCTCGCTTTGAAGGTTTCAACCTTCCCGTCACGTCCTTTCTTTCGCTTGTAGATCCATTTACTCCCAATGGCTTGTACACCATCAGGTAGCTCTACTAGCTGCCACACTTGATTGGAATCCATAGATCCCATTTCTGATTCTATTGCTACTTTCCAGGAGTCAGCATCTTTATCTTGAATTGCCTCCTTATAGGTCCAGGGATCTGATTCATCTTCACCTGGGATTGAGTCCGAGGACTTTCCCACGCCTATGAATCGCTCGGGCTGACGAACAATCCTCCCCCTACGACGAGTCAAATCCTGAGTTGGTGTAAAAGTATCAGAATCGATACGTGGTGCAGTGTTAGTTGGCGCTTGTACGATTGGTATAGACGGAGTCTCGCCCCTTAGCTCTTCCAGAATTATTTTGCTCATGGGCTTGTGACTAATCATATAATCCTCTTCCAGAAATCGGGCATTGGTGCTAACAATGACCTCCTGATCCTGGGGACTATAGAACAATCCACCCTTCGTTCCCTTAGGATATCCTACAAACACTCGTACTTCTGTACGAGATGCCAACTTATCATCTTCCTTATTCAGCACATGTGCTGGAGTACCCCAAATCTGAACATGTCCTAGACTGGGCTTACGCCCACTCCACAGTTCTGTAGGTGTTTTTGGAACTGATTTCGAAGGCACCAGGTTTAGAATGTACGCCGTTGTTTCTAAGGCGTATCCCCAAAATGAAATACGTAAATCTGAATAACTCATCACTGATCTAACCATTTCTAAAAGAGTCCTATTCCTTCTTTCAGCCACACCATTTTGTTGTGGAGTTCCCGGCGCGGTGAGCTTGGAGGAAATCCCCTCATTCGCCAAGAAATCCAAAAAATCTTCACTAAGGTATTCGCCACCACGATCAGATCGTAGTGACTTGATACTCTTCCCATAACGCTTCTCCGTTTCAGCCTTGAAGTCTCTGAACTTGTCAAAGGGTTCGGACTTACTTCGCATCAAATAGATGTATCCATATCTCGAATAATCATCTATAAACGTGATGAAGTATTCGAAACCACCCCTAGCCTGGATATTCATTGGACCACATACATCCGTATGAACCAATTCTAACATATTCTAAGCACGGTTTCCCTTGGTTTTAAAAACCCTTTTGGTCATCTTACCTTCCAGACAAGATTCACAAATTGGAAATGACTCAACTTGAAGATCATCCAATGGGCCATCATCTACCAATCTTTGAATCCTTCCAAGGTTTACATGTCCTAACCGTAAATGTCACATATATGTTTGGTTTATGCTTGAAGGTTCTTTTCTCTTTTTAGGTTTAGACAAAGAGTTAAGTGATTTAAGCATAGGAGTTTGTGCAGTATTAACGATGTAATACCCGAGATTTCTGATATATATTTGGAACTGTGATATTGTAATTATTGTACCATTGTCTGAGTATTATTCTCCGTATTTCATAATCCGATGTTGTCGAGCGTATGATTTCATGATTGAGAATAAAATTGTAATTCTGCGCATGTAGCACACGCTATCAGCTATGTGTAGCGTACGCTAACATGGATTCATAGCGCACGCTACAAAGGAACATTAGCGCACGCTATGCGTGGTCAATTTGATTGAGACGTGCGGTAGGTGAGATCTGGCCGGGGGACCCCTGTCGGATTGTGTCGGGATGAACCTGGACAGCTTTCGGGAAAAGCCAAGTCAACGCCTTAGCGCACGCTACAGGTATGTGCATAGCGCACGCTAAGTGCTGAATACAGTTAAGTCAGTGAGCCGTTAGCGCACGCTACGAGCAGGGACTAGCGCACGCTAATAGCCATTTCTTATAAATAGGACAGCATCCTATTCGTAATTTCAGTTCTTTCTTCTCCCATACCCGAATTCTTACACTTAGAGCATAACTTCCTACATCCTAAACACCTCATATCAACATCCTAGCTCGTGATTAAAGATTGTAGATCATTGAGGATTGATGTTCGAGCCTTCGACGTTGGGTTGCTTCGATTTTCTCCTTGTTCAACACTACTTTGAGGTAGGTGATTCTTCACCAAAGTTAGTAAGTGTTCTAAAGGACGATTTGATCATGTTTGTATAGTCAGTTATTTCGTTCTATATCGATCATCACATGTTAGAAGAATATTTTCGACGTATCGGCACTTTTTATCGTATGAACCTTTGAACCGTTTTTAGTATGTGGACTCCTAAGCATTTTCAAACCGATTTGTGATCAGTAGACGGATATTACCAAAATGTTACGTTTTACACATTGGAATCTTGCGTTTTGGAACGTAGGACGAACAGAACTTAGAATATTTCCTTGAAGATCAAGATGAATGATAGTGTAGTAATGATTATACGTATATATGAATCTCTTAGTCTTTCAGTACGTATAGAACTTTCACAAACCTTATTAGCATGATATGCTCGAGGATGACTGGTTTTATCACCATAGAATTTATGAGATTCATCACCATTCAATCCAGTTTTCTGTCTGTAGTAATCTGCTATGCAAGGTTAGCGCACGCTAACATATGTAAGTTAACATGCGCTATCGGGGGAAAGTTAACGCACGCTACGTATGGTACGTAACGTACGTTATGATATCAGCCGAGTCAGTCGGCTGATCAGTGAGAACTGTCAGTCCGTGGATAGCGTACGCTAGGCTTATACGATAGCGTACGCTAACAGGCAGGCTTAGCGCACGCTACATAGAGTACGTAGCGTACGCTAAGTAGTTCAGGCAGATTGTTTATTTTGAGCTTTTGGGCCGTAGACCGAATTGTTAGGCCATCGTTCGACTTGAGATGATTTGTATATCATTCCTTTTGTTAAGGTTCGAGCTTGTTACGTTGATCGAAGGAGGCGGCCTTCGAGTGTGTTGAGATCATTGAAGTGTTTCGTTCTTGCCATCTTCGAGGCAAGTATCGTAATATGTTAATATTGGTATTTTGAGCATGCGTGTGGTTATTCATGTTGTTGAACATGAGATTTATTTCGTTGAATTGTCATGATATTCGTTATCTAGTGTTTGTATGTTCATGTTGATGAACATAATGATTTGGCATATGTGCATGCATGAGTTGTGTTTGTGTACGTTGTACGATCTATGCTGAGGGCGCTGGATCGGATGTCCACCTCGTGTTGGTCCGACGGGATCATCTTGGGATCTAGGCTGAGGGCGCTGGATCATTGGACGGGTTATTTCCACCTCGTGTTGGTCCGACGGGATCATCTTGGGATCTATGCTGAGGGCGCTGGATCATTGGAATACCCTTGCTGTGTTAATGGAATCATGTGGATTCGCATTGTCGGATTCCGGTAGCGGAAGTCCGTGTGGTGTATCATGTTATGTATTGTTGATGCATATTTGATTTGTTTAAATGATACTTGTACTAGCATCGTTTTGCTAACCCCTTCGGGGGTGGACATTTGTTTTGATGTTCAAGTAACCGAGGAGCAGGGAAATGTACAAGACCGACGTGACGCACGAAGGGGTTCGGTGATGTTTGTTGTTGTTGGTGATTTGTTTTCTTGGTTTGATTTCGAGACTGAGTACGCGTGTCTTATTAATATTATTTCGATATGGTTGTATAAATTACTCGTTGAACCAGTTGTTCGGTTTTGTAAACTTGAATTTCCGATGATGATGATGTCTTATATTTACCTTTCTTTTAAATTAGCCTTGTAAATCCTTACTTAAAGGGTTTACGGCGCTGTAATTATTCCGAATATCTCGGGGTGTTACAAACGACATATAGTTCATCATTAAAAATACCTTTGCAAATATATTCACCGCTTCTTTTCTTAATAATGGCATCATCATCAAAAGAAACTGAATAACCATCACTTTTTAATTTAGAAACCGGAATTAAATTCATTCTAAAATCCGGTACTAATAATACATTATTGAGGACTAATAATTTATCATTAATCTTCAACTGCACGATTCCCACTGCAACAGCCATAAGCCTGGAATAATCACCCCAGTTGATGGTAATGTCGCCCGCACTAAGCTGCTTGGTTACCTGAAAACCATGTGAGTCAAAGCAAACATGATCAGTGGAGCCTGAATCAACTATCCACGAAGTGGAAGAACAAGCTGCCAAACATTTTTTGGCTACTAGTGCACGAGACATACCTTTCTTAAGAGCAGGGCAGTCCACTTTAAAATGTCCTTTCTGACCGCACTTGTAGCACTTTCCCTTTGGCTTTTTGTTCGCCTTGGGGTGAGGAGCCTTGCTTTTCACCTTGAGGGTTGCCGCTTGCTTCTGGCCAACCTGCTTTTTCTTCTTTCCCCATTTGGGTTTGGAAGAAGTAGCATCGGTTGCCGCAAGAATCTGATGATAACCTTGTTTGAAGAGACCTTCAGCAGATTGAAGCTCTGTCAGAAGTTCCGCCAAACTATATGTCCTACGGTTCATATTGTAGTTAAGGCGGAACTGCTCAAAACTTCTTGGTAAGCTGCCTAAGATAATATCGACCTGCGTTTCCGCATCTATAGTAGCCCCAAAGATGCTCGCCTGCTTTAAATGAGACATCATTTTCGTAACATGATCCTCATCGGGGTCCCTCTGCACATTTGGGCTGTCATCAATACCCTCATTGCATTTTGTCTAGCCGCCCGGTTCTGATGACCAAACATCTCGGTGAGACTTTTCATCATTTCCGCGGCCGAGCCCATTGTCTGATGCTGATGCTGCAATACATTTCTCAGTGAAGCCAAAATGTAACAGCGAGCCATCTCATCAGACTTTTTCCATTTTCGGAATTCAGCCAACTCTTCGGGAGTGGCATCCGGTTCTGGTTCTAGAGAGCTATCTTCGATTAAGATAAATTTATGCCCCTCAGCAGTCAGGACAATGTCAAGATTTCTTTTCCAATCGGCAAAGTTAGTGCCATCAAGCTTATTTTCTTTGAGAATAACAGCTAGTGGATTGAAAGACATCTGAGATAAAAATTAAAAACATCCATCACATAATGCATAGCAAAATATATCGAAAAACCTCAAAACATAATATATATGCTAGCAACCAACACCTCGAAAAATCCGCACATGCAAGCCACGATCATGTGGACGTTTACACACATATTTCTCAAGTAGAGTTTTACGTCTTTAATTTTACTATCTAATCAAATTACGTTATGACAAGTAAAATTAATAGTTGGTTCCTCTTGGCCATGTATTAATTAACATAGACTCCGATGGGGAGCTTATTAATTAATACACCTAAGTGAACACCATAATTTAACATCCTTAAAATATTATCTTTTAAATAATAGTCCTACAGATGGAGAGGTCCTATCATAAAAAGTAATATTTACCTTATGTTATCATTTTGAAATTTAAAACTAGTGAACCTATAATTAGCACATCCAATATAGAGGAAGACCCTAATGTCAACGCGCATGCTAATTACTTCACAATTTAAATTAATTATGGAGGCCAATTTGATTTTTTTTAAAAAAAATAAATCAATTTAATCACTTAGTTATTTTAGCCTTAAGGTTTTTTAATTTTCCCGTCCTAACATGCAAGGAATCATATCACGCATACATCCATACATGCCATACATCAAAACAATAAAAACCAAAAATAAAGCATGGATAATTAAATTATCCAATTATCATGGTCTTCATCCTTGAATTGTTCCCGAGAAAATCTTCGACTCGATCTCTCCCACTGAATCAAGCATCTCATCGCTCCTCCCCGGTCGGGCCGTGGATTTTCAAAATTAAAATTTCGCTTTTATGCTAAATTAATTACATAAAAAAATTTATTTTAAATCCCGACTCTCCAGCGGACGCAAAGAACGGCGGCGAAAACGGACCAACTAAAATCGACGACCGAACCAAATAACTGCCCGAACCAAATAACTGCCCGACCAGCCGCCAGACTGGCAGCCGCGGCCGCTTACCGGCAGGCCAAGCGGCCGGCCGCTGGCCGGCATTGGCGCCAAAGAAGGTTTGGCGATCCGGCTCGCTCTATTTCTTCGTGATCCCGTCGTTTTCGACTTCGATTACAATTTTATATAAAATAAAATACATCGAAATTACAGCAAGATTACATGAAAAAATAAAACACCTAGAACTACCCGCGGATTTTCTCACGGGAAATACCATTACATGCCTCAAAAAACGGGTCAAACCAACAATTGCATAATTAATAAAAATAAATAAATACACCATTCATATAAACCATGATAATTGGATCATATCACCTGCAAGAACACATCTAGCAAAATATTACAACATCAAAATATATGAATATTTAAATTGCTATCAATTAATCACCAAAATTAATTAAAATAGCAAAAGCCTAAAATTCCGGCTCTGATACCAATTGTTGGAAAGTAAAACGCAGCGGAAGCAAAGTTTGGGAAAGATGATAATCGCGTTTTACGCATCTACGAGCATAAGATCTATTTAGGCATGCTAATTAATTAATTACTAAGACTAATAAGCAATTTAAATATTATTTATTATTTATTAATTAAATATGTTGATTATTAAAATATCCTAATCTAGATCCAAAGATCATAGGATATTACCTTTTGAAGAGTATTGATTGCTTTCGTCTTGATCACCTTGTATTTCTACCTTTAGACCTTCTAGAGTATGATCCGCCTTAACCCGGACGTTGTGTGGGCAACGAGCTACCGGATCTTGTTTGACAACCTTGGGATTGGCCGAACTCACCTTGTATATGATCACTTTATTTTTCTTTACTTTCTAGTATTTTATAAACACTCTTAGCAAATTAATTGTGTTATCTAAATTGTAGAATCAAAGACGCAAGTCTAGATCTACAATTAAACACAAGAGGAAAAAATTGATCACACAACCTCACAAGATACCATGTAAAATCGGCCAACACCCTTATGTCCTATATATAGGCTCTTGGACTACTATCAGGGATCTTAAGGAGGATTATGGAAGGACTCCCAATAAATTCATCTTACCTTATTAGGACTCTTCCTAATATAATGAATCTATTAATATCAACTTAGTCCACTAAAAGGTTGATATTGCACTTCCTACCAAAATCCCAAATTACGAAATTGGGCTCCTCATTAAATATATTATTTCCCATGTTTAAGATATCGAATGCCCATTAATTAATTATAAGCTACTGACAGCTTTAATTAATTAATATCTTATCCAATAGTAGTACCACTCGAACCTTATTATTATATCGGAATTAAATCCACCTGCAGGGTTTAATATAATAATCATTATCGAGCTCCTCAATGGGACATCATCAACCCGCACGAGTCGGGACACGATTTCTAGTAATAATAATAACTGTCGTATAAATAATATTATTGCCCAAGATACGAGGCTTATTGAGTCGGTCCTTTTGACTCTCACCTATGGTAAATCAAAGCAATAATTATTATAAATACACAATTAAATATTATATACTTAGAATTAAGAAATAATAATTATCCGAGATTTACGTTCTTCTTCCAGTCAGTACAGAAGACACTATCTCACCTCGATCCAGTTCAACGTATGCAAATACGCTAATGCATGCTAATAGTCAAGACCAACTATTCTCAAGCATACACTACAACCTTTTATATAATTTGTCTAATAATTATATAGGTTGTGAACTATTATATTATTTTATAAGGCACCGATAATGTGATCTTCCGTGTGACACCAACACACCACATTATCTATAATATAAAATAATTAGACATTTCATTTGCATAACCATAACGTGAATAAATATGCAACACATGTGATTAAATGTAATTAATATTCTCATAGGTAGTAACAGGGAAATTAGGTAATACAAGCATAAAGTATGCTTTGCAGTATACAATCCTAACAGTTACAGGGAAATAAAGTAATACAAGCATAAAGTATGCTTGTAGTATACAACCCTAACACACTACGAGATCTAAAAAATTTACGTAAATTCCTAATGAAGAACGCAAAATAATATTCCTGAAAAATATTATAAAGGGTCTTGAGGAAGCAATTTCTTTTGATTATTCTATTTTGTAATATTTTATTATCGTGTATTTTTTTTAAAAATTATTGCTCCCAAAATAGCACAATTAATTGCGATACTATTGACGAATATACTTGTTCTAAAAGAACAAATCGTATTTGTATTAAATCTCCCATGATAATACCATATTCCTGAAGAATATTGATACACGATAATTGCATAAATTAAATTATTATGCTCTTGAAGTAGCATAAATTTTTAGATATAAATATGATATATGGCACAATATTTATCCCTCGAGGAAAATTTAATTTTACGTCATATTGAAAATGACTTGTTTTATTTTTACTATGTAGATTTTCACATGGCCAATATTACCAAACTTGAGTTTGTTGCACTTGATATATCTAGCAAGAACTACTTATCATGGACTCTTGATTCCGATATACTCGAGAAAACATTCTTTACGTTCAATGCTTCAAATATGATCTTGCAACAGTAATATCGAGAAAAAAAACTCCGAACTCTTGTTTGTTGGTTGCTGAGCAAAACAATAAGTTACCCATGCAAAACCACGAATTACGACTCACTGGTTCACCAGCATTGCTTGAAGCCAATGCTACATTCAATCATGAAAATGAGCATGGATGTGGCCGCAGACACAAGCGTGGACGTGGGAGCAGATATAGACGTGGGCGTGGTTTTGGACGTGGCACAACCCATAGCGAAATATCCAACAACAAAGGCACAAAGCATCCAATGATAATAACCCGTCCAAAAAGAAAAAAATGCCATAGATGTGGCATGACTGGGCACAGGTCACGTACCTATCGTACGATAAAACACCTCGTGGGCCTTTATCAGAAATCAATCAAGGGAAAAGAAATGATTGAAACTAATATCCTTGATTGTAACACCCCAATTCACAACTGGGACATTACACGCCGTAGAACCCTCATGAGGTCTACCAGGCTAACACATGACACACATTCCGTACAGGAAAATCCCAAAGACTCAATCATCAAGGTAAAAATGGGGTCGTGGCCTCGGCCAAAACGTTTTAATAGACGTACGTGAAAATATAAGTCGATACCATATCATTGCCCACGCAGGGGACTTCAACCGAATACAATAAATCCAGACAATTTCCAATATTCAAACAGTATAAATAACCCAACATAAATAAAGACTCGAGCCTCATAATCATGCCAATCCATCCTTTGTGCGCATATCCCGTGCCTGCTCCTCAGCTCTTCCGGTACCTGAAATGCATAAGACGCATTTCCCCCATTTAAGGGGTTAGCATTCGAATGGCTAGTGCAAGCACACAATTACAAAACATTATATACAAATACGATTTAACACAGTCATCTCAATCAGAAATCATTTGCCATAGATATTCCGGAATACTACATTGGGAATCAAATCAGTTATCAATTCATCACGATATCACAAAATCACAACTGGTATCCCGTGGTCGTACTCCTTAGTATCGACCCCCAGACATCCCGCCGAACGCTCCGAGTGGGATACCACTTCCGCGGCCGTACCCCTTAGTATCGACCCCCATACATCCCGTCGAACGCTCCGGGTGGAAGTTCAACCACACACGCACCCAAGTCCACTTCCGCGGCCGTACCCCTTAGTATCGACCCCCAGACATTCCGTCGAACGCTCCGGGTGGAAGGAACACAACTCACGCACCCGAAAACCAGAATTTATCATTCATTTCGAAAACGTAACATACATAACGGAATGTAATACATGTACTTGCCTTGAACAAGATGAAGCGAAGGAAACGACGAAAGAATAGAGTTCGGCCCGAACAATCTTCACGAATTCGATCCTAACACAATAACGGTATACAAACAATCTCAATAACGTGAAAACGTAGGGATTTATACTAATTCTACCCATTGAGACAAATTGTCGAACATCGCGAGTGCATAGGGAATTCCAATTGGTCTACGGTGGATTACCGGGATTTTATCCCATCAAACAACAAGAAAACCAAGGATTACGGGTATAATTTCGAAATCTAACAACTACATAGGTTAAATCGGATTAAAAGACAAGATCACCACCAAACCCTCCCCAAACTCGTACTAGGGTTTATAGAAGATCTTACCTCAAATCGAAGACGAACAATAGATGACTTGGTGTTGTGGTGATGATATGATGCTAAGATATATCTCTCAAACAGAGTTTGGATGAAAATCTGCCGAACTCTAGACTTGCAAGTCGTCCCAACGCGAAGAGGAGAAGAGAGATGAGGAAATGACAGAAAAAGCGACTTCTGTCAGTTTATAAACTGACTGGTGTTACGGCCGTAACACCTCATTCATACGGCCGTAACTGGAGGGTATTACGGCCGTAAGTACATGCAGTTACGGCCATAACAGGCTCTAAGGAAGGGTCTGAACAAAACCGACGAAGCTCACTTACGGCCGTATGATCAAAGGGATACGGTCGTAACATCTCCTACGGCCGTAATTGGCATATTATACGCCTGTAAATTGCTACTGGAACCCATACAGGAAGAAAAACGAAGTTGGCTTACGGCCGTACGGTGAAGAACATATGGCCGTAACTCTCGAACATTACGGCCGTAACATCTAGACTTACGGCCGTAACCTGCTTCTGACAGCAGTTGCTGGTGAAAAGACGACTCAATGACAATCAAACAGAGGGTACAAAGGTAGATTAACGAGTGTACAAAGATTTCCTTCTGATGCGATGGTTACTATGATCAACACATGGCCCCGGTTGATGGAAGTTCATAAAAAAACGAATAACGACAGCGATGCCCAAGATAAATCAGAATTTACAAAAATGACCCAAACATCTGAAAATCACGGTACGACTTCGGATTAACAATCCGAAACTCACAACATGATCAATTCACCCATACGAACACATGGAAATAGAGAAATAATAAAAAAACGAGTTTTACGAGAATCGAACGCACATGCGACAAAACACGACTTAAAATGAAATTACGTAAAACATATCCAAAACTCGTCCAAAAGGAAAAACTCAAAGAACAAACTAGATTCAGAATCCCAAAACAGTGGCAAGCAAGTCGTCCGAAACGAACATACACCAAAAATAGAAATTACTAAAAATAGAAAGTACGGATATTACATTGATTATGACTGTCCACTTGATATGACTCACTTGGATGTCTATGATTTCTTTCCTCATCCAAAAGGATATATTGATTACTTCATCAGGAGTGGTGTGTTAGACGATATTGATTATTCTAAGAATTATTAGTTTGTTATTTTCTTTGTTTGGGAGTTTCTAAATGTTTTCTTTCAATATGATGATTTGTTTTTGAAGTGGTTATTTTTTCAATATTTGGAATGGTTATTTCATAATAAATGAATTTACTTCTAAAAGTTCCTTTAAATTATTATAGAAATCACAATGGATGCTTGTGATATTTGTCTAGCTGATAGTGCAACTACGCACACTATTCTCCAAGATAAGAAATAATTTCTCAAATTAACATTAACAGAAGATAATGTTAGTACCATGTCAAATGTGTCAAACATCACTGAAGGCTCCGGAAGAGCATGTATTATTTTACCAAACAATACTTAATTGTTATAGATTATCCATTTTACTCTGGTAAATCGAGAAGGAATTTACTAAGGTTTAAGGATATCAACTGCAATTGATGCCAGACAATAAAAGAAGACAGTAATGAGTACCTTTGTATAAATTCTTTTGTGTTTGGCCAGAAGAAAAACAAAAGAAAAGTTCTCGACATTATACATTCATAAAAGCAAGCAATTGAGGAAAATCATGTCATGAACTTGAAGTTCAATGACACAAAGAGTTTTATGCTTCGGCATGAAAGATCTGGACATCCAGGAGCAACTATGATGCGTCGAATACCCAAAACTGCATAACATAAAGAACGAGAAGATTCTTTTAGCAAATGAAATCTTATGTGATGCTTATGCACAAGGCAAATTAATCACTAGACCTTCAAGTACGAAAGTTAGCATTGAATCCCCATATTTCCTAGAAAGAATCCAAGGAGATATTTGCGGACCAATAGACCCACCATGTGGACTATTTCGATACTTTATGGTATTAATTGATGCGTCTACTAGATTTTTCCATGTGAGCTTACTTTCGACTATAAATGTGGCATTGCTAGGTTGTTTGCTCAAATAATAAAATTACGAGCTCAATTCCTTGAAAATTCAATCAAGGCAATTCGTATTGACAATGCTGGTGAGTTTAGATCTCGAGCATTTGACGATTAGTGTATGTCAATTGGAATTGAGATCGAACATTCAGTTGTCCATATTTATACACAAAATGGTCAAGGAGAGTCGCTTATTAAACGTCTTAAACTGATTTCAAGACCATTACTTATGAAATCAAAACTCCCAACTTCTGTTTGGGGTCATGCCATATTACATGCAGCAACATTTGTTCGTATTAGACCAATGGCTTAGCACCAATATTCTCCTATGCAACTTGTCTCTGGTCGAGAACCTGATGTTTCTCATTTATGAACTTTTGGTTGTGCTGTTCAAGTCCCAGTTGCACACCCAAAACGCATAAAATGGGTCCCCAACAAAGGCTTGGGATATACGTTGGGTATGATTCACCGTCAATTATAAGGTATCTTGAACCTTTGACAGGTGATCTATCTACTGCACCCTTTGCAAACTGTCATTTTGATGAAATGACATATCCAACATTAGCTGGGACAAAACTACATCCAGAAAAGCAAAAGGATATCTCTTGGAATGAAAAAAATCTGATCACATTTTGATCCGCAAAATAGTCAATGTGAGCAAGAGGTTGAAAACATCATTCACTTACAAAAGGTTGCAAATCAACTACCTAATACTTTTGTTGATACACGAAGAGTGACAAAATCCTATATATCTGTTGCAAATGCACCAGCCATAATCGATGTCCCAAAAGGACAAGTAATAGCACCAAATGAATCCAAAGTACGTCAAAAGCGTGGTGGATCAATTGGTTGAAAAGACTATGTACCAAGAAAAAGGAAGGTGCAAGATAAGAACCAAACTGAAATGATGATTAATCAATCAAATGAAAGTAATGTAGTTCCTGAAGAACTAATAGTGTCTGATAATAATGAAATCTCAATAAATTATATTCGTCTTCTAGTAAGTTATTGGAGAGGAAAAATATTGATAGGACAAAAATAGTGTGCTAAAATCATTGTTAATTATAAGGTTTTAATGAATTTTATGTTGGCACACTTGGTTATTTTCCATATATTTATATTTTGGATGCAATTTACTTCACTTGGCAATTTGTTGTTTAATTTAGGTGTTTGATGGAGTTTTTAAGCTTAAGGAATAATTTGGATCATCAAATGGACCAAAGCCAAGGTGATTTGGGCTTAAATGAAGAAAATATCGTGCGACACTGGGTGGCCTAGTGTCAGTTCGCTGATCCAGTGTCAGTCCTGTTACGAAAATAATCTTATTTGGGGTCCAAGAAACGACTCAAAAATCACCCAATCAGTTCCACAAGGTAATAAATCGGTCCATATGCTGGAAAAGGGAATTAGAATAGATTTGGGAAGAAAGACTCCAAGGAAATTAAAACTCAAGAAGGAAGGAGTCCTAATTAAAGAAGGAAACTATGAGATAAGGAATAATTATAAAATGAGAGGAGGGATGAAATTAAATTCACTTTTTGGGGAACATCAATTCACGGCTGGAGCAGAAGAATTCACGGCTGGAGCAGAAGAAATTCTAAGCGACGAACCGTTTCTCGCTGGGGGAAACCGAACCGATTCCGACGTGCGAAGAAGAAGACTACACCGTTTGAATTTCTTTCTTCTCATGTTTATTATTAATTTGCTGTTTTCTAAAGCCAACATGTCCGGCTAAGTTTCTATTCTAGTTCTTAGTGAAGTTTGAAACTGTATTCGAATTATTCATGTTTTAATCCCGTAGCGTATTCTCAACTCGAATTCTCTTGAATTACTTTTGTGTTATTGAATTCACGACTATGCCATTTAATTTCTTGATTTGGTTTGGCCAACTAGATTAGGAGTTTTATGTCTTAGGCTAGAAATTGAGTTGTAATCCGTAATTGTTGCAATTTTAATTTCACAAGTAGCAAACAATTGATTTTTCCCAATTGGGTAACACAAAATCGAGATCCCTTAAGTCGAGCTTATGAACTTAATATCTTGCCTATTCCATTATTTTGGTTTTTAATGCATCTAGCGAGCGAGATTTGAAGAGCTTGTTTTGAATCCACCGTATAGATAGGTTCGATTAAAGAGCTTGTTTTAATTGAATAAACTTAAGAAATAATTGAGGTCAACAGAGCTTGTTGTTGGCTTCGGAATAGGAGTTCATGAGATTAGAGAAGAGATAAGCGCTGCATTGAAACTTGAATTAATTCGAAACGGTGGATAACAGAACTAAGGACTACGATTATTCCTTTAATTGATATTTTCGATTTTTATTTCCCTTACTTATTTTATTTTATTTTTTTTGCAAATTATTTTAGTTAAGATTAGAAACTGAAATCCCCCCCCCCTCGTTTTTATTTTATTTTAATTGCTAAAGTATTTAATCCTTAATTAGTCTAATTGATTTACGGTTCTCCGTGGGATCGATCCTTACTTGCCGATACTACTAGTTAGTAGAAGTAAGCCAAGGAAAAATATAAATAACTAATTTTGACGCGTCACGACAGCGCGATCAAAATTTTGGTGCCGTTGCCGGGGAACGGTGTTAAATTAATTTTACTTATTTTGGGTTAAAAACTTTCTGTAATTTCGACACTGGGTGACCCAGTGTCAATTCTGAATTTTTATAATAATTGTCAGTTTTGCACTAATTCGTTTCATTTAGTTTTGCATGAATACAAGGTCACGTGGAGATAAGAATTTACAATATTTTCCAGAAATCACCAAGCGAGACCGTATTTTCAGGCGAAAAGCAAAAGAAACTAAAGAAGCACTCGGGCACTTACCATTTTCCCTCGAAACATCATCCAGTGAGTCGGAGGACGAAATTGGAGTCATGGCAAATAACGCTGAAAAGACGCTGAAGCAATTAGCCTACCCGGAGCTACCTCAACAACCACTGTGCATCACGATCCCGGCTATTGACAACAACAACACCTTTGAATTGAAGTCGGGATTGATTCACTTGCTACCTGCATTTCATGGTCTGTCAGGAGAGGATCCGCACAAACATCTCAAGGAATTCCATGTCGTGTGTTCAAGCATGAAGCCAAACGGTGTCACCGAAGAACAAATCAAGCTTAGGGCCTTTCCGTTCTCATTGAAAGATTCGGCTAAGGATTGGTTATTTTATTTACCGTCGGCCACCATCACAACATGGAACGAGATGGAGATCTTATTTCTACAAAAATATTTTCCAGCCTCTCGAGCGGCCAATCTAAGGAAAGAAATATGTGGTGCAAGGCAAATGACCGGAGAAACGTTGCATGAAATTAGGAACGGTTTAAACAATTGGTATCTCGATGCCCGCAACATCAAATTAGCGAGCAGCTCCTTATTCAATATTTTTACGAAGGACTTAATCCGATGGAACAAAACACGATAGATGCGTCAAGTGGAGGAGCTCTAGTGGACAAAACTCCCATGGCCGCAAGGGCTCTCATATCCAACATGGCGGCCAATTCACAGCAATTTGGATGTCGCGATGCACCGATCAGGATGGTGAAAGAGATGCATGACTCGTCCCTTGAGAAAAAATTGAATGAGCTAACTACTTTTGTTAGAAAACTTGCTGTAGGTAATAGCATGCCAGTCGCACCCTGTCGCATTTGCAAAACCACGGAGCATACAACGGATAATTGTCGGATTTTGCTTGATGAAATCGAGGCACACGCCAATGCAATTGGAACTGAAAGTTCTTATGGGAGGAAGAACGATCCGTACTCAAACACATACAACCCAGGATGGAGGGATCACCCTAACTTTCGATGGAAAAACCAGCAAGAGGCGCCTCCGCAAAATAAAGGACAATTTTACAAGCAGCCCACTGAAAATCCGACACAATCTTTGGAGGATATGATGAAGACCCTTATGACAATACTATGCAATTCCAACAGGGCATGAGTCAGTTCCAGCATGACACCAAATCGAGTATAAAAATTCTCGAAAATCAAATGAGTCAACTAGCCACCACTGTGAGCCGTTTGGAGAACCAAAACAGTGGGAAATTGCCATCCCAACCTGAACTGAACCCAATGAACGTGAGTGCTGTAACTATGAGGAGTGGGAAGCAGCTCAAGGAGCCTAAGAAGGTGGAGGAAGCTGAAAACGAGGAGGAAAAATCCACTGAACATATCAACACTGGGACACCCAGTGCAGAATCAGCACCCAGTGCAGAACTACCGGACAGCAAGGTAAAGTCGACCAAAACTGCTCCTTTTGAGACTAACGAGTTAACTTTTCCATCTAGGGTCAAAAAGGCAGCGATCGTGGATAAAGAGAAGCAAATCCTCGACGTATTCCGAAAGGTTGAGATCAACATTCCCTTACTCGACGCAGTTCAACAAATTCCAAAATATGCAAAGTTCCTTAAAGACTTATGCACCAGCAAACGGAGGCTAAAAGGGAACGAGAAGGTGGTAATGGGAGAAAATGTGTCCGCTGTATTCCAAAAGAAATTGCCACCAAAACGGGAAGATCCTCGTATATTCGCTATTCCGTGTCGAATTGGAAATACGGGTTTTGAACGAGCTATGCTAGATTTAGGAGCATCAATAAATATTATGCCACGCTCTATATACACCTCCTTAAATCTAGGACCTCTTCGGGAAACAAGGATATTTATACAATTAGCGGATCGTAGCCTTGTGTATACCGAAGGGGTAATTGAGGACGTTCTTGTCCAAGTCAGTAAGCTCATATTTCCAGCCGAATTCTATGTTCTCGACATGCAACATGAGTCATCAAATTCCACACCTATTTTGTTAGGAAGGCCATTTTTAAATACGGCAAATACCAAAATAGATGTTCGTGAGGGATCCCTCACGATGGAATTTGATGACCAAATCGTACGGTTTAATATTTATGATGCTATGAAATTTCCTGAGGAAGATTGCTCTCTTTTTGCATTAAGCGTGATTGACCCTCTTGTCGAGGAAGTGTTTGATTTGAATTTCAGGGATGCACTCGAGGTAGCACTCACAAGGGACGTAGGAACCAACGATGAGGAAGCATTTGAAATTTCAAGAGAGTTGCTCGAAGTCGTAGGTGCCTTGAAGGGGGCGGGATCGATCAGAACGAAAAGGGAAGCAAACTTCATTCGACTTAATGAGGAACGCCGGAAGATCGAGCCGTCGATTACGCACGCACCCGAGCTGGAGTTAAAACCTTTGCCACAACACTTAAAATACGCACATCTGGGAGCCGACGAAACCTTACCCGTCATTATTTCGGCCGAGCTGAGTCCTAATCAAGAAAAGGCTTTGCTAAAAGTTCTCAAAGAATATAAGGAAGCCATTGGGTGGACTATAGCCGATATTAAGGGAATTAGTCCAGCCCTATGCATGCATCGAATCCTATTAACGGAGGACGCCAAGCCCACACGAGAAGCGCAACGGTTGAATCCACCAATGATGGAGGTAGTGAAAAAGAAGATTATTAAGCTCCTCGACGTAGGGCTAATCTTTCCAATATCCGATAGCAAATGGGTAAGACCAACGCAAGTCGTCCCAAAGAAATCAGGACTCACCGTGGTCGAGAATCAAGAAGGCGAACTTGTTCCTAGTCGTATACAAACTGGATGGAGGGTTTGCATCGATTTCCGCAAGCTGAATTCAATGACCCGAAAAGATCATTTTCCCTTGCCATTTATAGATCAAATGATTGAAAGGCTTGCCGGACATGCGTACTATTGTTTCTTGGATGGGTTTTCGGGATACTTTCAAATTGCAATCGCACCCGAAGACCAAGAAAAGACGACATTCACTTGCCCCTTCGGCACATTCGCCTATCGACGGATGCCCTTTGGACTATGCAACGCACCCGCCACCTTCCAAAGGTGTATGGTAAGCATTTTTACTGAGTACGTAGGTGATATCATTGAAATATTCATGGATGATTTTAGTGTGTATGGGGATTCATTCGATATATGCTTAGAAAATCTCACACTTATTTTAAAACGTTGTGTAGAAACTAATCTGGTACTTAATTGGGAAAAATGCCATTTTATGGTAAAAAAAGGAATAGTTTTAGGCCATGTAGTCTCGGAAAAAGGAATTGAAGTTGATAAAGCCAAAATCGATATTATTTCCGCTTTGCCTTACCCCACCACGGTGCGGGAAGTACGTTCTTTTCTTGGCCATGCAGGTTTTTATAGGAGGTTCATCAAGGATTTTTCAAAGATAGCGGCGCCCTTATGCAAGCTTCTCCAGAAGAAGTGGAGTTTAACATGAACGACGAACGCAAGGCCGCCTTTGACAAGTTGAAGCAATTGCTGACAACATCACCCATAATTCAACCACCAAATTGGGATTTGCCATTCGAATTGATGTGCGATGCAAGCACCTACGCGGTAGGGGCTGTCTTGGGCCAAAGAGTGGGGAGAGCGCCCCATGTAATTTATTACGCCTCAAAAACATTGGACTTGACCCAAGCGAATTATTCTACAATCGAGAAGGAGTTTCTGGCCTTGGTCTTTGCACTAGAAAAATTCCGTCCCTACCTACTCGGGACCAAGGTCATTATTTTCTCAGATCACGCTGCCCTACGATATTTGTTAGCCAAAAAGGAGGCGAAACCGAGACTTATTCGATGGATCCTACTTCTTCAAGAATTCAACGTGGAGATCAAGGACAAGAAAGGGTCCGAAAATTATGTGGCCGATCACCTGAGCCGGTTAGTCTTAGAAAATGATGGGAAACCTATGTGTGATAGTTTCCCCGACGAACAATTATATTCCGCCGCTCAACACTGGGAGGACTGTTCGACACTGGGTGACCCAGTGTCAGACTCTGCAGCACCATGGTATGCCGGTTTAGTGAATTTTCTCGTAGCCAATATTTTTCCTGCTGGTATGACACGGGCCAGGAGGGATAAAGACAGAAGTGATGCCAAATACTACGTGTGGGATGATCCTTATCTATGGAAGCATTGTTGAGATCAAATGATTCGAAGATGTGTACCAGAGGCTGAATTTCATTCAATTCTCGCTTTTTGTCACTCATATGCATGCGGAGGACACTTCGGTTCAAGGAGGACAATACATAAGGTTTTGGAGAGTGGTTTTTACTGGCCTTCGTTATTTAGAGATGCTTATGATTTTTGCAAGACGTGTGATAATTGTCAAAGAACGGGTAATATCTCTCGACGAAATCAAATGCCTCAAAATCCTATCTTGGTTTGTGAAATCTTCGACGTCTGGGGCATGGACTTCATGGGACCTTTTCCCTCCTCATATGGGAATCTCTATATTTTACTCTTTGTGGATTACGTATCCAAATGGGTGGAGGCGACCGCCTCACAGACCAATGATTCTAAAGTAGTGGCTCAATTTATTAAAACTAATATCTTCGCTAGATTCGGAATTCCAAGGGCTATAATAAGCGATCGGGGAAAGCATTTCAAAAATCGAATAATTGAGGCACTCCTAAGGAAATATCGAGTCTTGCACAAGGTGACCACTTCCTATCACCCGCAATCAAATGGGCAACCCGAAACATCCAATAAGGAGATAAAAGCAATCTTGGAGAAAACAATTCAACCAAATCGAAAGGATTGGAGCTTACGACTCGACGACGCGCTTTGGGCCTATAGGACGGCATATAAAACACCAATTGGCATGTCACCGTATCGCTTGGTTTATGGCAAACCTTGTCATCTTCATGTCGAGCTCGAGCATCGTGCCTTTTGGGCAATCAAGAAGTGCAATATGAATTTTGATGAATCAGGCACCCACCGGAAGTTGCAATTGCAAGAATTGGAAGAGATACGAAACGACGCGTTCGAAAATGCAGCAATTTACAAAGAAAATACAAGGGCGTTCCACGATTCAAAAATAATAAGGAAAGACTTCGTCATAGGTGAAAAAGTGTTACTCTACCACTCTCGACTCAAATTATTTCCGGGCAAGTTGCGATCCCGTTGGATTGGTCCATTTATAATTATCAATATTTTTCCTCATGGAGCGATTGAAGTTCAAAGTCTAAAGACACGAAAAATTTTCAAGGTTAACGGCCATCTCCTAAAACCCTATCGTGAAGGATTTACGACGGCTAATATGGAAGAATACAAAGTCGAGGACCCATCCGGAATTTAAACAAGGAGTTCGTCGAGCCAACGACGTAAAAAAAAAGGCACTTATTGGGAGGCAACCCAATTTGTTTTTTTATTATTATTTTAGTTTTCGCATTTTTTTCCTTATTCGTCAGTTTTTTTTAATTTTAAAAAAATCTTTTTTCTGCTTATTTCCTTCTTTTAAAATCTTCTTCCCTTATTACTCCTTATTACTTATTAATATTTTTCCTAAAAACAAACAAACCCATCTCCTTCTCCCTCATATAGCAAGACTTGGTCACCCCCCGCTCGGTCCTGACCTACCCATTTTTTTTTCTGCAGACACCATCGCCGACCGTCATGACCGGAAAAGGAACAAGGAACATCAATCGGCCACTGAATCGAATCACTCGCAACGGCGGTTGGAGGAATAACCCTAGGGCTCCGACCTTCTATGACCTCACCGAGCCCGAGGCACCCGCAACAAAACCCTCCACCACCGGAAAATGAAGGGTCGGTCGACCAACAACCGATGAACCACTCACCAAAAAGCCGAAGCGGCGTCCGCTGGGTCAAACTTCAAAAAGGGCGAAACAAACCCAGACATCGCCGAGCCGTGGCTTGAAATATGAACCCACACCGCCACCATCTCCGCCCTGGTCGATCGCACCACCAGTCACCAATGACGATACGGCTCCTGAGCTAATCTATCAATTATTACCGCCGCCCCCATTGCTACTTACATGGTATGGCGCAGAAACATCGAGTTCCAAAACAGTCGAGGGGAATGGTTCGGAACATTCACCCCAACCCGAACGCAATTCAGAAAACGAGCCGCGACCGACGGATGAACGAGGAAATGAAACGGAGACCGACCAGCAGCACGGTTTCACCCGAACCGAGAGTTCAGCTCCATCTCCAGTGAGAGAAAGGCGCAAGAGTCTCCTCGGCCTACCGAACCGTTATAATGTCGCCTTCGGATCACCCGGACAGGTTACACGCTACCGCAAACTCACGGAACGAAAGGTAATACCCTCAGTCTATCTTGATGAAATTATTTTGAGACAGTTGGGATTGTATGATGATGTCATGGCATTGTTGAGTGTGCTGGGGTGGGAGAGGTTGGGAACGGGGAACTGTTGGCCACTTAAGTATACTGGATACAGTTTGGAAAAGTAGTTTAAACAACAAACTGTATGGAATCTAAATCTGAGTGCGTAGCGGAAGTCTTGGATACAGTTAGTTGCCGTGGATACAGCAACAAAGTGTTTGGTGTATACTTAATATATCACAGTAATTTCAAACAAGAAAAGGTAAGGTAAATAACACAGTAATTTAAGTGGTTCGAGGTAAACCCCTCTACGTCCACTGGTCCTCCACACAGGAGTAAAAAGTTTATTATATAATTACTGCGTACACAACTACGTAATTATAAACAAACCTATCCTTGTATCGTTCACACAGATTGATACAAAGAATATCATGTTCAACCGTTCACACAGATTGGTTAAAGCTTCCTTCTTGACTAGCTTCTTCACACACAGTTCCAAAGCTTCGTCCTTATTCGTCCCACACAGGTCAGAATAACTTGTTGAGTTCACACAGAGCTCGGTTTTTACACAGAGGTAAAAGGTTAGGTAACCAGGTAAGAACAGCAGCTTTGAATATCAAGATCTGATGATAGCTGTTCTTGATGTTTGAGCACTGTATATCTCTTTCGTTTTAACTTGCAGTTTGCTCTGGAGATATGTTTGCTCAGATGATAACTTTGATAGCTTTGAGAGTTATATTACTTGGGGTATTTGATCTTCAATGTCTTCAAGGATATATATAGCCTCTGAAGAAAGTATCCGTTGAGATGTCCGTTTGAATAAAATTTCCTTCAACGGGAATATGACATGATCCGGATTTCGTGGGATTCGAAGATTCAAGATCGACGATTTAAATACTTTATCCTTGAGTATTTAAATACTTCTTTGTTCAACGGGACTTGACTTGTGTTCTTTCTTGTCCTTTTGTGAACCGTATGGAAGGTGACTGTATTTAGGCATCGAGACAGCTTTTCCATACTTGATCTTTTACAAGTCTTCTTGCCGAATCGACGAGCTTCACTTATGCCGATTCGAGGTGGTCTTGATACATGATAAATCCTTGAATCCTCGTCTGCTTTCCATCCGTATTTGGCATATATGTCAAAACCTTTTCAATAACAAATAACAATCGATACAGGGATCGGGTATCCCTTGAATCGATACAGGGTGTTTGTTTTTCCTAACAATTTCCCCTTTTTGACAATTTGCCAAGTCTTAACTTAAACTCTTCGAGTCTTCTTGATGATGCCAAAACCTTCTTCATGAAGCATTCTTCTTCGATGACTTCGCGATTTCTTGGTCTCTTGTCAATAGGTCGACTTAGTGACTTAGTCTACAATAATGAATCGCCGCAGCAAGTTCGATCTGATTTGAGATTTATTACAACTTAAGCCTATGATTGGCGCGCAGGCACAATCTTACAATGTATTCTAAATTTACAACTGAAACTATGAACTGTTCGTAGACTAGTTCGTACAGCTTAATTTTTCAATCAAGTTTATCTAACTTGAGATTTCTATCAAACAATTTTAAGTAATCATACATTAACACAGTAGATTACGAGTTGTAATCTTTCAAGACAAACAAACTATTTTATTGATATTCAAAAAGATTGAGTACAAGGTTTGCTGTGTTGAATAGAAATTACAAAATTTCAGCTCTTTATCTTTGATCCGCATGCCTCCAAGGTCTCCTTCCTGGCTCATTCTCGGTGCCGCGCCACCAGTTTTGAAGTGAATCATTGCCTCGTTCTTGGTAAATTGCTCTTCCTTCATAAGAACGATCAAAGGCAAGTATCCAATCCTCTGGATGGGTGACCCGATCTCCTCTCTTATGTTTTGATTTCATCTCGATTTGGAGAGGGAGCTTACCTTCTTCTAGCATCTTTGAAAATTTGTCTGCCGCTTCCGCCAATGTCTTATAATTTTTGAAGATGGCGGATTCTGATGAGTCGACAAAATATCTCATCGATTCATTCTTCCTCCAGTGCTTCACTTCTTGGCGATTGGGTTGCGGTTGGTTGGCGTATTTATTTGAAGGTCTTTGAACAAGATTTTGCCAAGGGACATTTGGGTCATGGAATTCAGTGCGGAGCACGAAATTCTAAAACTTTGGGGTTGAGGTGCTAGCTTGTTCAATTCAGCAGCTATACTGCTCTGAGCAGCCTCAAATTCCCTTTCCTGTTGTAGTCTTATTCTCCTTGCAGCTTCTCGAGCTTCTTCCCCCTTTTTGGCCTCATCAAGACTTTGCAGGATTTCAAGAGCGGCGACCTGGTTGGTCTCGATCTTTGTTTATTCTTTCAACGAGGGAGGAAAGAGTCTGCGACATCTCTTGAATGGATTTGTCATGCGCACGCAGCTGAGAGCTGTTCTCTATCATAGCACAGGCTGTCTTGGCTTCAGCAATTCTTGTCTTCGAAGCTTCTTCCTTCAGCAGTTGCGCTTGTTTGTCCTCCATAATCTTCAAGGCTTGCTTGAACACTTCTGGCAGAAGAATGAATGCATCAACAACTCGAGATACTTCGTGTTGAAGAGTTGTCATTTCTTCAACTGCAGAGGTGTGCATCCATTTCAGTGCATTTTCTACGGAAGAGAGAGCGTTAACTGCATCTTGGATAAATACAGTGTAATACCCGAGATTTCTGTTATGTAATTGGAACTTGTGATATTGTAATGATTGTTCTTTTGTATGAGTATTATTCTCCGTATTTCATAATCCGATGCCATCGAGCATATAATTTCGTGTATGCGATTTATATGGTTGAAATTCTGTGCATGTAGCGCACGCTACAGGCTAAGGGTAGCGTACGCTAACATGGTTTTATAGCGCACGCTACCGAGTGTAAGTAGCGCACGCTATGCGTGGTCAGACCGATTGAGACGTGCGGTAGGTGAGATCTGGCCGGGGGACCCCTGTCGGATCCTGTCGGATGTACCTGGACGGCTTTCGGGAAAAGCCGGGTCAACGCCTTAGCGCACGCTAGAGGTCTATGCGTAGCGCACGCTAAGTGCCGAGCAAGATAGATAAGCCGTTAGCGCACGCTACGGACAGTGTATAGCGCGCTAATAGCCATTTATTATATATGTGACAGATCCTATTCGTAAATTGATCCTTTCTTCCCCATAACCCGAACTCTTGCACTTGAAACATAACTCCATTCGTCTTAAACACTCCATATCAACCTCCTAGTTCGAGATAGAAGATCTTATATCATTGAAGATTGGTGTTCAATCCTAGGCTGTTGGATTGAATCAAATTCAACCGTGTTCTACACTACTTTGAGGTACGTGATTCTTCACCAAAGAATAGTAATGTTCATGAGTAAGATTGAATCATGTTTGGATAGCTAGTATCTCGCTTTTTATCGACCATCACATGTTAGAAGGATACTTTTGACGTATCGGTACTAGATGTCGAATGAACCTTTGAACCATCTTATTATAAGAACTCCTAAGCATGTTTAAATCGATTTATGATCAAGTAATCGGATTTTACCCAGTTGATACGTTGTATACGTTGGAATCATGTGTTTTGGAACGTAAGACGATGGAACTTAGATTATTTCTTGAAGATCGTAGAGGAATTGTGATATCGAGATAACTATCCGTATATTGGTGTTTCACAATCATAAATCTTCCAGAAACCCTATTAGCATGATATGCCCGAGGATAACTTGTAATATCACCATAGGGTTCATGAGTTCTTCATCATTCAACCCGATTTTCGTAGTATTCGCCATGCACGATTAGCGCACGCTAACATGTGTGAGTTAACGTGCGCTATCGAGGTTCGGTTGCACGTAACGCACGTAGCGTACGTTATGAGGCGGCAAGTCGATCGCCGGTTGTGGCTAGCGCACGCTAAGTCCTATACGATAGCGTACGCTAACAGATTCGGCTTAGCGCACGTTACGTATAGTACGTAGCGCGCGCTAAGCAATCCAGCGGCTTGTTTAGTTTGAGCTTTTCGGCCGTAGGTCGAATTGATAAACCATTGTTCGACTCGAGATGATTTGTATATCGTTCCTTTTGTTAAGGTTCGAGCTTGTTACGTTGATCGGAGGCGGCCTTCGAGTGCGTCAAGAGCATTGAAGTATATCATTCTTGCCATCTTCGAGGCAAGTATCGTGTGATATGTTAATATCGGTATTTTTGGAGTATACGTACGATTATGCATGTTGTTGAACATGATATTTACTTCGTTGATTTGTCATGATATTCGTTGTATATTGTTTATATGTTCATGTTGATGAACATAATGATTTGGCATATGTGTATGCATGAGTTGTATTTGTATACGTTGTACGATCTATGCTGAGGGCGCTGGATCGGATGTCCACCTCGTGTTGGTCCGACGGGATCATCTTGGGATCTAGGCTGAGGGCGCTGGATCCTTGGACGGGGTATTGCCACCACGTGTAGGTCCGACGGGATCAGCTTGGGATCTATGCCGAGGCGCTGGATCATTGAATACCTATTTGTGTAATGGAATCTTGTAGATTCGCATTGTCGGGTTCCGGTAGCGGAAGCCCGTGTGATATGTCTTGTTGTGTATTGTTGATGCATATTCGAATTGTTTAAAATACTATACTTGTACTAGCATTGTTTTGCTAACCCCTTCGGGGGTGGACATTCGTTTTGATGTTCAGGTAGCCAAGGAGCAGGGAAAGCGACACAAGATGCAGACGTGACGACGAAGGGGTTGATGATGTTTATTGTTATTGGAGATTTGTTGTCTTGGTTTGGTTTCTGTACTCGAGTACGTGTGTCCTTTGATATTAATTCGATATGGTTGTATTAATTACCCGTGAACCAGTTGTACGTTTTCATAAACTCGAATTTTCGCAGTATTGACGTCTTATTTTCACTTTCCTTTTTTTATTAGCCTTGTAAATCCTTATTTAAAGGGTTTACGGCGCTGTAATTATTCCGAATATCTCGGGGTGTTACAGAATATGGTATCGGAGCTAAGATTTATGGATATCTTGGCAGTCGGGTTTTATTTGGGTGCATTTACGTTATTTGATTTACGGGTCGTTTGTAACATCACTGTTCAGCCGAAGTCGTCATGTGGACCGTGGTTGTAAGTCTCTTAATCTCTTATACCACCGTTTTACTTAATTACTGTTTTGTGAGTGTTGACGGACCTTATTTCAAAAATTTTGTTCTGTATATTGAGAAATTTCGTTTACAGTATGTTGAGAGGAGGTCGTGGACGCGGACGCGGTCGTGACGCGACGTGGTAATATGAGACATGAGGATTCCGCAACTACCCGAAATATCGGCTAGTCGAACCGATTCCCATTACGAGGGCGCAAGGATCGGCGAATGATGACGCAAATCCGAACATGCCGGGAGTGCTTCAACAGTGGTGGCGCAGATAAACCATTCGCCTGTGTCGTTGATCGCATGCAGAGCCGATGGGACAAAGAGCACCATGAGGATAACCGGGAGATAGATGGCTTGCCGAGGTGGTTAAATTGCACCCGCCAAAATTTGACGGATCTCTTTGAGGCACTTACTTGGGATCACCGGCTCAAGGAGTTGGAAAAGATATTCGCGGGTCTTAAGCGTCCCGAGGACCTAAGGTTCCCATTGCCCAATATTTTCTCGACTGGGAGGCCTTTGACCGGTGGGAGGCTATTCACCCGAGAACCATAATGCGGATTGGACGGAATTCAAACAAATGATGGAAGCATGATTGTCCTCGTCCGGTTAGAGAGGCGAAGATCCGAGAGTTTTTATCACCACAGAGTTCGAGGCATCTGTGATGATGTAATTAAAACCTTTAATCATCACCGACTTGTGTGCGACACTTGGTCGAACGGAGGCGTAAAAGATTTTTCATTTTGATATGCGGATGAAGCGGAGATTCAAGTACATGTCGGATTCGAGTGTACTACGTTGCGGCAGTACCAAGACAAAGCGCCGGCCTACGACATGAAAGAGGCGGCGGTGGAGAAATCAAGAGAGGCAAAGAAGAAGGTGACCGGCGGCTTTGCGTAAAACAAGAGTGGTGGGGCCCGCAAGGGCAGCCTTCCTTTTATTCGGCTAGAAACCTCCACATCCTTCTAAAGGCGGAAAGAAGTTCCTGACAGATCGCAGCTTTGACGCATCAAGGAAATGCTACAATTGTGGTCGAAAGGTGGCATATTCAAGAGATTGCCCCGCATCTTACGTGACTTGTTACGATTGTGGGCAAGAAGGGCACCGTGCGGCTTTCGTGGAGCCGCTACTAGATCTGTTGGCACCCGCACTCAAAGACCGGTTCCTAAGGAGATAAGTGTGAACCGCACACAGAGTGGATTTCAGCAGCGTAACGCTGGGAAGAGGGAGACATCCAAAGGCCGGGTCCGTTCCTCCGCGCTGCACGAAATGAGGAGATCTCGACGACGAACACCGCCGTTGCATCGTGCACGATTCGATCCTTTTGCAACCGATAGTGTCTTGTTCGATTCGGGAGCTACGCATTCTTTTATATCTTTGAACCGTATTAATCGTTTGAACATCTCGTGCTTGTATAATTGTGAACCTTATGTTGTGGGGTTACCGAGCGGAGAGAAAATTGTGGGAACACTAGAAGCTAGGGATTTCCCAAGTATCTATAGAAGGGAGAGATTGGCCATCGAATCTTATTGTAGTTGACATATGCGGTGACGATTTAATTCTCGGAGATGATTGGCTCAACCGTTATGGAGTTGTGTTGAATTACCGAGAGAGAGTCATTTCCATCATTGCCGATGACGGATCGAACACTTATTCCGAGGATGGAGACCGGGAAGCTCGGGAAGTTGATCAAGGCAATGAAAGTCGTGAAATTATCAAGCAGGATGTCACGGACTTTGGTGCTATGCCATGAGGAAAGAGGAAGGAATAGAGCTCTCGTCTATTTGATTGTGAATGAGTTCTCGATGTATTTCTGACGAGCTACCGGGTTACCCCCGCAAAGAGAAGTGGAATTCACCATCGAATTAGAGCCTGGAGCAACCCCTATTTCCAGTGGCACCATACCGCATGGCGCCAACCGAGATGTATGAACTCAAGAAGCAACTGGAGGAATTGTTCTGAAGGGCTATATTCAACCGAGCGCTTTCCCTTGGGGAGCGCCTGTTCTCTTTGTCCTAAGAAAGACGGATCCCTCCGATTGTGTATTGATTACAGGTGGAGCTTAACAAGATGACGATCAAGAATAAGTATCCTATACCTCGGATCGACGACTTGTTTGATCAATCGCAAGGGGCGAGGGTATTCTCGAAGATTGACTTGCGATCGGATACCACCAATTGAGAATTAAGGAATCGGACATACCAAATCGCTTTGATCCCTAGACGGCATTATGAATTTGTGGTGATGCCATTCGGACTTACCAATGCTCTGCGGTATTCATGCAATTGATGAATCGGATATTCTTGGAATACTTGGATAAATTTGTGGTCGCTTTTCATTGACGACATTTTGATATATTCGAGGCGCAGAGGAGCATGCCGATCATTTACGCGTGGTTTTGAGCATCTTGAGAAAGGAACAACTATATGCAAAATTTGCTAAATGCGAGTTCGGCTTAAGGAAGTAACCTTCCTTGGGCATGTGATATCCGCCGATGGAGTTCAGTGGACTCAAGAAAGTCGGAGCAATCTTGGAATGGGAAGCTCCTAAGAACGTGAAGGAAGTCCGAAGCTTCTTAGGACTAGCGGATATTATCGCCGCTTTGTAGAGGGATTCTCCAAAATTGCTCGTCCGCTCACTCACCAAGGTAAAACTCAAAAGTTCACGTGGAATGAGAAATGCCAGTGGTTTTGATGAACTTAAAAGAGGCCGACGACAAGACCTATATTAGCGCCGCTGTAAGGAACCGATGGATTCATGGTATACAGCCGACGCTTCAAATCGGGGTTTGGGTTGTGTGTTGATGCGAAGGATAAAGTGATTGCTTATGCTTCTCGGCTTGAAACCGTCTGGGTTAATTATCCGACTCATGATCCGGAGCTAGCAATGTGGTTTTTGCTTTGAAAATTTGGCGACATTATCTCAGACGGCACTCATTGTCGATCTTTACGGATCATAAGAGCCTCAAATACATTTTCATCGAAGGAATTAAACATGAGGCGAGAAGGTGGTGGAATTGATCAAGGATTACGACTTAGAGATTCTCTATCATCCGGGAAAGCAAATGTAGTAGCCGATGCATTGAGCCGTAAACTGTTTCTCTTCGAGTGTTGGAAGCTCTTACGCCTGCATCGGCATTCAACGAGACCGATCCGCGAAGGGATTGAGATATGGGCACCAGGAATCCAAGGGCGACTTTATGTGATGGAACTGACTTCATCACTAGTCGAGCAGATCAAGTCCAAGCAGTTGGACGATTCCCTGATCCTTCGATTATGTGATGAAGTAAAGAAAGGAAAAGCCCCAGGATTCGTGATACAGGATGATGGAGTTCTGAGATTTCAAAGTCGACTTTGCGTTCCCGATGATGATGATTTGAGACGGACTATTCTGAAAGAAGCTCATAGCGCGCCCTATTCTATTCACCCGGGCAGCAGTAAGATGTATAAGGATCTAAAACAAAACTTCTGGTGGGGGAATATGAAGAAGGACGTAGCAGAGTACGTTTCGAAGTGTTTGACTTGTCAGCAGGTTAAGATTGAACATCAGCGACCTGCCGGGATGTTAAAGCCGCTTCCGATCCCTGAATGGAAGTGGGAGGACATTTCGATGGATTTCATCACCAGTATGCCAAGGACTAGATCGGGAATGAACATGATTTGGGTTATAGTTGATCGACTAACCAAGTCAGCTCATTTCCTAGGAATCAAGGATACATGGGGACCCGAAAGATTGGCGCGAGTATTTATTGCGGAGGTAGTCAGATTGCATGGGACGCCAAAGACCATTGTTTCGGATCGAGATGGTCGTTTCGTGTCGCACTTCTGGAAAGCAGTTCACAAGGCTTTGGGATCGAGCTCAATTTTAGCATGACTTATCATCCCCAAGCAGACGGTCATCGAAAGGACTATTCAAACTGTAGAAGACATGCTTAGAGCTTGTGCGTTGGATTGGTCAATCGATTGGGAAGTTCACTTGCCCTTGATCGAATTCACTTACAATAACAGTTGGCACGCTTCTATCAAGATGGCACCATTTGAAGCTTTGTACGGGAGGAGATGCCGATCGCCTCGTGTTGGGATGATTCTTCGGATCTGATCGGACGGAACCGGAATTGATTATTCAGACTCAAGAGAAAATAGCTTTGATTCGAGAGAGACTGCTGACCGCCTGCAGTCGATGAAGTCTTATGCAGATGTACGTCGTCGCCCTCTAGAGTTCGACTGGGACCACGTACTATTGAAGGTGTCTCCTACACGAGGGATTTTCCGTTTCGGAGAAGAGGCAAGCTTAGTCCGAGATATATCGGACCATTTGAGATCCTAGATAGAGTTGGGGATTTAGCGTACAGCCGGGCCTTACCGCCATCGCCGAGTCATGTTCACAATGTGTTTCACGTATCCCAACTACGAAGTATGTACGGACCCCATCCACGTCATTGATTTCGACGAGATCGAGATAGCTAATGATGGCACCTTCGAAGAGAGACCTATCAAGATACTTGAGAGCCGGATCAAACAATTGAGGAATAAACCAATACATTTGGTTAAAGTACAATGGTCACGACATGGAGTCGAAGAGGCCACTTGGGAAACGGAGGACGGTATGAAGGCTAAATATCCGGAGTTGTTTTCATCCTAAGTTTCGGACGAAACTTCTTTTAGGAGGAAGGATGTAATACCGAGATTTCTGTTATGTAATTGGAACTTGTGATATTGTAATGATTGTTCTTTTGTATGAGTATTATTCTCCGTATTTCATAATCCGATGCCATCGAGCATATAATTTCGTGTATGCGATTTATATGGTTGAAATTACGTGCATGTAGCGCACGCTACAGGCTAAGGGTAGCGACGCTAACATGGTTTTATAGCGCACGCTACCGAGTGTAAGTAGCGCACGCTATGCGTGGTCGACCGATTGAGACGTGCGGTAGGTGAGATCTGGCCGGGGACCCCGCCGGATCTGTCGGATGTACCTGGACGGCTTTCGGGAAAAGCCGGGTCAACGCCTTAGCGCACGCTAGAGGTCTATGCGTAGCGCACGCTAAGTGCCGAGTACAGTATAGACTGTAAGCCGTTAGCGCATGCTACGGACAGTGTATAGCGCGCGCTAATAGCCATTTATTATATATAGGACAGCATCCTATTCGTAAATTCAGTCCTTTCTTCCCCCATAACCCGAACTCTTGCACTTGAAACATAACTCCATTCGTCTTAAACACTCCATATCAACCTCCTAGTTCGAGATTGAAGATCTTATATCATTGGAGATTGGTGTTCACGCCTCGGTGTTGGATTGCTTCATTTTCATCCGTGTTCTTCACTACTTTGAGGTAGGTGATTCTTCACCGATGATTAGTAATGTTCATGAGGAAGTTTGAATCATGTTTGGATAGCTAGTATCTCGTTTTTATCGACCATCACATGTTAGAAGGATACTTTTGACGTATCGGTACTAGATGTCGAATGAACCTTTGAACCATCTTATTATAAGAACTCCTAAGCATGTTTAAATCGATTTATGATCAAGTAATCGGATTTTACCCAGTTGATACGTTGTATACGTTGGAATCATGTGTTTTGGAACGTAAGACGATGGAACTTAGATTATTTCTTGAAGATCGTAGAGGAATTGTGATATCGAGATAACTATCCGTATATTGGTGTTTCACAATCATAAATCTTCCAGAAACCCTATTAGCATGATATGCCCGAGGATAACTTGTAATATCACCATAGGGTTCATGAGTTCTTCATCATTCAACCCAGTTTTCGGTTCGTAGTATTCTGCCATGCACGATTAGCGCACGCTAACATGTGTGAGTTAACGGCGCTATCGAGGTTCGGTTTCGCATTTAACGACGTAGCGCACGTTATGAGGCGGCCGAGTCGATCGCCAGCTTTGTGGCTAGCGCACGCTAAGTCCTATACGATAGCGTACGCTTGATTACTTAGCGCACGTTACGTATAGTACGTAGCGCGCGCTAAGCAATCCAGCGGCTTGTTTAGTTTGAGCTTTTCGGCCGTAGGTCGAATTGATAGGCCATTGTTCGACTCGAGATGATTTGTATATCGTTCCTTTTGTTAAGGTTCGAGCTTGTTACGTTGATCGGAGGCGGCCTTCGAGTGCGTCAAGAGCATTGAAGTATATCATTCTTGCCATCTTCGAGGCAAGTATCGTGTGATATGTTAATATCGGTATTTTTGGAGTATACGTACGATTATGCATGTTGTTGAACATGATATTTACTTCGTTGATTTGTCATGATATTCGGTGTATATTGTTTATATGTTCATGTTGATGAACATAATGATTCGGCATATGTGTATGCATGAGTTGTATTTGTATACGTTGTACGATCTATGCTGAGGGCGCTGGATCGGATGTCCACCTCGTGTTGGTCCGACGGGATCATCTTGGGATCTAGCCGAGGGCGCTGGATCATTGGACGGGTTATTTCCACCTCTTGTTGGTCCGAAGGGAACATCTTGGGATCTATGCTGAGGGCGCTGGAACATTGGAATACCTATGTAATGGAATCTTGTAGATTCGCATTGTCGGGTTCCTAGCGGAAGCCCGTGTGATATGTCTTGTTGTGTATTGTTGATGCATATTCGAATTGTTTAAAATACGATACTTGTACTAGCATTGTTTTGCTAACCCCTTCAAAGTGGACATTCGTTTTGATGTTCTGTAGCCAAGGAGCAGGGAAAGCGACCCGCGACCGACGTGGCACGAAGGGGTTGATGATGTTTATTGTTATTGGAGATTTGTTGTCTTGGTTTGGTTTCTGTACTCGAGTACGTGTGTCCTTTGATATTAATTCGATATGGTTGTATTAATTACCCGTGAACCAGTTGTACGTTTTCATAAACTCGAATTTTAGCAGTATTGACGTCTTATTTTCACTTTCTTTTTTTTTATTAGCCTTGTAAATCCTTATTTAAAGGGTTTACGGCGCTGTAATTATTCCGAATATCTCGGGGTGTTACATACAGTCTGAAGGCCAAGAGCTTGCAGGCGCTCTTTGCGTGCAGCAGAGATAGGAGAGTCAGGCTGGGCGAAGTCTTCAGCACCGTTCAACCTCCTTACGTTCACGGATGGACGTGAAGTAGGTTGGATATCCTCAGGTTCGTTACCGTCCTCGGATTCCAAGGTTGCAGGGGCGTGAGTAGCTTCTTGTGGAATGGCGACAGCTGGTTCAGAAGCGTCCTGTGGCGAAGGTTCTCCGGCAGATGAGGATGCAGGAGGGACTGAGTCCTCCTGTTGCCTTGCAGGAATGGCTTCTTCGGTCGCTACAGGCTCGGGTGCCTGTTCCAAAATTTCTTGATTTTCCTCGACGGGAGGGACTGATTCCTCCTGGTCGGGAATATTCTCCGGCTGTGGCGAAGGTGGATTGGCCTGATTAGATGGCCCTTCGTCGGTTCTGGGTGGAGAGGAGGCTTGGGCTTCAGCCTCTTCGCGGCTCATTCTCAGACCTGCTTGAAGAGCATCGTCTTCGCTGCCCGAGTCGTGGTCGCCGTCTTTTGGATTAACGGAGAGTCCTCCGACTTCTTCTTTCCTTTTCTTCGGCGTCGGATTTGTGCAACGGTGGCTTTCAATGAGATCTTTGCAAGAAGCGTTGTCCCATCAAGCAAAGGCCTCAATTTGGTTGAGTCGGTTACTTCGAGACAAATCGCTCTTCGTGGCTCCATTCGCTCCGGTTATGCGGTGTCGTACGGAGCTAGCCTAAAGCTTTTCCATTGCGTAAATCGCTCAGACGCTGTTCAATTTGTACCGAAAGAAGTGTTTGATTTATAATTGAGTCTGGGAGGGACTTGAATCACGCCCGGAGACGCTGTTTGAGGGATTCCAGTGCAGGTATGGGATCTGCACGGAAGATGGACTCCTTGCAGGGGATGGTGCCGAAGGAAATTGGATCTGTACGGGTGTGGAATCCCGTAGAGGAGAAGTAGCTTTGGCTCCGAATGGGCAGCCGACGTGCTAACGTCTTGAATTTTGGCAGATGTCTCTAAATCCGTCGTAGCCGCCAAGGGCTCGGGATCTACTGTCGATGCAGTAGGAGACACCTCTTCCGCAGGGGTTGGGCCCTGGGGTGCTATATCAGTGGGTTGCGCCACGGGCGAGACATCCTCGGAGTGTTTGGCTTTGATTTTTGAGAGCCTCCGGAGTCTCTTCTTCGACTTCTCATCAGCAGAGTGCTTCTTGCTGTGAGAACGCTTGCGCTTCTTCTTTGAAGATTCCAATTCAGGGACCTTCACGGTTTCGTCTCTGGGATTGTCAGAAATGGGCATGTGACGTGTTCTCGGATGGTTGGCATGCATTGTGCTCTGGTTATAGGCAGAGGGTTTGACGCCTCCTAAATATATCCGTGAGCTGTTTTTCTTAGCATCGGCGGATTGCTTGACTCCGCACTTCGTCAGAATGTAGTTTAGCATTAAACCGAATGATTTCTTTTGGGTGGCTGGTTTGCACACCTCTTCCTGAAGTCGTTTCAAAATGATTTGGCACCAGTTTACCTTTTCACAGGTCAAGATGGCGACCATCATTCTGAACCTAAGATTCGTGCACATTTCGAACGCACCGGTTCGATTTTCAATAATTCTGGAACAGAAATCGTGGAGATAAACGAAATGAAGAAGAAAATTTTTCTTGTGGCAGGTGGTTGTCACCATGTCAACCACTTTGGACCCGGTAAATAGTCCATAAAACTTGGTAATTAGCCCTTGAGACCCAAACGTCTCAAGCTGGTCCATGGTCAGGCCGTCGGCGGGCAGCCTGTAGATTTTCTGAAGTAAGTCGCTATTGATGCAGACTTGCACTCCTTGGACTGTTGCGGTGATGTCAGCAACATGTCCTCCCTGGGCTAGTGAGAGAAAACGAACGGCAGCGTTGAGGTAGAATTCCTCAACCAGATGAGCGTCATATTTGTCGGCGGTTTTGCTTCCAAAGCGATAAAGGCCTTGTTGTTCAAGACGAGTAATGATATACTCCATCGGTTCAGTGTCGTTGGTTTCAGAGATGATACGCTCGATGATGACGGTTTTCGGAAGATCCGTCCATCAATGATGTTGGAGGTCTTCTTCAGAACGGGGGATGAAGATTGACTAGCCATGGGTGTTTTCTTAAAGCGAAGGTGTTAGAAAACAGTAGAAATTCGCAGTGAATATGCAGAGAATATGTAGGCTGTTTGCTTGAGATCTCTTGTAATTGCAGAATGCGTAAAGAGTCTCTAATGGCAGATACAGTCCTTTTATACTTGGGCGGCGAAATAGGGTTTACAGAGTACGAATGGTCAGATTTTAAGGGATGGGAACCGTTTTTGAAATCGACGGTCAGGATGGATTTAGTATAACTGGTACGCTAATCCATTAAAAGGTTTTAAAATACAGCGGGTCCCACTTCTGACATAGGTTGAATACCCTAAATGCCTAAAACGGCGGTTTAAAAATAATAAACAATTTTAAAAACATCGCGGCTTTTGAGATTCAGTTGTCCAGATGTCGTGTAAGGCATTTAATGAACATGACGTTTGACATAAAACAGGGCACGTGGACAAAAATTATTTTAAAAAGGAAATAATATTATATTATATACTGAATCGAAATCCTATAGTATGTGCTGTTCTCCGCGTCGATACAGCGTTCCCCCTTAAAAAGGTACTAATAGGTTTTAAATTCCATACTGCAATATTTGGATTTATCAGTATTCATGGGTCCTACAAGATTCCCCCTTAATTATTGCACACATCACCGTAGGATTTATATGCCTTCGTTCGCTAAGATCTTGTATTGATGAGTCCGAGTGTACAGATAATTAATGTTGAATCAGTATTCACGGGTCTTACAAAGATTCCCCTCAATTGTTGAGTAAAAGCGGTAAATTTACTTACAGGAGTCCGCCGCAGTATTCCCAATTGTTCTTAGCATGTTGAATCTTCTCGTGTCGAGAGGCTTGGTGAAAATGTCGGCCAGCTGGATGTCTGTATGGACTTTTTCCAGACGAACATCCTTGTTCTCGACATGATTCCTGATGAAATGATGCTTCATGTTGATATGTTTAGTGCGCGAGTGTAAAACAGGATTGTGCGTGATTGCAATTGCACTCGTGCTATCACACATGATGGGAGTCTCTCTAGCATCGATTCCATAGTCTGACAGTTGTTGCTGCATCCAAAGGATCTGCATACAGCAGCTACCAGCAGCATAGTATTCTGATTCAGCCGTGGAAAGGGAGTTAGCCAATTGCTTCTTACTGAACCAAGATACGAGTCTAGGTCCGAGAAAGTGACAAGTTCCACTTGTACTCTTCATATCAAGCTTGCAGCCTCCGAGATCCGAGTCGCTGTATCCAACTAAATCGAATCCGCCTTCCTTAGGATACCATAGTCCTGCATCGACTGTTCCTTTAACGTACTTCAGGATTCGTTTAGCTGTATTGAAGTGTGATTCCTTAGGTGCAACTTGGTATCTCGCACACACTCCAACAAAGATATCGGATATCGGGCCTGCTAGCCGTTAGGTACAGGAGCGAACCAATGAGCTTCCTGTAGAGTGATTGGTCAAACGGCTTTCCGGCTTCATCAACACTAATTTGCACGGAAGTGCTCATGGGGGTTGGCGAGGATTTGTAAGTGTTCATTCCAAATTTGTTGAGAAGCTCCTTGCTGTATTTCTCCTGGTTGATGAATATACCTGTAGGCATCTGCTTTATCTGCAAACCTAGGAAATAACTGAGTTCCCCCATCATACTCATTTCAAATTTGCTTTGCATGAGATGTGAGAACCTTTGACATAGAGCAAGGTTAGTTGAACCAAAAATAATATCATCAACATAGATTTGTACCATCAAAAGGTCATCACCTTCCTGTATTTTGAACAAGGTTTTGTCGACAGCACCTTTCTCAAATCCGTTGTTGGTTAGATAGTGGGACAGGGTTTCGTACCAGGCTCTAGGGGCTTGTTTAAGTCCGTACAGGGCTTTCCTTAGCCTGTAAACTAGATCGATACCGTCTGTGTTGGCAAACTCTGGTGGTTGTTCAACATAAACTTCTTGTGAAAGCTCTCCATTCAGGAAAGCACTCTTGACGTCCATTTGGTATACGATAAAATTCTTATGGGCGGCAAAGGCTAAAAATATCCTGATGGCTTCTAGTCTCGCTACAGGGGCGAAGGTTTCATCATAGTCGATTCCTTCTTCCTGACAATAGCCTTGTGCTACTAGTCTGGATTTGTTTCTTATGATAAGTCCATTTCCATCCTTTTTGTTTCGAAATACCCATTTGGTTCCTATAACCGATTGGTGTGTCGGTCTGGGTACAAGATACCATACATTATTTCTTTCGAAACCGTTAAGCTCTTCTTCCATAGATGTAATCCAATGAGAGTTGTTAAGAGCGTCTATGGTCGAAACAGTTCTGATCGGGCTAAGAATACGGCGATAGTGCACATATTGAGTCTCCTAAGTTCGGATTGAGATTTCCATTCAGAAACCGTGAGACTTGACATTAGATTCTTCTTCTGCACAAACTACATTTCCTTGTGTACTCTGTATTCTCCTACGAGTAGAAACACCTGCATTAATGTTTCCAATGATCAGCTCTTGCGGGTGATCTCTCAACCATCTTCGGTCGGGTTCTAGTTCAGGGTCCCGTACTGTATCGAAAGTTTCTGTGGGAACAGCTTCAGCTTGTACAGCTTCAGCTTCATCCACATCGATTCTTACAGCTGCGGGGTTGATTTCTAAATCAACTACAGGTTCAATGGGTGTAGGTGGATCCAAGATAGATAGATGGTGAATGTCCTGAGTGATATTATCTACTCCTGTAGGGTCATGGTGTGGTTCGTCGAACACTACATGAACTGATTCCTCGATCGTCAGCCTCCTTTTATTAAAGATTCTGAAAGCTTTGCTGACAGAGGAGTATCCTACGAATATTCCTTCATCTGATTTTTCATCAAATGTTCTAAGTTGGTCCTTCCCATTGTTCAATACGTAACACCTGCATCCAAAAATGTGAAAATACGAAACTAATGGAGTTTTGTTGTTCCATACCTCGTAAGTCGTTTTGTTGTGATGCTTGTTGACGATACAATGGGTTTTGAGTGTAGCATGTCAGTATTGGTTGCTTCACCCTAAACGCCGCGGCAATTTGCTTTCGGCAATCATTGTCCTAGTTGCATCTTTCAACGTCCTATTCTTTCGCTCGGCAACACCATTTTGTTGAGGTGTACGGCACCTGAGTACTCGTCCGTATTCCATTCTCCGAACAGTATTGCTCTATAAAGCGGTTAGTAAATTCAAGACTGTTTGAACGAATGCACACGATACTCGATGCTTTTTCATTCTCGCAACTTTCTCAGAGCTCGGCACCTTGGTGTTGTTTCCTTCTTCTTGCTAAGAAAGATCGTCCAAGCATACGGAATAATCATCAACAACAACCATACAATATTTCTTACCTCCCAAACTTATCGGGTCTACAGGACCGTAGAGATCCATGTGTAGCATTTCCAATACTCTTTGGGTTGAAAGGTAGGATTTGCTCTTGAGTTGACTTGATTTGCTTGCCTTTACGGCATGGTCCGCAGACTGTCCTTTTGAATGACACATCGGCAAACCTCTTACCATACCCCGTCTTGAAAGCTTGTTGATCGTCTTGAAGTTGACGTGAGACATCCTCTTGTGCCATAGCCGCCTAAGATCTGCAGGTGCCTTTGGCAACAAAACATGGAATTGAGGAGCTCATAGGCTTCCATCAAGAATGTACATATTACCTGATCTGCTTCCTGTAAGCACAACTTCCTTGGTTTGGGTGTTCTTGACTCTACAGCGATCTATATAGAACTTCACCGAGAACTGTTTGTCACAGAACTGGCTAATACTAAGTAGATTATACTGTAAGCCTTCAACATATGCGACATCGGTGACTTTGAATTTCCCGACAAGTAGGTTTCCTTTCCCTCTTGTTCTTCCTTTAGATTTATCACCGAAGCGAACTTTTGGACCGCGACCTTCTACAAAATCAGATAGCTTGCTCCTGTCTCCAGTCATGTGACGAGAGCATCCACTATCGAAGTACCAGGTATCCTCCTCTAGAATGTCCTCATCGTCGCTGTCTTCACCTTCTGGAACATCTTTAGCCATAAAGCACATGTATGCTTTATCATCGAACTCATCGTCAGATGAATCACTTTCAGTGACCACCTGAAGACATTCTGCAGATTTGGATGGTGTGGGGGAGGCTTCTGATTCTCCAATCAGGGCCTTGAGCTTGTCTTTCCAAGCACGTCTTCTTTCATCTCGCTCTTGTTGCTCGGCCTCCGGCAACCTTTGGACTTTGGGATGAGGACATTTGTTTGCATAATGACCTGGTTTCCTGCAGTTATAACACAGGTTAGCATCGGATGATGTTTCGGTGCTTACCTTGTTGACAGGTTTGGGCCTGTAGGGAGTCTTTCCAGACTGTTTGATGAACTTTTTGAACTTATGCATTAGAAGCGCCATTTCATCTTGTGACAGGATGTCGTCGTCGCTGCCAAGACTCTTGTGACCGGGCTTCACGAGCTAGGCATGCTGTGTCGACGGTTCGATATAGCGGCGAGAGCTGTGACCTTTGAAGGAGATTCTTCAGCTTTCTCTCTTCTGTCAATGTCATACTCAAATGCTTTAAGGTCAGAGAAGAGATCAAAAGTGGATATTTCATTAAGATTACATGATACACGCATAGCTGTGGTCTTAATGTCCCATCGGGCTGGGAGAGATCCGAAAATTTTTAAGTTCTTCTCCTTTTGGGTGTAAATCTTGCCCAACGCTTCAAGTTCACCAACAATACCAAGAACTGAGGTCAAGTTCCTCAAGTGTTTCCGTTGGTTTCATTTCAAAAGATTCGAATTCTTGAGTGAGTTTTGAAAATATGTTTTCTTTGTAGAGCTCAGTTCCATCAAAAATTAACTTTAGTTTATCCTGCATTTCTTTGTCGCTTTTTGACTTTTTACCTTTGAGAACGTGCCTTTGTCAAGAGTGACAAATAACGCGTTCTTAGCCACGTTGTCTAGATTGGCTCGCTTCCTTTCATCGGTTGTCCATTGCTCGCGTTCCTTCTCGAGCATTTCAGCATGGGCTTGGCCCTCAATCCTTGCGGCTGGATTGACCTTCATGATCTTGATCGGACCATCCTGTATGACAAAGATCATCTCTTCGTGCATTGCTGCAAGATGAGCTTCCATTCTGATTCTCCAGTCGTCAAATTCGTTAATAGAGAACATAGGGACTTTGTTAATCATAGAAGTATCCATGCTGATAATATAGGAATGAAAGAAACTGTTTTGAAAATAAGTGATTTGAATCTGATTCGGTTAAAAGAAATACGACTGATTCTTTTTAGAATCAACCGCTCCGATACCACTTGTTGGCCACTTAAGTATACTGGATACAGTTTGGAAAAGTAGTTTAAACAACAAACTGTATGGAATCTAAATCTGAGTGCGTAGCGGAAGTCTTGGATACAGTTAGTTGCCGTGGATACAGCAACAAAGTGTTTGGTGTATACTTAATATATCACAGTAATTTCAAACAGTAAAAGCAGAAGGTAAATAACACAGTAATTTAAGTGGTTCGAGGTAAACCCCTCTACGTCCACTGGTCCTCCACACAGAGTAAAGTTTATTATATAATTATCGCGTACACAACTACGTAATTATAAACAAACCTATCCTTGTATCGTTCACATGATTGATACAAAGAATATCACGTTCAACCGTTCACACAGATTGGTTAAAGCTTCCTTCTTGACTAGCTTCTTCACACAAGCCCAAAGCTTCGTCCTTATTCGTCCCACACAGTCGAATAACTTGTTGAGTTCACATGAGCTCGGTTTTTACAGAGGTAAAAGGTTAGGTAACCAGTAAGAACAGCACTTTGAATATCAAGATCCGATGATAGTGTTTCTTGATGTTTGAGCACCGTATATCTCTTTCGCTTTAACTTGCGGTTGCTCTGGAGATATGTTTGCTCAGATGATAACTTTGATAGCTTTGAGAGTTATATTACTTGGGGTATTTGATCTTCAATGTCTTCAAGGATATATATAGCCTCTGAAGAAAGTATCCGTTGAGATGTCCGTTTGAATAAAATTTCCTTCAACGGGAATATGACATGATCCGGATTTCGTGGGATTCTGAAGATCTGAAGACTGACAGTATTTAAATACTTTATCCTTGAGTATTTAAATACTTCTTTGTTCAACGGGACTTGACTTGTGTTCTTTCTTGTCCTTTTGTGAACTGTATGGAAGGTGACTGTATTTAGGGCATCGAGACAGTTTTCCATACTTGATCTTTTACAAGTCTTCTTGCTGAACTGACGAGCTTCACTTATGATGATTCGAGGCTGGTCTTCGATACATGATAAATCCTTGAATCCTCGATACAGTTTTCCATACTGTATTTGGCATATATGTCAAAACCTTTTCAATAACAAATAACAATCGATACAGGGATCGGGTATCCCGGCTGAATCGATACAGGGTGTTTGTTTTTCCTAACAGGAACTGGGAAGTTTATGAGAATCTCACTTATGAATTTTTTAGCTCAATTTGGAAAGGGGATTTTGAAAAGAAAGGGAATTTTTATTTTCGTTTGAATGGTAAGGGGTATACATGGGGGGTCGAGCAGTTCGGCCGAGCACTTCACCGATCACGAACCCGAGGAAGAAGATGACATACCACCCGAAAATGAGATTTGGCAATTGATTACGAATGATGCCGGTCCATTTTCTGCGGGAAAAACTAAGGCCACCGCCATTCGAAACCCGGTGATCCGTTACGTTCAACGACTTATGGCATATACGGTCACCGGGAGATACTCAAATCGGAATGTGGTGCAGATTTTTGAGCTACGGATGCTGTATGCGATGGTTTTTAGAAAAGGGGTGAAATATGTGAAGGATTTATTGATGATGTTTATTGGGGATGATGTTTCGAAAAATCCAATCGTGATGGGGGGCTGGGTCACGGCAGTAGCTGTAACACCCCAAACTAGGCGGATATTACAGTGCCGTAGATCCCCAACTGGGACCCACCAGGCAACTGAAAATGAATGAATTACACAAGATAAATGTAGTACCGAACTACATTACAACAATAATTACTCCAATGAGGAGTTTAGTTACAACACACCAGGACAATACCGAATACTAGTGTATTTTATATGAAGATAAAATACACAACACTGAATGAAACGGAGTATCCAAATGAAAGTCTGCAGCGGAAAATAAAGGACAATAACATGAATAACTGAAAGATCGGGGCCCTCTACTAGTATCACTGGGACTCCTCGACATCAACATGCTATTCCCGTGCGTTTGCCTTGCCATGACCTGAAAAACAAAATACCCAAATGGGTCGCTAAACAACAACAATCCTCAAGGGTTGAAAAATACACAATCATGATTTAACTGAAGTTATGAAATATCCTTAGTTATGAATTACGCTGAAGAGGGGTATCATAGTACGCCCGTAGTGTTCTGTGCAAGTGTACAAGACGAATGACCGGACACACCCGTCCTTGTACCTAATTAGTCTCACGGTGTAACGCTTTCCCGTGTGCACAGTCCAATGTATCACTCCCTATACATGGCCATAACGTGCCCGACTAAAAATTCCACACAGCCACACCCGGCCACGCAATATGAACCCAGAAGGTCATATGAACGAGAATGACCGTAATGAATATCAATGAATAAATAATAATCGACAAAGTCAAGAATGACTCACCGAGATGAGAGTAATAATGAAATGAATGATAGCTCAACGAAAAGATTGGAACCGCTGCTCTTATGATCAAGTGATTAATTGACAATAACAAGTTTTAATATGATTAATACAATGATGAATGAGTTATGATTATGAATGATCAACAACAAAAGGTATGAATATCCTTTTAACCGAGTAAGAATTAACTTACACAACACCGGTGATAATTATCCTTCCACGAACAACGTCCTAATTGAGATATCGGTCGCTCGAACAACCTTGAATAAATACAATTACCAACAATCCGTTCAATACACGAATCAAACACGAATATAACGAACTCAACACGAGGCTAAAAGGGAACGAGAAGGTGGTAATGAGAGAAAATGTGTCCGCTGTATTCCAAAAGAAATTGCCACCAAAACGGGAAGATCCTCGTATATTCGCTATTCCGTGTCGAATTGGAAATACGGGTTTTGAACGAGCTATGCTAGATTTAGGAGCATCAATAAATATTATGCCACGCTCTATATACACCTCCTTAAATCTAGGACCTCTTCGGGAAACAAGGATATTTATACAATTAGCGGATCGTAGCCTTGTGTATACCGAAGGGGTAATTGAGGACGTTCTTGTCCAAGTCAGTAAGCTCATATTTCCAGCCGAATTCTATGTTCTCGACATGCAACATGAGTCATCAAATTCCACACCTATTTTGTTAGGAAGGCCATTTTTAAATACGGCAAATACCAAAATAGATGTTCTTGAGGGATCCCTCACGATGGAATTTGATGACCAAATCGTACGGTTTAATATTTATGATGCTATGAAATTTCCTGAGGAAGATTGCTCTCTTTTTGCATTAAGCGTGATTGACCCTCTTGTCGAGGAAGTGTTTGATTTGAATTTCAGGGATGCACTCGAGGTAGCACTCACAAGGGACGTAGGAACCAACGATGAGGAAGCATTTGAAATTTCAAGAGAGTTGCTCGAAGTCGTAGGTGCCTTGAAGGGGGCGGGATCGATCAGAACGAAAAGGGAAGCAAACTTCATTCGACTTAATGAGGAACGCCGGAAGATCGAGCCGTCGATTACGCACGCACCCGAGCTGGAGTTAAAACCTTTGCCACAACACTTAAAATACGCACATCTGGGAGCCGACGAAACCTTACCCGTCATTATTTCGGCCGAGCTGAGTCCTAATCAAGAAAAGGCTTTGCTAAAAGTTCTCAAAGAATATAAGGAAGCCATTGGGTGGACTATAGCCGATATTAAGGGAATTAGTCCAGCCCTATGCATGCATCGAATCCTATTAACGGAGGACGCCAAGCCCACACGAGAAGCGCAACGACGGTTGAATCCACCAATGATGGAGGTAGTGAAAAAGAAGATTATTAAGCTCCTCGACGTAGGGCTAATCTTTCCAATATCCGATAGCAAATGGGTAAGACCAACGCAAGTCGTCCCAAAGAAATCAGGACTCACCGTGGTCGAGAATCAAGAAGGCGAACTTGTTCCTAGTCGTATACAAACTGGATGGAGGGTTTGCATCGATTTCCGCAAGCTGAATTCAATGACCCGAAAAGATCATTTTCCCTTGCCATTTATAGATCAAATGATTGAAAGGCTTGCCGGACATGCGTACTATTGTTTCTTGGATGGGTTTTCTGGATACTTTCAAATTGCAATCGCACCCGAAGACCAAGAAAAGACGACATTCACTTGCCCCTTCGGCACATTCGCCTATCGACGGATGCCCTTTGGACTATGCAATGCACCCGCCACCTTCCAAAGGTGTATGGTAAGCATTTTTACTGAGTACGTAGGTGATATCATTGAAATATTCATGGATGATTTTAGTGTGTATGGGGATTCATTCGATATATGCTTAGAAAATCTCACACTTATTTTAAAACGTTGTGTAGAAACTAATCTCGTACTTAATTGGGAAAAATGCCATTTTATGGTAAAAAAAGGAATAGTTTTAGGCCATGTAGTCTCGGAAAAAGGAATTGAATTTGATAAAGCCAAAATCGATATTATTGCCGCTTTGCCTTACCCCACCACGGTGCGGGAAGTACGTTCTTTTCTTGGCCATGCAGGTTTTTATAGGAGGTTCATCAAGGATTTTTCAAAGATAGCGGTGCCCTTATGCAAGCTTCTCCAGAAGGAAGTGGAGTTTAACATGAACGACGAACGCAAGGCCGCCTTTGACAAGTTGAAGCAATTGCTGACAACATCACCCATAATTCAACCACCAAATTGGGATTTTCCATTCGAATTGATGTGCGATGCAAGCGACTACGCGTTTGGGGCTGTCTTGGGCCAAAGAGTGGGGAGAGCGTCCCATGTAATTTATTACGCCTCAAAAACACTGGACTTGACCCAAGCGAATTATTCTACAACCGAGAAGGAGTGTCTTGCCGTGGTCTTTGCACTAGAAAAATTCCGTTCCTACCTACTCGGGACCAAGGTCATTATTTTCTCATATCACGCTACCCTACGATATTTGTTAGCAAAAAAGGAGGCGAAACAGAGACTTATTCGATGGATCCTACTTCTTCAAGAATTCAACGTGGAGATCAAGGAAAAGAAAGGGTCCGAAAATTCTGTGGCCAATCACCTGAGTCGGTTAGTCTTAGAAAATGATGGGAAACCTATGTGTGACAGTTTCCCCGACGAACAATTATATTCCGCCGCTCAACACTGGGAGGACTGTTCGACACTGGGTGATCCAGTGTCAGACTCTGCAGCACCATGGTATGCCGATTTAGTGAATTTTCTCGTAGCCAATATTTTTCCTGTTGGTATGACACGGGCCAAGAGGAATAAACTCAGAAGTGATGCCAAATACTACGTGTGGGATGATCCTTATCTATGGAAGCATTGTTAAGATCAAATGATTCGAAGATGTGTACCAGAGGCTGAATTCCATTCAATTCTCGCTTTTTGTCACTCGTATGCATGCGGAGGACACTTTGGTTCAAGGAGGACAGCACATAAGGTTTTGGAGAGTGGTTTTTACTGGCCTTCGTTATTTAGAGATGCTTATGATTTTTGCAAGACGTGTGATAATTGTCAAAGAACGGGTAATATCTCTCGATGAAATCAAATGCCTCAAAATCCTATCTTGGTTTGTGAAATCTTCGACGTCTGGGGCATGGACTTCATGGGACCTTTTCCCTCCTCATATGGGAATCTCTATATTTTACTCTTTGTGGATTACGTATCCAAATGGGTGGAGGCGACCGCCTCACGGACCAATGATTCTAAAGTAGTGGCTCAATTTATTAAAACTAATATCTTCGCTATATTCGGAATTCCAAGGGCTATAATAAGCGATCGGGGAAAGCATTTCAAAAATCGAATAATTGAGGCACTCCTAAGGAAATATCGAGTCTTGCACAAGGTGTCCACTTCCTATCACCCGCAATCAAATGGGCAAGCCGAAACATCCAATAAGGAGATAAAAGCAATCTTGGAGAAAACAGTTCAACCAAATCAAAAGGATTGGAGCTTACGACTCGACGACGCGCTTTGGGCCTATAGGACGGCATATAAAACACCAATTGGCATGTCACCGTATCGCTTGGTTTATGGCAAACCTTGTCATCTTCCCGTCGAGCTCGAGCATCGTGCCTTTTGGGCAATCAAGAAGTGCAATATGAATTTTGACGAATCAGGCACCCACCGGAAGTTGCAATTGCAAGAATTGGAAGAGATATGAAACGACGCGTTCGAAAATGCAGCAATTTACAAAGAAAATACAAGGGCGTTCCACGATTCAAAAATAATAAGGAAAGACTTCGTCATAGGTGAAAAAGTGTTACTCTACCACTCTCGACTCAAATTATTTCCGGGCAAGTTGCGATCCCGCTGGATTGGTCCATTTATAATTATCAATATTTTTCCTCATGGAGCGATTGAAGTTCAAAGTCTAAAGACACGAAAAATTTTCAAGGTTAACGGCCATCTCCTAAAACCCTATCGTGAAGGATTTACGACGGCTAATATGGAAGAATACAAAGTCGAGGACCCATCCGGAATTTAAACAAGGAGTTCGTCGAGCCAACGACGTAAAAAAAGAGGCGCTTATTGGGAGGCAACCCAATTTTTTTTTTTATTATTTTAGTTTTCACATTTTTTTTCCTTATTCGTCAGTTTTTTTTAATTTTAAAAAAATCTTTTTTCTGCTTATTTCCTTCTTTTAAAATCTTCTTCCCTTATTACTCCTTATTACTTATTAATATTTTTCCTAAAAAAACAAACAAACCCATCTCCTTCTCCCTCATATAGCAGTACTCGGTCACCCGCGCTCGGTCCTGACCTACCCATTTTTTTTTCTGCAGACACCATCGCCGACCGTCATGACCGGAAAAGGAACAAAGAACGTCAATCGGCCACTGAATCGAATCACTCGCAGCGGCGGTTGGAGGAATAACCCTAGGGCTCCGACCTTCTATGACCTCACCGAGACCGAGGCACCCGCAACAAAACCCTCCACCGCCGGAAAACGAAGGGTCGGCCGACCAGCGACCGATGAACCACTCACCAAAAAGCCGAAGCAGCGTCTGCCGGGTCAAACTTCAAAAAGGGCGAAACAAACCCAGACATCGCCGAGCCGTGGCTTGAAATATGAACCCACACCGCCACCATCTCCGCCCTGGTCGATCGCACCACCAGTCACCAATGACAATACGGCTCCTGAGCTAATCTATCAATTATTACCGCCGCCCCCATTGCTACTTACATGGTATGGCGCAGAAACATCGAGTTCCAAAACAGTCGAGGGGAATGGTTCGGAACATTCACCCCAACCCGAACGCAATTCAGAAAACGAGCCGCGACCGACGGATGAACGAGGAAATGAAACGGAGACCGACCAGCAGCACGGTTTCACCCGAACCGAGAGTTCAGCTCCACCTCCAGTGAGAGAAAGGTGCAAGAGTCTCCTCGGCCTACCGAACCGTTATAATGTCGCCTTCGGATCACCCGGATAGGTTACACGCTACCATAAACTCACGGAACGAAAGGTACTACCCTCAGTCTATCTTGATGAAATTATTTTGAGACAGTTGGGATTGTATGATGATGTCATGGCATTGTTGAGTGTGCTGGGGTGGGAGAGGTTGGGAACGGGGAACTGGGAAGTTTATGAGAATCTCACTTATGAATTTTTTAGCTCAATTTGGAAAGGGGATTTTGAAAAGAAAGGGACTTTTTATTTTCGTTTGAATGGTAAGGGGTATACATGGGGGGTCGAGCAGTTCGGTCGAGCACTTGGGCTGACTACCGAACCCGAGGAAGAAGATGACATACCACACGAAAATGAGATTTGGCAATTGATTACGAATGATGCCGGTCCATTTGCTGCGGGAAAAACTAAGGCCACCGCCATTCGAAACCCGGTGATCCATTACGTTCAACGACTTATGGCATATACGGTCACCGGGAGATACTCAAATCGGAATGTGGTGCAGATTGTTGAGCTACGGATGCTGTATGCGATGGTTTTTAGAAAAAGGGTGAAATATGTGAAGGATTTATTGATGATGTTTATTGGGGATGATGTTTCGAAAAATCCAATCGTGATGGGGAAATTTGGAGTCACGCGGTAGCTCGGTCGCGAGGGCTGATTTGTTGATCGGTTCGGTCGGGCGGTGGAAAAACTGGACAGAACTCTTCTTACAAAAATGGGTGTTTTAGAAAAAAATGAAAGAACTTTTAAGTGGCGAATATCGGCAAGTGAGATAATAGCTCTACCAAACACCACATACACTTCGCCATGGGAGGAGAGAAATTTAAAAATGTTGCACAGGAGCCTTCCTTCCACTCCTTCAGGCAGCCCGGCAGCAAGGGCTCAGACAGCCGGTGCGAGCACAAGCCGAGCAGGAGAGTCGGCTACAGTGGCCGAGCTGAGGCGTCAGATCGATCAGCTTGAGGAGGGGTATCGCGCACTTCAAGCCAAGGTGGATCGTTTGACCGAGCAGCTGGAGGCCCTTCTTCCTCATTAGCCCGGTGATTCCTATTCTAGACTTTCCTTTACTATGCTTTATTTTTTCTTTCTCTTTTCCTTCTTTTATTTGGAGTATGTACTTAACCTTAAGTTTGGGGAAGTTGGATTCGGAACGATTGGTTGAATTTGGAAATTGTGATGAATTTAATTTTGCGTCCTTAGCCAAATTTGTGTGATTGAATCAAGTTCGTGTATTGGGAATTTGAGTGTGGCCTGACATAGGAAATGGGTATGATTGACTAGTTTGATTTTAATTAGGGTAGTTCACTATCTTGATTTTGGATTTGGATAAAAGTGTGAGGGAGTCATGGCACAAGCCCTTTTTATTCGTGAGTTTTGAGCCGTAGAGCAAAATACATACACATATAAATAATTATACATATACATGCTCACTATTTCTTCTTGTGGGGTCGAACGTGTTGTGTTCATACTAGAACTTAATCAATTATTCATGTCAAGACTATGTTAGTGTTCTCATGTAGTAAAGTGATAAAGGCAAATTAGGAATAACCCACTTGGCTTATATTTTCCCACCTCGACATAATCACCATTAGAAGCCCATTTGGACCTAAGCCTTATTCTTTGATCCATCACATTTTATTAGCCATTATCTAATTTTTGGTGAAAATTCATCCGTTCGAACCCTTGGTCAAGATTCGGTTGTGAATTAGGTGTATAACAAGTCGAGGGAAGTACGAGAAATTATCAAAAAGTGGGTGGAGAAGTGAAAAGAAAAAGGGTGCTGAATTAAGATGAAAAAAAATAAAGGCCGAAAAAAAAATAAGGGGGCGGCCGTAAAAATACTCCCCTCGAATGTTGTTAAAGCCACTGACCTCTATTGATCTTTCGTGGCTATGCGATTACATGTGCCTAAAAGGGTGCTCAAGGAAAGGATGGTGCTTCATTGTTTGTAGGATCTGTTATGCGCTTAATTTCATGATTAGTCTTGACCAACGAATCCTTTATTTATCCTTTTTTATCCTACCCATACCTAAAGCCCTGTTGCAACCATAAAAGCCCTTTTGATTACATGCATGAGTTCATCTAAGTAGTGGAGATTTGATTTTTGTGCGAGTATGTGGTAATGACACACCATGTTTTGACGTGAGTGATTGCTTAATAATCCCTATATCTACTTGAGCGAGAGTGACCCCTTGTGAGGCCATTGAATTTTCTCTCACTTGATGCCAATGAAGATGTTGAGATTGTTGAGGTACTTTAATTTTCTTCTTACTTGTTCATGATTATTTATTCTCCCTTGAATATGGCTATCATCTTGGATTTTTCAATACAAGCTTCTTGAAATTCTTTCACTCGAATTATGCTTGGGGACAAGCATTGGTTTAAGTTTGGGGAGATTTGATAGGACAAAAATAGTGTGCTAAAATCATTGTAAATTATAAGGTTTTAATGAATTTTATGTTGGCACACTTGGTTATTTTCCATATATTTATATTTTGGATGCAAGTTTGAATTTCTTTCTTCTCATGTTTATTATTAATTTGCTGTTTTCTAAAGCCAACATGTCCGGCTAATTTTCTATTCTAGTTCTTAGTGAAGTTTGAAACCGTATTCGAATTATTCATGTTTTAATCCCGTAGCGTATTCTCAACTCGAATTCTCTTGAATTATTTTTGTGTTATTGAATTCACGACTATGCCATTTAATTTCTTGATTTGGTTTGGCCAACTAGATTAGGAGTTTTATGTCTTATGCTAGAAATTGAGTTGTAATCCGTAATTGTTGCAATTTTAATTTCACAAGTAGCAAACAATTGATTTTTCCCAATTGGGTAACACAAAGTCGAGATCCCATAAGTCGAGCTTATGAACTTAATATCTTGTCTATTCCATTATTTTGGTTTTTAATGCATCTAGCGAGCGAGATTTGAAGAGCTTGTTTTGAATCCACCGTATAGATAGGTTCGATTAAAGAGCTTGTTTTAATTGAATAAACTTACGAAATAATTGAGATCAATAGAGCTTGTTGTTGGCTTCGGAATAGGAGTTCATGAGATTAGAGAAGAGATAAGCGCTGCATTGAAACTTGAATTAATTCGAAACGGTGGATAACGGAACTAAGGACTAGATTATTCCTTTAATTGATATTTTCGATTTTTATTTCCCTTGCTTATTTTATTTTATTTTTTTTTGCAAATTATTTTAGTTAAGATTAGAAACTGAAATCCCCCCCCCCCCCCCGCTCGTTTTTATTTTATTTTAATTGCTAAAGTATTTAATCCTTAATTAGTCTAATTGATTTACCGTTCTCCGTGGGATCGACACTTACTTGTCGATACTACTAGTTAGTAGAAGTAAGCCAAGGAAAAATATAAATAACTAATTTTGACACGTCACGACAGCGCGGTCAAATATCATCATGGATGATATGTTTGCCTTTAATATGGCTCGTGAAGTTTCAAATGAGGATTCTGAACCAAAGTCTGTTGAAGTCTGTCGAAATAGAGATGATTGGAAAATACAAAGAAGCCATAGAGGTTGAATTAAATTCCTTGGAAAAATGAAAGGTGTTTGGGCCTGTGGTACAAACTCCAAAAAATGTTATCCCAATAGGATATAAGTGGGTCTTTGTTAGATATAATAATGAACATTGTGAAGTTATAAGATACAAAGCAAGACTAGTAGCACAAGGTTTCTCTCAAAGACCAGGAATTGATTATGAGAAAACGTACTCTCCAATAATGGACACGATTACTTTTAGATTTTTGATTAGTTTCGCCGTGTCACGAAGGCTTGATATGCACCTCTTGTATGTAGTAACTGCATACCTATATGGTTCACTTGATAGTGTCATATACATGAAAATTCCAGAAGGATTTACATTACCAGCAACAAGTAATCCATATTGTAAAAGCATGTTCACAATTAAGACGCAAAGATTGTTGTCGGGCTAAAACAATCTCGAAGAATGTGGTACAACATACTTAGCGAATATCTGTTGAAACAAGGGTATAAAAATGACGTTGTCTGTCCTTGCGAGATAACTAGCAGCGGATTTGCAATTATAGCAGTTTATGTTGATGACTTAAACTTAATTGGGACTCCTGAAGAGCTCAATAAAACTGCTAAATACTGAAAAGCAAAGCTCTGTTTAGGTTTTCAAATTGAACTTGTCCATGGAAGACTATTTTTTCATCAATCTTCTTATACTGAAAAGGTGTAAAAGCGTTTTTACATGAATAAAGCACATCTGCTTACATCACCTGCGGACGTTAGAATGCTTCATGTAACTAAAGACCCATTCCGACCACTTGAAAATGGAGAAACGATACTTGGTCCTGAAGTACCATATCACAGTGCAATTGGTGCATTAACTTATCTTGCTAATTGTACTAGACCAGATATAGTTTCTTCTGTAAAGGATTAATTTTGATCATTTACTCTTGTTCATCAATTGTTGGGTTGGCTATATGTTCTCACTATAAAGATAGGATATATATATATATATATATATATATATATATATATATATATATATATATCACCGATTTCTTGACAACCCCTAAAGAATATGAAGACGCCCGCCTGACTTTGGGGTATAGTCCGAGATTCTCAAGATCTGCAACGATCACTTACAGCATTTTTTGAACTCAAGATTTGCTACTTGTCGAATAGTCGATAGCATGCATCCGCGATAGGTCTCTCGAGCAAGTGAGAAATCGGATCCCTTGAACGCAATCCTCTTCATAGAAAAGTCTAAGCTTTGATCCACTTTAGATTGATCCCCACCGGACACTCCCAAACCCAAAATCTAGAAAATAACTCCTGACTTGACACGTGGGAAGGGTCTCCTAGTGGCTCGGCTTGGTCATGATGCTCTCTTGTGGCAATTGAAGTGGAACTGAACTTCAAGAAATGGAATTGCGATGAGCCAGAAGTTAGAATATATATATGTGTGTGTGTATGCGCGCGCACGCGCGTTATATATTTATGATGTTAATTAGTATTTTTATAATTTATTGTTTTTTGCAAAAATAATACTTTCCTCCATTCTTTAATTTTTGCTACATACAAAACATGTTAATTATATTAAAACATTATAATTATAATACTCTCTTGCCTACTAATTATGTTAACATATTTTTTCGGCACAGGTAAAAGTTGGTGGGCTGGGATGAGTTCCGCACGAGTTTCAGCAAAGTAAGAATAAAATTATTGACAACAATGAAATAAAGCAAATGTTAAGAAAATTGGTGGACGAACGAAAATGGTAAAATATTAACTTAATTAGTGGACGAAGAGAGTATTATTCTGACAATAATATACTGAGGTAATTCCAACATCTTGCATTGCATGCTAATCGTTATTTTCATATTAATACAAAATTACGATCGAGAGTCGGTGTAGAAATACTTGAAAATGTGGATTGTTGTAAGTTTGAAAATGTGAATTGTTGTAGATATTAACCAGTGCAAATCTCATGCAATACACAAAGTCATAGTTATCGTTATATTTAGGTGTATTTTATTCTCCGTATATAATAAACATATTTTAATAGTATAACTATTACAGTCCATTAAAATATTCCACATAAAAATAACTCGCACAAAGGTAGGGCTGAAAAAAATAAATTAGTAAACCCAATGATGTGAATTATTTAATTAGAAACGATAAAAAATAAAAAGAAATTAAAAAAAGAATGATCACTAGTAGAAAAATACCATTCATATCGGACTTTTAACATCTGTTATGTTGGAACCGATGTAGAAAGTGACGCGACCATTTTCTAGATTTGTTCTAAAATAACCGATCTAGAAAGTGACATGACAATTTTCTAGATCGGTTGTTTTAGAATCGATCTAAAATTCACTCAAAAATTTTTATTTAAATTTAATATAAATATAATTTATTCAAACAAATCACAAGGTCAAGGGTTTAAACCCTCATGGTGACAAATATCAATATATTGATATTTCAGGACCGTATCGGATTGGGTCCGGTTATTTTTTTTTAAAGTAAGACTTTCTAGATCGATTGTTTAGAACCGATCTAACCGATCTAGAAAACCCAGACTTTCTACATCGGTTATCGAATTGGGTCCGGTTATTTTTTTTAAAGTAAGACTTTCTAGATCGATTGATCTAACCGATCTAGAAAACCCAGACTTTCTACATCGGCTAGATCTATATCGGTTAAACAACCGATTTAGAAAGTCTTTTTTACCGGATTTAGAAAGTGTTTTTTATAGTAATGGATGATGATAATGCGGGTTATCTAATTAGGACTGAAAAATCAAAAATAAATTTAAAAAATGATGATATGGACGTTCTCGGATGCTCCGTTGAATATGGTTAGAGTTGAAAATTTTGTATTTTTCCTTTTGTAACTATATATTAAAAGAAAAGTATAAATTTTTCAACTTGCACCACATTCATCGAAATTTCTAAGCAATGCCACATCACTAATTGTAAATATATAGGAAATTTTGTATTTTTCCTTTTGTAAATAAAATAGATTATAAAATAACATATTGCATTATCAAATCCATAATAAGATCTTGTTAGATTCACCACGAAATATATTTTCAAAATATCAAATTTTTATAATTTTTATAAATAAAGAATTAAAGATATTAATAGTCAAAGTTGTGCATTGGCAAGCGTGAAAGTTCAGATGTTGCAATTATAGTAGAACAGAGGTAGTATGATTTTCCACTCTAATCCAGTGATGATTTCGCCAGAGCCTATTATGATCATACATTCAATTTCTAATAATTTTGACAAATTTGAACTTGCCTCCACCAAACTGGTTGCACTTCTTTTTCTCATGAAGTACTAGTCATTCCATGCAATTCTCGATGCAATTTTCATTTTGGATCATCCGGAAACAGCCTCTCTGTGTTAAGACAGGGGTAAGGCTGCGTACATTCGATCCCCCCTTACCCCGCTTTTTGCGGGAGCCATTGAGGCAATGGGGTAATGTTGTTGTTGTTGTGTGAACTTGCCTCCACCAAATTATTCTCCTACTACGTCCATCGCTTATATCGCAACTCCAACTGCCAAAGGTCCCCGGCGGCCGCCACTGCCCGCTCCTCGATCGACACTCAGCATTACTCATTACTCCTTTCACCACATATAGTATATTTCCCTCTCCTTGTGCATATAGTCTCCACATCATATGTCCATTCGCAGGGCCGACTCTAGGATTTCAGAAGTCGTGGGCAGTTTTTGCATTCATATAATTTTTTTGAGAAAATTTAATAAAATTAATAAAATCCAAAAAAATAATATCGAAAAAAATCCGTTACAATATAGCAAATCTAAGAAGTTATTACTCTTCTTGCTTTTTTGTGCGCGAACTCTTTAATGACTAACAATAAACAAATAATATATATTATTATTAATTATTACCCCCTAAATTGGAGGTCCCCCTAAATATGAGGTCCTAGGCCATTGCCTAGACTAACATTACATTGAGGCCGACTCTATCCATTCGTCACCTCGTAATGGAGTAGCCCTATGTAGCACCTACACTTAAAAAGTCCAAAGTACAAGCAATAGAATCCAAAAATAAAAAAGAGAAGATAGATTTAGAAATCACGGGTTTTGGAATGACATTTTATTTAGTATATATATTTAATAGTTATTATAAAATTATTACTTATATTTATTAATTATTGTAAAATTATTAAAAATATATATAAAAAAACTTTTGGTCGCGAACTCTTCGTGAACTAACGAACATATATTATTTTGATCGCGAACTCATGAACTAGACGTTGATCTAACATTTCCGCGACCTTTTCACGAAACTTGATTTTTTTTTTTTTTTTTTGTTATAATGCATACTCCCGACAAGGAAACCTTCAGGCCCAAGCTAAAGCTCTTAATCAAAATAAATGGGCTAGTCTATATAAGTCAACCCCCATTAACCTATTGGGCCCAAAAGAAAACCCAGACTCAAAAAATTAATGGGTCTTGTCACAGACCAAGTCAAACACATATTTTCACCACGATCCTTTAACTACTAATAACCGCCATGCTCTCCACTATGCCTGTTGTAACTTGCAAGTAAAATCCCTCCAACACACCCATATAATTATAGATACCCAAATCCTTATATAATCACACAAATATATGTGTATTTACTGCAAGAACTATTCAAACGCCAGAAGTAAAGATGGCTTCTTTTATGAGTTTCTGCATTGTCACTACCATGTTAACAATTGCCATCACGAGTTCTGCTCCAGCGGCATGGGCGGAGGAGGAGTTCAAGGTCGGCGGTGACGAGGGTTGGCGACAGCCTGCAGCCGACGAAACTGATTTGTATGCCCAGTGGGCCGCCACCATGAGATTCCACATCGGAGATTCTCTCCGTGAGTTGTTTTTTTTTTTTATCAATTTATTTTGCACTACTCATTTGCTCTTTTCAATTTATCTGTTTTTAACTACCTTTGTATATATACTTCTGTTTAAGACAGGTTTCGAGTACAACAATGATACCGTGGTGGTGGTGGACAAATGGGGTTACTATCACTGCAACACAAGCCACGCCGTATCCGTGTTCAAGGACGGAAACACCGTGATCAATCTGAAGCAGCCCGGCCCGGTCTATTTCATTAGTGCAAACCCGGATCACTGCAAAAACGGGCAGAGATTAGTGGTGGAGGTGATGACTTTGCACCCGATCCCACAATCCCCGCCACAAGATGATGCATCATCCCCCGCACCATCACCGATTTCCGGAGCCGGATCTTTCTTAGTGGCACCGGAATTGGTTTTATGCTACGTGCTTCTCGTCGCTGCCTGCATTAATATGTAGCTTTGGTTTTAGTGTTGTTTCGATCGGATCGTAGTGTTGCATTTCGTTTTATGTAGTTTAAATTTCAGAACAGTTCTTGTGTGTGCGCGCTAAACTATAGACTTGTTGTATTGGGGTTGGTTTTTATTACTATGTACTGTTTTAGTTTTTGTCCTTGTTGCAATGTATAATGTCTAGTGTGGAATTTTAGAATGGTCTTGAAATATTAAGGTTCATGTCCTAATAGTCGAGGCTTAAAGTCATATGATAATGCCTAGTCAATTCATGAAATGGGCATACTCAATTTAAACTTTCCGTTTTCAAACATGCTTACGAGTAATGTTAACAGCGTAGCATTTCGCACAGCTCCAGAACCGCTGTTAAAGGCATTTTCTGTAGTAGTGTTGGACATTAGGAGAAGAGACACACTTGAAGGAGACCCCCCCCCCCCCCAAAAAAAAAAAAAAAAAACACCTTCAAGCATGTTGTCATTAATGCATATGGTTTATAAAGGCAGCGTGTAGGGGTTTCGGACCGCCTCGATCATAATCGTGTGGTCCGAAAACCCGGTGTCTTATTATTCTATTCTCAAAATGAGAGCACAAGTGAACAATGACCTTAACTTCCGGCATTTTAGTATTGCCAAACTCTTCGGGAAATCGAAATTTTGAAATACAACCGGTCGTGTTGCCTACTTTTAGCACGAATGCGAACCAAATATATTCAAGACAGCGACCCAAACATATATATAAAAACAGAAATTCAAACAACTAACATAAACACATTTTCTCATTTTCCGCACAAAATTCAGCGAAATTTTCGAAAAAACATTTTTTGAACACAAGAAACCGGAAATCATAAACGGGAATACATCCATACACGACCGGAACATCGCTCTTAATGTAAATTTGTGTACTTGGATCATCTAGCATCGAATCCGGCTTGTTTTTTCCCGTTCGAGGACACCAAGTACGGATACTACTAGTAACCATCTCTCTGAATTCTAATACTCAAAAGAAGCACAGAAGCCCTTCAGGCCAAACATATAGACGAAAAAAAAGGACATTTAGAGTTGCTCTTTACACTCACTGGAGCCTGCCTCTTGAACCTTCATCTTGTTCATTTCTTCCTCGTACTTCTTCAATCTCTCATTCCACATTTCCTGCACAAACATAAACAAAAGATTGCAATAAACTTATCAGTAATTCATATCGAGAAAAAAAGATAAGAAAATAGATTACAAGCCAAAAGAAAAAAAAAAAAGAAAAAAAAAACCTTGTACTTGAGTTCGGCGCGATGCATAAAGTAGAACCCTAGCATCCCACCAAGGATAGTTCCGGTAATAATCTTAAAATAACCCCATCTCGGAGACTTCATCACCCCTTTTCTTAATCAATCAAGCCCAACTGCTTACTTTAGAGTTTTTCAGTTGCAGGCTTTGGTAAAATCGAACCAAATCAATAACGCTCGTCGGAAAAATGTCGACAAGCCGCCGCGCTCTGCCGTATATGATACACAAGCGCTGTATCGGAGACGAATTTCAGAGGTCTGGAAAATGGAAATGTGAGATTGGGAATGTTTGGATATTAGGGCTTTCCGCTGTCTATTGTAGACCTAATTATCACGAACTAATTGTGATTTTACTATTCGTTCTCTATCTCAAATTCAGTAAAAACCCGATTATATACATCTCCTTAAAAAAATCAAACCCGATTAAAACTCCAGTAGAAAAAGTACAATTCCAGATAAAATTTGTATATGTTTCAGGTAGGGGCAGGAAGAAAAACCGACAAAAACCGATAATATCGAAAAAATCGAAATCGAAAAACCGAACCAATAAAATATTGGTATGGTACGGTTCTTAAAATTTTGAAAACCAAATTATGCGGCTCGGTTTCAGTGTCAGATATGGATCCCGACTACCGAATCGATAAAACACAGGACTATTCTGCAGACTTTGTTTTTTCTTTGTGCAGGTTGTTATGAATTGATGGACTTGTGCTGAGGAAGAAATTCAAGAATTTTGTTTAATCTGATATTGGCCTTTTTGAATCCTTAGTTATTATCATGTTATTGAGGTAAATTTTATTTTTATTCAAGCTTTGAAGTGGAGGATGTATTACTATTTATTTCCTGTTGGATTATGTTTAAACTTTGAACATGTCTTTGTTTAATTTGGCTCAAATAGCCAAGTAGGATCATGTTTGTTAAGCCCAACAGAGCATGTTGGATTAATTATGTCTAAATCCTTCTATTTGAACTTACAATTGTCTGATTTAGCCCAAGTAGTTCAATTTGGGTCTGGCGCAAGCCCAACTTAAGTGGCTCATTTAATCAGCACATTGACCCCGAACCGACACCGAAACCGATCACACCGAGCCGATTTAAAACCGAATCATTTCGGTACTCAAATGCTAGATGCCGATAAGATGCGGTTCGGTATCGGTTTTAGCTAGAAACCGTACCAAACCGAACCGAGCTCACCCCTAGTTTCAGGAGAATGTAAGAATGCAGTAAAGATGAATCAAATTGCATATCATAACACTTATCGAGTAGCCTTTATATAGGCATTACAATGAGAGTCCTTTTATACATAGAATTCCTAGTTAAGGTAAGACATCTAATGGGATCCTACTACCTCTAGAAAGATCTAGAACCTTCCATTATCTACCTACAACCAGTATTAAGCAAGACACATACTAATGAAGGATATCCCATAACAGTATACTAACTTTAAAACATCGTAATTCGTGACTAACAATTTTGATGTGGACATAATAAGAAGCAGTACAGTCCAACGTCGAGAACAAATTAAGTGATTTATAACCGCTACACTGTAGAATCCGAAAAATTATTCCAATTTGCATCATAGTAGAATTCAAGTATAGATGAATCGCACTTATAATGCGAACCATACTTCATTGTATATGTTATTTTAAGTACCTTAATATTATGATGTTCTTCACTAGGATTGCTCGTAAATCTACTTAATGTGCTAATTGAACATATATGATATGATATACCACATACATCTGAGTTACCAACAATCTTGCCATATTCTTCTATATTTACAACATCACCTTAATTAGAAACTAACTTCATATGTATGTTAAAAGGATTTTTACTCATTTTTGCACTCAAAATAATTGAGCTTCCTCAACACTTTCTTAATGTAATAAGATCGTGTTAATATGTAAGTTATGTCCTTTTTTTTATCACTTTTAGCCATAAAAAGACATTAATCGAACTTAAGTCCTTGTCAAAAGCTTGCTTCAAGTAAGTCTTGATCTCATTTATACAGTTCGTATCAAAACTAAAAAATAAGCAAGTTATCGACATATAAATAACAAGTACTTTATATAATTAAGAGTAACCTTAGTAAAAACAAACTTCCTATTTTTTTTTTTTGTTTAAACTTTTTATACATTTGTTCTGTGCTTGTTTAAGTTCATATACAAATTTATTTAATTAAATACTATGTGTTCTTTTCCTCTAACAACATAACCCACTACTACAAAATAGGTCTTTAAAACCAGCATTTTAACAGCGATTCCAAAATAACCGATGTCGAAATGATGCGGTGGCATAAATTATAATTTTTAGAATATTTTAACAACGGTTCCATGAGAAACCAATGTTAAGGTTGTCAATTAACAGCCATTTAAGAGAATCGGTGTTAAAATGGCACAATGACAGCGATTTTCAAAGAACCAATGTTAAATTAATTATACATTTAACAACAGTTTTAAACTAACCGACGTTAAAATGGTACAATGACAACGATTCTAAAAGAACTGATGTTAAAATTGTGCATTTAACAGGTGTTGTTTATGAACCGATGTTAAAGTTGTACAATAATAGTAAAAAAAATTAGGTTTCTCTTCTTTTTTTATGGGAAATATCCGAAAAAGTCCCAATATTTCGGCGCATTTACGGTTTAGCCCCAAATTATTTTTTTACGAAAAATGACAAGATACTGGCCATTGTAATCACTTTGACCATTTTTCCGGTGACCCTTTATTTAATCAGTTTCCAAGATGGGAAAATCTCTGAAAAAGTACCAATATTTTCGGCCAATTTAGGGTTTTAGCCCCAAATTAATTTTTTTTACGAAAAAAGGACAAGATACCGGTTATTGTAATCACTTTGACTTTTTTCTGATAACTCTTTATTTAACCGGTTTCCAATCTAAGTTGGATGTCAAGTCATTAAATAAGAGGGCTATGTGGTCTATCATGTGTTATTTAAGCAAGAAGGTTGGTCATTTAAACCCTAGCACATAAAGAAGGTCGAGGAATGGCTTCTTCATCATCTGTTAGAAGCAGGAATGGTACTCGACCAAGAAGGCAAGCTTTACAGACAAGATGTGATTATGAAAATCCTGTTGGCAAGTGGACATCATGGAGTCCCACAAACCCTGGAAGAAGATTCATAGGGTTTAAACCACAAACTTTTCTGCTTAAATACACATGATAGACCACATGGCCCTTTCATTTAATGATCTGGTGTCCAGCTCAGCTTGGAAACCTGTTAAATAAAGGATTACCAAAAAAAGGGTCAAAGTGATTTGGGGCTAAAACGTAAAGTGACCCAAAATATTGGGAGGAGATTTCCCCATCTTGGAAACCGGTTAATAAAGGATTGCCGTAAAAAGGGTCAAGGTGATTACAATAGCCGGTATTTTATCCTTTTTCGTATAAAAAATAATTTGAGGCTAAATCGTAAACTGGCCCAAAATATTGGGTCTTTTTCGGAGATTTCCCTTCTTTTATTTGTGAATTTCCAATATATATTATATAATATATATGTTACATAATTATTATATAATATAATTATACAATATATTATATTAGATTTTTTATTACATTATATTATTAATATATAATAATGATACATTAATTTTTAATATATAATATAATTCTACAAATACATTATAATTCATAAAATTAAATGTATATAATGTAATTTTTAATATAAAATGTAATATATTTTTATAACTTTTATTATAAATATATAATAATATAATATATTAATTTTTAATATACATTATAGCTTCTTAATGTTCGACATGAACAATTTATTATATAGTATATACATTATAATTTTATATTTTTAATCTAATTCCATGAATACATTATAATTCAATTTATATGCATATATTATAATTTTTAATATAGATAATATAATTCTATTACATTATATTATTACTAATATAATATAACACTTTACTTTTTAACATACATAATAAGAGTTTAATTATCGCGTATATATCTATTATATAATATATCTTATAATTTCTATACATAATATAATTTCGGAAATATATATTTATATAAAACAAAGCAACAAAGTATCAGAAATTGATTTGACGAATAGTTTGATATCGCTCCACCTTGTGGAGGTTGCGAGTTCAAATTCTTCGAGTGGTGAAAATAAACATCTATTCGCGAGCAAGGGCGCTCGCTGGTAGGGGTGAAAACTGGGCGGATATTTGCCGCCCGATCCGGAGCCGTATCCGATCGGGATCGAATTCGGGATGAAAAATAGGTATCCGGTCGGATTCGGATACGGATACGGATAGTTGAATTCGGATACGGGTTCGAATTCGGATAATGCAATATCCGCCCGTATCCGAGTTTTCCCATATCTTATCGGATATTATCCGGATACCAATCCGGATAATAAATCCGGATATCCATATTTTTAATTTTTTTTATTATATATATATATATATATATATACAAAACACTTTTGGACTTCAGTGTAAGAAATTTTCAAACTTTCAAGAAAAAAATATTTTTTTTAAAAAAAAAAATATTTCCTGTAAAAATATATTATTTTTCGAAAAAATAAAAAAAAAATATTTTCTAGGGAAAAAAATTATCTTTTCGAAAAAAATATTATTTATGGAAATTTTTTATTTCTTCGAAAAAAATTAAAAAAATATTTTCTGGAGAAAAAATATTTTTTGGCAACAAAATATTTTTTCCAAAAAAAAAAATTATTTTCAGGAAAAAAATAAATTATTTTTTCGAAAAAATAAAATTATTTTCTGGATTTTTTATATTTTTTGAAAAAATAAAAAAAATTATTTTCTGGAAAAAATTATATTTCGAAAAAAAATTATTTTCTGAAAAAAAATATTTTTTAAAAGAAATGTATTAGTCAAACACTTTAATACTAACTTATAAGCTATTTGTTTCGTATGAAATGTATTTTAAAAGAAATATTCTATTAAAGTAAATAGAGGGGCAATTATATATATTATAATAATTGTTAAGTATGAAGTTTATGTTTTTTATGGGAGAGACTGAATAAGTAAAAATGAGGGAACGTTATTATGAAACGATGATTAAAAAAATTACTATAGTTTGCATTAGAACTTTTATGAAATATTGTGTAGGTAGTTTTTTTATATGTTGCAATCACTTCCAAACGATTTTTGTATGACACATATTATCCGATTATATTTATTCGAATTCGGCTCGAATCCGTCCTGTATCCGTCCCGTGTCCGTATCCCGAATAATCCGAATTCGTATCCGTATCCGGTCTTCCCGTATCCGACTCCGAATCCGAAAGAAAAATATGAGTTAGGATACGGGAATAGCACTATCCGCCCGAATCCGATCCGTTTTCACCCGCTGGATGTTGTGGGGAAGGAGGGGGGCGTACGAATCAAACTGAGTCGGGCAGGTGGGCAGACAGGTTGGGGTTGGGCTGATAATTATATAATTATACCTATAATTATATATTTGATTTCATGTAATTAAATAAATCCCATTTGAACATTTTGATGTCTCAAGTAGACAAAGGTATTTCGACCATCGAAAGATGGGGCACCCAAATTGTCGTGGCACCCAAAATACTCAACAGTAAAAGCAAACAAGACATGAATTAGGGAATAAGATGTGTATATTTTTATTGATAGGGTCTCTTTAAATAGGGAGAGATTACATATTCTGGAACATTCTAACAGTCATAGTCATACACTAACTAGGAAAAGCCCATTAACCTGTAGACCAAGGCACACATGTGTCTTTACTTTAACACTCCCCCTTGTGCCGAGTCTTCAACGCATGTCAAGTTGCCTCGTTAAAACTTTGTCAAGCAAAAACCACATGGGAAAAATGCTTTGATCGTAGGGAAAAAAGTACAACATCTAGACATATAGGTTACGCTAATTTCGTTAAGCGAAAACCTCTATTGATCATTTCATCGATCAATGTGCTCAAGAACTTGATCAGTTCGTCGATCAATGAGCTACACGTTTAGTTACCTCGTTAAAAGCCTTTCCAAGTGATAAAAATCTAGTGGGAAAAAGAATCATTGGTTAAGAAAAGAGTGTAACTTGCAATGTGGATGTAAGACTCCCCTTCAAGTCAACATCTCCCTCTGATTAGTTCGTCAATCAAGGAATCTGAAAAACAGTGCATGTGGTGTTGCCTCGTCAAAAACTTTATCAAGTAACAAAATCCATTGGGACAAAATAAACGTTGGTGGGTTAAATTCGTTATACCTCACCCTCCCATCCGATCCTTACTTCGATCTCGGGAGTTCGGAAATCCTACGTATTTCGATATTTCTCATATGTTTTTCAAATACGGCCTTGGGCAATGATTTAGTGAATGAATCAGCCGTATTCTCCTCAGACTTCACTTGCTTAACTTGGATGTTGAGGCGGGCATGTTGTTGTTGATTGTAGAAAAACTTTGGAGAGATATGCTTTGTATTATCCCCCTTGATATACCCAAGCTTCATCTGTTCGATGCAAGCGACATTATCTTCGTATATGCATGTGGGCGCATCAGTGACATAACTTAGTCCACTGTCACCTCGAATATGTGTGACGATGGCTCTCAATCGTAGACAATCATGTACCGTCTCGTGTAGAGTGATAATCTTAGCGTGATTCGAGGAGGTAGCAACAAGGATTTGCTTAGTTGATTTCCAAGATATAGCGGTGTCCCCAACAGTGAATACATAACCAGCTTGGGATCGAACTTTATGTGGGTCTGAAACATACCCAACATCCACAAAACCTACCAACAGATCCGTCAGGGTTGTAACAATTGCATTCACACTTGCTTTAGTGATTGCGCAATCATTGGCAATTTCGTTAGCCTTGTATGAAAAGAAAAGTCCCAAGTCAATGGTTCCTTTCAGGTATCGAAAGATGTTCTTCATACTGGTCCAATGACGTTGCATGGGCTCAGAACTATATCTTGCCAACAAGTTCACTGAGAAAGCAATATTGGGTCGAGTACACTGAGCTAAGTACAATAATGCGCCCATTGCACTTAAGTAGGGAATTTCAGCTCCCAAAAGCTCTTCGTCACATTGCTTTGGACGAAATGGATCTTTTTCCAAGTCCAGACTACGACCGATCATGTGGGTGCTAACCGGGTGTGCCTTGTCCATATTGAATAGCCTGCGTATCTTTTGGACATACACAGACAGGTGGATGAGGATTCCACAAGCTCGATGTTCTAGCTCAATACCTAGACAAAATAGAGCTTTCCCAGATCTTTCATCTCAAATTCGGATTTTAGGTAGCTGGCGGTTTCCCTTACTTCGTCAAGAATACCGATTATGTTCATATCGTCGACATATACAATTACATTCGCTAATCCGGAACTTGTTTTTAATAAACACGCAGGGACACAATTCGACCTTCTTATATCCCCTTCCTATTAAGTAGTCACTTAGGCGGATATACCACATCCGGTCGGATTGTTTTAATCCGTAAAGTGAGCATTTCAATGGAACTGAATACGTACTTCCGTGGTCTATAGTCACTAGACTTGGGTAGTGAAATGCCGTGGTCTATTAAGATCCCCGTAGACAGTCGAGCCTTGTACCGAAGGACCTCTTTCTTCTTATTTCGATTTCTGACAAAAAACCATGTATGTCCAATAGGCTTTACACTTGGCGGGGTTAGCACTACCTGGCCAAACGTGGCGTTTTGTCATAGAATCAAGTTCTGTCTGGATTGATTCTTCCCATTGGGCCAATCCGCTCTAGGTTGGCATTCGGTCACGGAGCGTGGTTCAATATCGTCATGATCCATGATGTCATGGGCGACAGCGTAAGCGAACGCATCATCAATGCGAGTTGTCGCCCGATGAACTAGATCACACACACTCTCATACATGGAGATTTCTTTGTTCTCTGAGCTTGAATCAGACCTCGAGACGTCCCACAGAAACGATTCATGGACATAGCTATAGTCAGAGACAATATTGTGGGAAGGATTCCCACCATTGATGTTTAGAGGATTATTATGTGACTCACCGACCCTTTTTCTTCCTTGGGCGAGTGTCAATCGAACCAAATGGTCTTCCCCGCTTCCTTTGGGGAGCCACGACCTCAGCCAAACCGCCATCAGGTGCGACAGCAGCACTTAGTTCGTCGGTGTTGCGCCCCTTTCTGGGGACTTCTAACCTTGCAGGCACGTTTGCAACATGTATATATGATCTCGTCACTTTCACGATATCAGTAAACGCATCAGGCATCGAATCTACCATGTTCTGAAGATCGAGAATTCTTTTCACTTCACTATCACATAGCAAAGTTCGGGGATCGAAATGAGACAGAGTAGGAACCGACCACAAAAATTCCAGTCGTTCCTGGAGAAAGTTCATCTTCTCCTATCCCCCTAACGACGGGAAGGTTGTCCCATCGAAGTGACAACTGTAAATTGAGCAGTAAATAGATCGCTTGTCGAAGGTTCTAAGTAGCGGATAATTGTTGGGGATTCGTATCCAACATAAATACTTAAACGTCTCTGTGGACCCATTTTATTGCGTTGTGGGGGCGCAATTGGCACATAAGCTGCACAACCAAATATTCGTAGATGTAAAATGCCAGGCTCATATCCAGTTACCAACTGATATGCAGAAAATCGTTGGTTAGCTGTGGGTTGGAAACGAAAAAGTAAAGCTGCATGCAAGACTACATCTCCCCAGGCAGAAACAGGTAAGTTGGTGCGCATAACCAATGCCTGGGCCACCATATGAATTCATTTGATGGTTGCCTCTGCGAGACCGTTTTGTGTATGCACGTGGGGAAGAGATGCTCTACATCGATCCCGATCGACATTCAGTATTCATTAAATACTTTAGATGTGAACTTTCCAGCATTATCGGGTCTTATTGACCGAATAGGATGGTCAGGGTGGTGAGCCCTTAGATGGATAATATGTGCTAGAAGCTTTGCAAAAACAGCATTTCGAGTGGACAATAGGGCGACATGTGACCAACGTACCGAAGTGTCAACCAGAACCATAAAATATCTGAATGGCCCGCATTCTGGTTGAATAGGTCCACAAATATCACCTTAAATCCTATGTAAGAATGGAATGTTCTCAGTTGCATCTTTAGCGTAGGAATGTCTCGCTCCTACTTTGGCTAAAGAGCAGGCTTTGCAAAAGTGACGATGTGCATTTGGCAAAGTCAAGTTTGTAGAATGCGCTGATGTCTCCGGTACTTTGGACGACATGGTGGGGGGAACACCGACAAAGTTCATTGTGTTGGGTTGTTGTCCCTTTCTACTTTGCATGCGAAAGAAAAGATGTCCGTGCATATTCTTAAGGATGCGAATCATCATGTCACGATCGGGATGTCCTAATGTATCGTGCCAAATCCTGTACGAATTAGCATCCCAGAGTTCGTTCTAGGTAATTGCATAGGATTCAACAACCCTAATCATAGTGAGGTAAAGTCCACTCGATTGACTCGTTAGTTTATCTAAGATGCATTTTGGTCCGCATTCATTATATGTGATATAGAGAAATTCTATTCCATTCTCACAATGTGTCTCAATGTGAAAATAGTTGCTACGTGTATTCTTGAAGCTTAGTAAGGTTCGAGTCGCTCTTGGTGCATATAGAGCGTCGGTGACGGTAAAAGTCGTGCCGTTAGGCATCAAGAACTGGGCAGTGCCGCGTCCTTGAATGAGAGATGATCCAATCATCATGGTCACCGATGTGCGATAGTGTTGGCCACTTAAGTATACTGGATACAGTTTGGAAAAGTAGTTTAAACAACAAACTGTATGGAATCTAAATCTGAGTGCGTAGCGGAAGTCTTGGATACAGTTAGTTGCCGTGGATACAGCAACAAAGTGTTTGGTGTATACTTAATATATCACAGTAATTTCAAACAGTAAAAGCAGAAGGTAAATAACACAGTAATTTAAGTGGTTCGAGGTAAACCCCTCTACGTCCACTGGTCCTCCACACAGGAGTAAAAAGTTTATTAAATAATTACTGCGTACACAACTACGTAATTATAAACAAACCTATCCTTGTATCGTTCACACAGATTGATACAAAGAATATCACTTTCAACCTTTCACACAGATTGGTTAAAGCTTCCTTCTTGACTAGCTTCTTCACACACAGTTCAAGCTTCGTCCTTATTCGTCCCACAGTCGAATAACTTGTTGAGTTCACACAAAGCTCGGTTTTACACAGAGGTAAAAGGTTAGGTAACCGTGTAAACGTGACTTTGAATATCAAGATCGATGATAAATTTGTTCTTGATGTTTGAGCACTGTATATCTCTTTCGTTTTAACTTGCAGTTTGCTCTGGAGATATGTTTGCTCAGATGATAACTTTGATAGCTTTGAGAGTTATATTACTTGGGGTATATGATCTTCAATGTCTTCAAGGATATATATATAGCCTTTGGAGAAAGTATCCGTTGAGATGTCCGTTTGAATAAGATTTCCTTCAACGGGAATATGACATGATCCGGATTTCGCGGGATTCTGAAGATCTGAAGACTGACAGTATTTAAATACTTTATCCTTGAGTATTTAAATACTTCTTTGTTCAACGGAACTTGACTTGTGTTCTTTCTTGTCCTTTTGTGAACTGTATGGAGAATGACTGTATTTAGGATGTCGAGACAGTTTCCATACTTGATCTTTTCACAAGTCTTCAAGCTGTACTGACGAGCTTCACTTATGCTGATTCGAAACGGGTCTTCGATACATGATAAATCATTGAATCATCGATACAGTATTCCTTTACTGTATTTTGCATAAATTTCAAAACCTACTCAAAAAAAAATAACAATCGATACAGGGATCGGGTATCCCTTTGAATCGATCTGAGGTGTTTGTTTTTCCTAACAATTTCCCCCTTTTTGACAATTTGCCAAGTCTTAACTTAAACTCTTCGAGTCTTCTTGATGATGCCAAAACCTTCTTCATGAAGCGTTCTTCTTTCGATGACTTCGCGATTTCTTGGTCTTTTGTCAATAGGTCCGACTTAGTGACTTTAGTCTACAATAATGAACTTTCGCAGCACGTTCGATACGATTTGAGATTTATTACAACTTAAGCCTATGGTAGCGCAGCACAATCTTACAATGTATTCTAAGTTTACAATGAAACTATGAACTGTTCGTAGACTAGTTCGCAGCTTTAATCTTTCAATCAAGTTTATCTAACTTGAGATTCCTACCAAATAATTTAAGTAAACATACATAAACACAGTAGATTACGAGTTGTAATCTTTCAAGACAAACAAACTGTTTTATTGATATTCAAAAAGATTGAGTACAAAGTTTGTGTCGAATAGAAATTACAAAAACAACAATAATATAAATTTCAGCTCTTTATCTTTGATCCGCATGCCTCCAAGGTCTCCTTCTGGCTCATTCTCGGTGCCGCGCCACCAGTTTTGAAGTGAATCATTGCCTCGTTCTTGGTAAATTGCTCTTCCTTCATAAGAACGATCAAAGGCAAGTATCCAATCCTCTGGATGGGTGACCCGATCTCCTCTTCTATGTTTTGATTTCATTTCGATTTGGAGAGGGAGCTTACCTTCTTCTAGCATTTTTGAAAATTTGTCTCACGCTTCCGCCAATGTCTTATAATTTTTGAAGATGGCGGATTCCCGATGAGTCGACAAAATATCTCATCGATTCATTCTTCCTCCAAGGCTTCACTTCTTCGGCGGTTGGGTTGCGGTTGGTTGGCAGACGTATTTCCGAAGGTCTTTGAACAAGATTTTGCCAAGGGACATTTGGGTCATGGAATTCTGGTCTGGAGCCTGAAATTCTAAAACTTTGGGGTTGAGGTGCTAGCTTGTTCAAATCAGCAGCGATACTGCTCTGAGCAGCCTCAAATTCCCTTTCCTGTTGTAGTCTTATTCTCCTTGCAGCTTCTCGAGCTTCTTCCCCCTTTTTGGCCTCATCAAGACTTTGCAGGATTTCAAGAGCGGCGTCCTGTTTGGTCTCGATGTTGTTTATTCTTTCAACGAGGGAGGAAAGAGTCTGCGACATCTCTTGAATGGATTTGTCATGCGCACGTAGCTGAGAGTCGTTCTCTATCATTGCACAGGCGGTCTTGGCTTGACAATTCTTGTCTTGAAGCTTCCTCCTTCAAAGATTGCGCTTGTTTATCTTCCATGATTTTCAAGGCTTGCTTGAACACTTCTGGCAGGATGATGAATGCTTCGACAACTCGAGATACTTCGTGTTGAAGAGTTGTCATTTCTTCAACTGCAGAGGTGTGCATCCAGTTCAGAGCCTTTTCTACGGAAGAGAGAGCGTTAACTGCATCTTGGATAAATACAGTCTGAAGGCCAAGAGCTTGCAGGCGCTCTTTGCGTGCAGCAGAGATAGGAGAGTCAGTGGCGAAGTCTTCACACCATTTAACCTTCTTACGTTCACGGATGGTCGTGAAGTAAGTTGGACATCCTCAGGTTCGTTACCGTCCTCGGATTCCAAGGTTGCAGGGGCGGGAGTAGCTTCTTGTGGAATGGCGACAGTTGGTTCAGAAGCGTCCTGTGGCGAAGGTTCTTCGGCAGATAAGGATGCAGGCGGGACTGAATCCTCTGCTGGGTTGTCTGACTGCTTCTTTGGTCGCAACAGGCTCGGGTGCCTGTTCCAAAATTTCTTGATCTTCCACGACCGGAGGGACTGATTCCTCCCGGTCGGGAATGTTCTCCTTTGTGGTGAAGGTGGATTAGCTTGGGTAGATGGCCCTTCGTCGCTTCGGGTGGAGAGGTGGCTTGGGCTTCACCTCTTCACGGCTCAATCTCGGACACTGCTTGAAGAGCATCGTCGCCGCCGCCCGAGTCGTGGTCGCCGTCTTTTGGATTGATGGGAGAGTCCTCGACTTCTTCTTTCCTTTTCTTACGGCGTCGGATTTGTGCAACGGTGGCTTTCAATGAGATCTTTGCAAGAAGCGTTGTCCCATCGAAGCAAAGGCCTCAATTTGAGTTGAGTCGGTTACTTCAAGACAAATCGCTCTTCGTGGCTCCATTCGCTCCAGGTTATGCAGTGTCGTGCGGAGCTAGCCTAAAGCTTTTCCATTGCGAAATCTTTCATACGCCTGTTCAATTTGTCTTGAAAGAAGTGTTTGATTTATAATTGAGTCGGGAGGGACTTGAATCATGTCCGGAGACGCTGTTTGAGGATTAGATGCAGTATGGGATCTGCACGGAAGATGGACTCCTTGCGAGGATGGTGCCGAAGGAAATTGGATCTGTGACGGGTGTGGAATCCGTAGAGGAGAAGTAGCTTTGCTCGAATGGGCGTGACGTGCTAACGTCTTGAATGTTGGCGAGATGTCTCTAAATCCGTCGTAGCCGCCAAGGGCTCGGGATCTACCGTCGATGCGGTAGGAGACACCTCTTCCGCGAGGTTGGGCCACGGGGTGCTATATCGATGGGTTGCGCCACGGGCGAGACATCCTCGGAGTGTTTGGCTTTGATTTTTGAGAGCCTCCGGAGTCTCTTCTTCGACTTCTCATCAGCAGAGTGCTTCTTGCTGTGAGAACGCTTGCGCTTCTTCTTTGAAGATTCCAATTCAGGGACCTTCACGGTTTCGTCTCTGGGTTTGTCAGAAATAGGCATGTGACGTGTTCTCGGGTGGTTGGCATGCATTGTGCTCTGGTTATAGGCAGAGGGTTTGACGCCTCCTAAATATATCCGTGAGCTGTTTTTCTTAGCATCGGCGGATTGCTTGACTCCGCACTTCGTCAGAATGTAGTTTAGCATTAAACCGAACGATTTCTTTTGGGTGGCCGGTTTGCACACCTCTTCCTGAAGACGTTTCAAAATGATTTGACACCAGTTGACCTTTTCACAGGTCAAGATAGCTACCATCATTCTGAACCTAAGATTCGTGCACATCTCGAACGCACCGGTTCGATTTTCAATGATTCTGGAACAGAAATCGTGGAGATAAACGAAATGAAGAAGAAAATTTTTCTTGTGGCACGTGGTTGTCACCATATCAACCACTTTGGACCCGGTAAATAGTCCATAAAACTTGGTAATCAGCCCTTGAGACCCAAACGTCTCAAGCTGGTCCATGGTCAGGCCGTCGGCGGGCAGCCTGTAGATTTTCTGGAGTAGGTCGCTATCTATGCAGATTTGCACTCCTTGGGATTGCGGTGATGTCGGCAACATGTCCTCCACGGGCTAGTGAGAGAAAACGAACGGCGGCGTTGAGGTAGAATTCCTCAACCGGATGAGCGTCGTATTTGTCGGCGGTTTTGCTTCCAAAGCGATAAAGACCTTGTTGTTCAAGACGAGTAATGATATACTCCATCGGTTCGGTCGTTGGTTTCAGAGATGATACGCTCGATGATGACGGTTTTCGAGAAGATCCGTCCATCAATGATGTTGGAGGTCTTCTTGAGCGGGGATGAAGATTGACTAGCCATGGATGTTTTCTTAAAGCGAAGGTGTAAGAAAACAAGAGAAATTCGATGAATATGCGAGAGAATATGTAGTTGTTTGCTTGAGATCTCTTGTAATTGCGGAATGCGTAAAGAGTCTCTAATGGCGAATCTGATCCTTTTATACTTGGGCGGCGAAATAGGGTTTGCAGAGTACGAATGGTCAGATTTTAAGGGATGGGAACCGTTTTTGAAATCGACGGTCAGGATGGATTTAGTATAACTGGTACGCTAATCCATTAACAGGTTTTAAAATACTGCGGGTCCCACTTCTGACATAGGTTGAATACCCTAAATGCCTAAAACGGCGGTTTAAAAATAATAATCAATTTGAAAACATCGCGGCTTTTGAGATTCAGTTGTCCAGATGTCGTGTAAGGCATTTAATGAACATGATGTTTGACATAAAACAGGGCACATGGACAAAATTTTTTTTTTAAAAAGGAAATAATATTATATTATATACTGAATCAAAATCCTATAGTATGTGCTGATCTCCGCGTCGATACAGCGTTCCCCCTTAAAAAGGTACTAATAGGTTTTAAATTCCATACAGCAATAGTTGGATCAATGCTGTATTCATGGGTCCTACAGTATTCCCCCTTAATTATTGCACACATCAGCTGTAGTATTCATATGCCTTCGTTCGCTCTGATCTTGTATTGATGTTTCGAGTGTACAGATAATTAATGTTGAATCAGTATTCACGGGTCTTCTGACATTCCCCTCAATTGTTGAGTAAAAGCAGAAATTTACTTACAGGAGTCCATTGTAGTATTCCCAGTCTGTTCTTAGCATGTTGAATCTTGCCGTGTCGAGAGGCTTGGTGAAGATGTCGGCCAATTTGGATGTCTGTATGGACTTTTTCGGCGAACATCCTTGTTCTCGATATGATTCTGATGAAATGATGCTTCATGTTGATATGCTTAGTGCGCGAGTGCAAAAGCGAGTTGTGCGTGATTGTTGCACTCGTGCTATCACACATGATTGGAGTCTCTCTAGCATCGATTCCATAATCGACGGTTGTTCCGCATCCAAAGGATCTGCATACATCGCCTACCAATGACATAGTACTGATTCGGCCGTGGAAAGAGAATTTGCCAATTGCTTCTTCTTGAACCAAGATACGAGTCTAGGTCCAAGAAAGTGACAAGTTCCACTTGTACTCTTCCTATCTAGCTTGCGACCTCCGAGATCCGAGTCGTTTGTATCCACTAAATCGAATCCGCCTTCCTTAGGATACCACGATCCTGCATCGATTGTTCCTTTAACGTATTTCAAGATTCGTTTAGCCGTATTGAAGTGTGATTCCTTAGGTGCAACTTGGTATCTCGCACACACTCCAACAAAGAATCGGATATCGGGCACGCTGGCGGTTAGGTACAGGAGCGAACCAATGAGCTTCTGTAGAGTGATTGGTCAAACGGCTTTCCGCTTCATCAAGACTAATTTGCGGAAGTGCTCATGGGGGTTGGCGAGGATTTGGAAGTGTTCATTCCAAATTTGTTGAGAAGCTCCTTGCTGTATTTCTCCTGGTTGATGAATATACCTGTAGGCATCTGCTTTATCTGCAAACCTAGGAAATAACTAAGTTCCCCCATCATACTCATTTCAAATTTGCTTTGCATGAGATGTGAGAACCTCGTAAGCTGTTTTGTTGTGGTGCTTGTTGACGATACAGCGGTTTTGAGTGTAGCACGCTGTGTTAGTTGCTTCACCCCAGAAACGCTGCGGCAATTTGCTTTCGGCAATCATTGTCCTTGTTGCTTCTTTCAACGTCCTATTCTTTCGCTCGGCAACACCATTTTGTTGAGGTGTTCGGCATTGAGTACTCGTCTTTGTATTCCATTCTCCGAACAGTATTGCTCTATAAAGCGGTTAGTAAATTCAGTACCTCTGTCGGAACGAATGCACACGATACTCGATGCTTTTTCATTCTGCAACTTTCTCAGGAGCTCGGGCAGCCTTGATGTTGTTTCCTTCTTCTTGCTAAGAAAGATCGTCCAAGCATACCTGGAATAATCATCAACAACAACCATACAATATTTCTTACCTCCCAAACTTACGGGTCTACAGACCGTAGAGATCCATGTGTAGCATTTCCAATACTCTTTGGGTTGAAAGGTAGGATTTGCTCTTGGGGTTGACTTGATTTGCTTGCCTTTCTGGCATGGTCCGCATGACTGTCCTTCTTGAATGACACATCTGGCAAACCTCTTACCATACCCTGTCTTGAAAGCTTGTTGATCGTCTTGAAGTTGACGTGAGACATCCTCTTGTGCCATAGCCAGCTAAGATCTGCAGTGCCTTTGGCAACAAAACATGGAATTGAGGAGCTCATAGGCTTCCCAAGAATGTACATATTACTCGACCGCTTCTGTAAGCACAACTTCCTTGGTTTGGGTGTTCTTGACTCTCTGATCTATATAGAACTTCACCGAGAACTGTTTATCACAGAACTGGCTAATACTAAGTAGATTATACTGTAAGCCTTCAACATATGCGACATCGGTGACTTTGAATTTCCCGACAAGTAGGTTTCCTTTCCCTCTTGTTCTTCCTTTAGACTTATCACCGAAGCGAACTTTTGGACCGCGACCTTCTACAAAATCAGATAGCTTGCTCCTGTCTCCAGTCATGTGACGAGAGCATCCACTATCGAAGTACCAGGTATCCTCCTCTAGAATGTCCTGTTAACAAAGAAATTAGGTAGATTTAGGTCCCCTTTGATTTTTGGGTCCATGTATGTTAGTTCCTTTAGGTACCCAGATTTTCCTGACAGCAATTGGTTTACTGTAGGATGTACTCGGTACAGTATTGCGGTATCTACGGGGGGCATATCCGTAGTTGTTATAATCATGATAATTACTATGCATGTAAAATTCAGGATTATTATTATTATTCCAAGATTTAATGCCGTCTAGGAGGTGGAGCCATTTTCCTAGGCCTAACAGCCTTGTCTTCCGGGTCTCCGGTTGGATTCCCAATCTTTGTTGATACCGAATCGGCATCTCTTGTCTTGAGGGATAACGGGGCTCCTGTATCCAATACCTAGGTGCACTTTATCGAGGGTACCGTGCGGGCCTTTGGTGGTTGGATACCGTCTTCTTCTGAATGACTTTCGGCTTTGATGATATGCTTGGGGAGCATCCGTAGATTACGCCTTCGAGTGGTTGTTGGTTCCACTGTCTCGAATTGTAGAGTTGTGGAGGCGGAATGGCGGCTCTTGGTTTTCTCGGTCTGACAGAGTTCCTTTATGGGACTAGGAACATCTTCCGATTCTGGAATGTGTTCCACACTCTTGACGAACACAGTACTAGTTTTACCTTTATTCGAACATGAGCTGTATCCTAAGCCACTTTTATCATGAGCATGTTGCCCAGTGCTCAGAATTTCTTCCATTCTTTTGGACGATTTTTCAAAAGACTTCAGAATGGTCTCAAGTTCAGTTTCTCGCTTCTCGAGAGTTGTAATTTTGGTTTGTAGTAGAACCAAATCATTTGTCTTGCTCTCATTATGGGTTTTAACCTCATTTAGTTCATGAGCAAGTTGATGATTGCTCTCCATGAGTTTTTCAAAATCGACCTTGCTCGTTTCACAATCAAGAGACATATTATCATAGTTTATCTTCAGCAAGTCATTCTCATCTTTCAGCTCTAGATTTGTTAATTGAAGTTGTATATTCTCAGTTTTTAGACTCTCATGGGCTTTTTGAATGTTTTTGAACTCATTCATCATATTTTCGAAAGTATGAGATGCATTAGATGGAATAACTGAGGTTGAACTTACCTCATCGTCATTGTCTTCACCTTCGGAACATCTTTAGCCATAAAGCACATGTATGCTTTATCATCGAACTCATCGTCGATGAATCACTCTCGATGACCACCGAAGACATTCTGGCGATTTGGATGGTGTGGGGAGGCTTCGATTCTCCAATCGGGGCCTTGAGCTTGTCTTTCCAAGCACGTCTTCTTTCATCTCGCTCTTGTTGCTCGGCCTCCGGCAACCTTTGGACTTTGGGATGAGGACATTTGTTTGCATAATGGCCTGGTTTCCTGCGATTATAACACGAGTTAGCATCGGATGATGTTTGGTGCTTACCTTGTTGTGAGTTTGGGCTGTAGGAGTCTTTCAGTTTGTTTGATAAACTTTTTGAATTTATGCATTAGAAGCGCCATTTCATCTTGTGACAGGATGTCGTCGTCGCTGTCAGCACTCTTGTGACCGGGCTTCGACGAGCTAGGCATGCTGTGTCGACGGTTCGATACAGCAGCGAGAGCTGTGACCTTTGAAGGAGATTCTTCAGCTTTCTCTCTTCTGTCAATGTCATACTCAAATGCTTTAAGGTCAGAGAAGAGATCAAAAGTGGATATTTCATTAAGATTACATGATACACGCATAGCTGTGGTCTTAATGTCCCATCGGGCTGGGAGAGATCTGAAAATTTTTAAGTTCTTCTCCTTTTGGGTGTAAATCTTGCCCAACGCTTCAAGTTCACCAACAATACCAGTAAATCTGAGGTCAAGTTCCTCAAGTGTTTCCGTTGGTTTCATTTCAAAAGATTCGAATTGCTGAGTGAGTTTTGAAATTTTGTTTTCTTTTGAGAGCTCAGTTCCTTACAAATTAACTTGAGTTTATCCTGATTTCTTTGCATTTGTTTTGCGGCTCTTTACCTTTGAGAACGTGCCTTTGTCAAGAGTGACAAATAACGCGTTCTTAGCCACGTTGTCTAGATTGGCTCTCTTCCTTTCATCGGTTTTCCATTGGTCGCGTTCCTTCTCGAGCATTTCGGCATGGGCTTGGCCCTCAATCCTTGCCGGATTGACCTTCATAATCTTGATCGGACCATCTGTATAACAAAGATCATCTCTTCGTGCATTCCGCAAGATGAGCTTCCATTCTAATTCTCCAATCGTCAAATTCGTTAATAGAGAACATAGGGACTTTGTTAATCATAGAGGTATCCATACCGATAATATAGGAATGAAAGAAAGCTGTTTTGAAAATAAGTGATTTGAATCGATTCGGTTAAAAGAAATACGATCGATTCTTTTTAGAATCAACCGCTCCGATACCACTTGTTGGCCACTTAAGTATCTTGGATACGCTTTGGAAAAGTAGTTTAAACAACAAACCTGTATGGAATCTAAATCGAGTGCGTAGCGGAAGTCTTGGATACGCTTAGTTGCCGTGGATACTGAGAACAAAGTGTTTGGTGTATACTTAATATATCACGGTAATTTCAAACAAGAAAAGCGAAGGTAAATAACACGGTAATTTAAGTGGTTCGAGGTAAACCCCTCTACGTCCACCGGTCCTCCACACAGAGTAAAAGTTTATTAAATAATTACTGCGTACACAACTACGTAATTATAAACAAACCTATCCTTGTATCGTTCACACAGATTGATACAAAGAATATCACTTTCAACCTTTCACACAGATTGGTTAAAGCTTCCTTCTTGACTAGCTTCTTCACACACAGTTCCAAAGCTTCGTCCTTATTCGTCCCACACAGGTCAGAATAACTTGTTGAGTTCACACAGAGCTCGGTTTTTACAGAGGTAAAAGGTTAGGTAACCGAGTAAGAACAAGACTTTGAATATCAAGATCTGATGATAGCTGTTCTTGATGTTTGAGCACTGTATATCTCTTTCTTTTTAACTTGCAGTTTGCTCTGGAGATATGTTTGCTCAGATGATAACTTTGATAGCTTTGAGAGTTATATTACTTGGGGTATATGATCTTCAATGTCTTCAAGGATATATATATAGCCTTTGAAGAAAGTATCCGTTGAGATGTCCGTTTGAATAAGATTTCCTTCAACGGGAATATGACATGATCCGGATTTCGCGGGATTCTGAAGATCTGAAGACTGACAGTATTTAAATACTTTATCCTTGAGTATTTAAATACTTCTTTGTTCAACGGAACTTGACTTGTGTTCTTTCTTGTCCTTTTGTGAACTGTATGGAGAATGACTGTATTTAGGATGTCGAGACAGTTTCCATACTTGATCTTTTCACAAGTCTTCAAGCTGTACTGACGAGCTTCACTTATGCTGATTCGAAGCAGGTCTTCGATACATGATAAATCCTTGAATCTTCGATACAGTTTTCCTTTACTGTATTTGGCATATATGTCAAAACCTTCTCAATAACAAATAACAATCGATACAGGGATCGGGTATCCCGGCTGAATCGATACAGGGTGTTTGTTTTTCCTAACAGATAGGCTATTAGTTCTATGAATAATAACCAATTTTCAAGGATAGTATGGGTGCTCCCACTATCTACCAAGCATTCAAGTTCCCCACGATTCATTCGTACGTAAAGTGGAGAAACTAATGAACTTACAACCTCAAGCATAAGGAGCAATACTCAAGATGTAGAATAAAGTCAATCACATGTATGACGTAAGCAACAATAATATCTTGTTCAAAAAAATTCCATCACACTTTAATTGAATAAAACCGTCTAAGGAAAACACAGCCAAATACGAAATATATCAACTAAAACATAAACATAAATTAGTCATAGAGTAGGGCATCTAGTGACTCCGACTCGTATGTATTATTATGACAATCGGTGAGTGTGGAATTGATATTGGGAGGAACATCGTAATCATTTTCCTCCATATATTGAGCCTCTCCTTTGGTCTCTCTATATTTATTGTATGCAGCTACGACGTGCTTGCTTCCATGGCAATTTCTGAACCAATGGCCAGTCATTTCACAGCGAAATCCTAGTGCGTCGTGTACTTGTTCTGTGGGAGCAGGAGGCTTAGGAGGTAGGTGCTGCTTGATCCCATGGCCTAACGATCCGGGAGCATTATCTTTTCTTTCTATGTTGGAAGAGCCTCCACGACCTCGACCAAGTCTACGACCGCCACGTCCCTTATCACCATGCGTTTTCATTCCATGTGGTTTAGGATTAGCCCGTCCAGTACCCTGCTCATCGACTTGCCTTCCACGTATCGTTTTGCCAAAAATGGCCTCGGGAATTTGCGTTGTCTCGGCTGGCCTGACATTATTGTTCACCAACACCTCATTATGCCTTTCAGCTACCTGAAGGAGGTTGATTAGCTTACTGAAGGTAGTGATACGCTTGTTATCGTACTCCAATCGATACTGATTCGCTAGTATCAATGCTGAAGTAGGAAAAGTGGAAAGTGTTTTCTGGATCATGTCGTCCTTTGTAACTTCCTTCCCACAGAAGTTGAGGCGTGCCTTGAGAGGGAGCATATCTTTGTTGAAATTATTGACTCGTTTAAATCAAGCAAGCGAATTTCATTCCACTGCACAGTCAACTCGGGAAGTAAGATATTGTGTATATTCCTGAAACGGCCCTTAAAGGCATCCCAGAGTTCTTAGGGGGTTTCCAACTGAAGATACTCCCACCTTAGGCTAGGGTCGATGTGACGCCCAAGGAACATCAGTGCACTCGCTTTCACCTTATAGACGGTTCATTGGCTGTAAGGTCAAGAAGCGTTGACATATATAGGGGTGTTCAAAAATATCCGGTATTCGATATTCGATCCGAAAATTCGAAAATTCATTCTGAAAATATCCGAATTTTCGGATTCGGATTTGGATTCGGATAGTGATTTTAAAAAATTTCGGATATTTCGGATATCCGATATCCAAAATATATAATTTTTATTTTTGTATTATTATTTCAAAATATAAAAAATCAATTAGTTCCATAAGTTTAAGTTTAGTTCCATAAAAAATCTTAATATTTTTAGAATGTTGTTTTCTAATCTCTAATAATATTTTTTTAATTTATTAACAACTTGATATTTTTGAAGAAATTTTTTAATTTTTTTTGAAATAATAATATTTCGGATATCCGAATTGATATCCGAATTCGTATCCAAAATTTCGGATAGTGATTCGGATACCAATATTCACTATCCAAAATTTCGGATATCCGATTTTGAAAACCCCTAGCTATAGTCCTTAGCGACAAACGTGGTCTCGAAGTCGGATTCGTTTCGTTTTTTAATTTGTTCTCGAACCTTTGTATGCAGCTGTTTGATCATTTCAGCCTTTTTCTTGCCATCGATACTGCTCATGTCATCTATAGGAATAGGCAACAAGTCTAAAGGAGTTATCGGATTAAAACCATATACATGGAATGCCAAAAAGTATAGTGTCCGATCGGGATACTAAATTTCTTAGCCATTTTTGGAAAGTTTTTGTGGGCGAAACTGTGAACAAAATTGCTTTATTCGATAAGTTGTCATCCCCAAATTGATGGCCAAACCAAGGTAGTTAACCGAACACTTGGTCAATTGTTATGAACTGTTGTTAACAAGAACTTGAAAAATTGGGAAACATCTTTACCATTCATTGAATTTGCTTACAAGAGAATCGTTCATTCTACCACTACATTTTCTGCCTTTGAAATTGTTACCTCAAGCATTTTCCAATTTTATTAGACACATTCGCACGAGAATATCCGTTTGTGTTCTTCCGAATTTAAAGCACAATATAGTATTTGCGTTGCTTTGCAATTATAATGGTCGTTTTTTCAATTCGCGTCATCATACTCTTCAAAGATTTTGAGAGTATCGTTTGAATTCATGGGAATTTTAGGACCAAGATATATGACTTTCCATAGCTCGATGTCGTAGGCTCGGATGAAAATAGACATTTTCTTCTTTCACGTCATGAAATTCGATCCATCAAAGATGGAGGTCGATTTAAAGCAAGGCCTTCGACCGGAGTGAATTGGAGAGCCATAGGATCTTTTTCTCCTCAGATGTTACTGTGTGGGTAGTAGAAATACAGTCATCTAAACTAGACTAGGAATGTAGCCTAGTTGCATGTCATATCTATATATATGCATGCAAATTATATATATAACATATAATTCCTATGTGATATAACTAGATACACATTATGCAGTCAAATAGGCATCTTATGGCGCAATAACGATTAGTTATTAATCTAAGAGTATGAATGAACCAATTTAATTCAAGTGGTTAATTAAATTATTTTGATTTAATTAGGTGTAATTAAATCAATTGATAAGTCATATTATGCTATTAAATCAAATAAAAGCATATAAAGTAATACACAAACAAATAGTAGGGTTCGTCTTATGTACCTTGCTTCGTGATTGGGGTAAAAAACATTTGATTGAAATATGACGGGTCTGGCTGGACAGCAACCGAATCAGCTATTAACTGGGCTGAAAAACAACGGGCTGGATCTACTTATGGGTCGCGCGGACCGAGCTGGAAAAGAGGCACGGGCTTGGGGGTCGTATCTGGATCTAATCAGATCCGAATGGTATCGGCGGCGGTCTGGAACGAATGGAAAAAGTATTGTAGAAATCAAATAAGCTAAAGAATACACGGTTCGAATCTTATATCAATATTCTCTTAAAAATTATACATTGATAAGAATGAAAATTCAAATATCAGGATTATAACTGAATGGAGGAAGTACCTTAATATTAATATATAAATAATATAAAACATAAATTAAATTGTTGCAAGGAGAGTGACATTTATGTCGACTTGAGGGTACAATTATTGGACACCTCCACAACCAAACAAAAATATAAGAACGAGTGACATATGTGAAGTGAAAGTTACATACATAAGAGTACATTTATGGACAGTGGGCAAGGGCTTACAATTTGGGTACATTTACAGATGGTGGAAGTTTTTAATAAGGAGGCAGAGGGGCCGGAGTCTAATGATTCTTAGTCGAATTGTTATTATTATCTTAATTATTGTTATAAAGATTGTTTAAAATACATGTACTCTATTTTGTTTAATTAAATTTCATATTTACAATTTATACTGATTACATGAAATATTATCTTTTGATACTAATTATTCATTAACTTGGATTTTCAACATTCAGTAAAGTACTTGTAAATAGTAATTTGGTTATTTAAATATTATATTTAAATTTTATGATTCTTGTAATTTTCGAGTACATATTTTTGTGATAATTTTATAAAATATACTCCATTCGTCCCACAAGAGTGTGCTCAACTTGCCATTTTCGTCCGTCCCACAAGAGTGTGCTCGTTTCATTTATAAGAAAATATCACTTATACTTTTTACTCCACATTTTCAACTTATTTACGACAATACCAAGGATGACCAACGCTCTTTATCCTTTAATTAATCAACAATAATGATTGACATATCCATATAATAAAAAAGTGGGATTCTTTCTCCACTCGAGTGGAATAATGTAAATGATACTTTTCATTACTGTCATCACTTCGTATAAATTTAATTGACTTTTAAATTTTTCAAAATTAAATTTTGATCATTTATTCCATTTTTCAATATCTTATTACAAAATTATTGATGATTAAAGTTTTATCTTAAAAAACTAAAAAGAATATCTAAAAATTAGGGATGTCACCTCGGACAGTTGGCTATGTTACAGAGAGCGTAATATTCGCTTTCAATACATTTGACAAGAAAACAAAAAATTTAAATAAACAAAAAAAGGACAATGCATGATTATAATATTGATGGATTAATTGGTTCTTTATCCCGACATTCATGATAATACTTCTGACCAAAATAACTTTCTTTTTTGTTTTTTTCGCAATTTTTATTTTTGACGGATGAGTGACACACTGCACACGCACGCATGCCAACTATCACTAGTTTGAGTAAAATTAAGTTATTTTACGAGAATAATTAAATGTGATAGATATATAAATTTTATAAATATCAATACTGAATGTATGTGATAAATAAAAAATTAAAATATACTAATAGTAAGTCTGTATTGAAAATTAAAAATAAATTGTGTTTGTTTGATTTGATTGGAGATACTTATAAAATGTAATATTTCTAATAAAACATTTACCCCTCTCTCTCTATATATATATATATATTTATATATATATATAATAACTAATCATGCAATAGTAATCATGAAAAGTTTTTGTCTAGTTCTTTGGTGGAAATCATCTCCATTAGAAGTTATCAAGTTGTCCCTCTACTAAAATACACATAATTTTGGCCCCTTTTTTTGGATATAATTTTAAACCCCTTTAATTATCAGTGTTTATCAAACCATCCATCCCCCGTCTAAATTGATGTTAAATTTAACCTTTGAAAAAGGAAAAAAAACAAAACTATATTTTAGACCCTATTATGGCAAGTTATCAAATAGCCGTACTTATCGCCGTTTATCAAATCAGCTCCCAGAGCGATTTTCCATCCAAATTCCATCAACGGCTGCTGACTCAACGTCGACATCAAATTTCCGCTCAGCATTTTTTCACGTATTAATGTTGAAAAAAATTACAAAATTGCCACGCTTTCGCTCAGTATTTTTTTTATGTTTCATTTTTTACAAATCTGTCACATTTTACATTTTCAAATGTTTATTTTTTTTAAATTGTTATATATATTTTCTAATCTGTCTAGCTATTAAAATAAAAGAATATAGGATAAATCTAAAAAAATGTTAATTTTTAAATAGTAAAGCGTAGGAAAATCTGTCCTGTTTTACGTGAAAAAAATACTGAGCGAAAACGTGATGTGGTGGAAAAGGTGGACAATGAGTCAGTTGTAGGAATTTGGATGAAAAAGCAATTTTGAGCCTGATTTGATCATCGACAATAAGTAGATGACTTCCCATAGTGAATAGGCTAAAAGTATTATTTTTCCTTTTTTAAAATGTTAAAATTAACCGATGCGGAGGCTGATTTGATAGACGGCACAAGTAGATAAGCTAAAAAATTTATGTGGTTTCTAGTAGATCTTGTAGTTAACCTATCATAATACAGTAAAATCTCTCAAAAATAATACTCTATTAAGAAATAAACTCTATTTAGGAATAAAAATTTATGGTCCCAACTTGGGACTAGTTATAATTTGGAATAAACTCCATATTGTCATAATTCATATATTTTCAAATCCCAACATAAGGAAAAACACCTCCATTTAAGAATAAATCATAATAAATTACATATATATAATTTTTACAATAGATTTAAGTTGATCTAAAATACTTGTTCAATGTTGATTGTGACAAAGATTTAATCTTTCGTGTTGTAACCATATCCTTCAACTTGCGTGTGCCCATTACCTCGTCCAAATGACCACCTTATTGTTGAACTCAAAACATTTCCAACTTCTCGAGTAAGCTTAAAGCTTACTCACATGAAATTTTTAGTACTTCTATGCTATCATCCTCCGGATTATTTTCCTCATTTTCTTGCCTAATTCCTTCAATGATTTCTTCATCGGTTAAAGCATAAACAAATTTCTTGCCTAATTCTTAAGTTTACAACATATTACATACGTGTATCTACTAATTATAATATTTATATATATATATTATATATGCTCCCAAGGAATACTTTTTTATGTTCCAAGAATATGACTTTAAAGAGGTTTTACTATATAGGATTCAAAGTATGATTTTCCTTTTCTTTTATAACGAAATTATTTTTTATGTCTATTGGGAATTTGGATCCTATTAGTTGGGAATGAGAGGGCTATAGAAAAGGGTTTCGTGCACGGAACATCTCTGTTAATCAGGACCGGTCCTGACACTTCGTTGGCCGTAGGCGAAGGTTGATAAATAGGCCCCTAACTTAATCTAATATACGTCCAAAAGTTTTTTGAAGTAAAACGGAGTAATGTATAATGAGTCTCATTAAAAATTTGTGGCGCAAAAGTGAAAACAATCTTGTCGAACTTTAATATTGTTTTTTTGTATGCAGGCAATCTTCTTGATAGGTAGATATCTTTTTTCGGTTTGGGTAGTGTATTGAGTAGAGGTGGTAAAAATTATTTTGGGCCCATGTTTGAGCTGCGCAGTGGGTATTTCATGGCCTACCCTGCGCCGACTCACTGTTAATCCATCGACACGTAGCGTGTATGTGGGCTTGTTAAAGAAGATCCCATCCGTGTGGATGGTGATTATTAAAATTGGCCATGGCTTTTTTGGGGCAGGAGACTTACAGACAGGTGTAGTTTTTTTCCAACAAATGTAACGTGTCATGATAACGTGTAAATATTCAGACTTATATGATTAATTAATGGATTAATTAGTCGTTGCCAAAAGGGAATGGTCAAGTCATGTCAGCTTTTCAGATTTTGTGTGGATTTAATATTGGAAACAACACACTATTTGTTTTGGCCAAAAATGCCAGTTTGTCAAAGTTTGGGCCACGCCACAACACTTGTGGAACTGGGACTGGGAGCTTATGATGGCAAATTTTGCGCTGCACGCGACCACACGTAACAAGATGCTCTGTTTATCATATGTATGTAGAGTAACTCGTGTTTGATCCGTAGGATGCACGAGATGTAATATAAATTGAAATTTAAGTTATTATTATAATTTTATATTATAAAAAATAACAACGTCCCATTATATAATCCCACCAACGAGATGATGTACTAAATAGAAATTTATGAAAAAAATAAACATCAATAATGTGATGTAACAAAATTTGGCGAAACCGCAGTGCCTGTTAATTTCATGCGTTTTATGTCTTCAAAATTAATATTCCACACACCACATCATATATCTTAAAAACTACATTGAAATATATTCACATTCGATACAATTATTGTTAAATAGTTTTATATCTTAAAATACTAAGTATAATTTTTATAATTGCTGTTATTTATAAATCATACCAAAAAATATTAGGTACTTAGAAAAGGATAGTTTTCAACTAATATACATCATAGATATATTAGTTTTTCTGTTCAAAATTAATATATATTAGTTTTTCTATTCATTATATATATATATATATTGCATATATCATTCTATGAAATCATCTATAAAAAATGCGGAATTCATATATATAAATATCAAATAATTTTCTATTTGACTAATATACCTAAAATAATTTTATGACAATACTATATATATATATATATATATATATATATATAAATCAAAAAAGTTCATATTGTTTCAGGAGAAAGTAAAAAGAGTGTAAATAGAGTCAATCAATTGTATTCATAACATTTGATAGAGGGCGCTTATATGGCATTCTGATGAGAGTCCTTCCATACATAGGATTCCTAGATAAGGTAAGACATCTAATAGGATCCTACTACCTCTAGAAGGATCTAGAACCTTCCATCTATGTATCTACAATCAGTATTAGGTAAGACACATCACGGGAATAATAATTCCCGGAACACTCCCCCTGTGTCGAGCACTAATACAACAATGGTGCAGAAGATGTTGCCTTCGTAAAAACCTATTCCAAGCCAAAACAAAACCCCATGGCAAAAACAAAGGCTTGATGAGGAAAAGATTGCAACACACCAAAATAACATGTCATGTATACTCCCCTGATGTGTTCCTCAAATCATAGGAGTCAGATGCCAAGTTGCCCTCACAACTATACCAAGGAAAAACCCAGTGGCAAAAATACCTCTTGGTCTAAGTTGAACAGAAGTACAACGCATCATTGTATGGATGTTCTCATAGGTCGCCTCGTTAAAAACCTTACCAAGTAAAAACCCGGTGGGAAAAACAAACCTTGATTTAAGGACAAAAAGAGCGCGACACATCCAAAGTGCAGAGTCACTAAAGACTTATCAAGTTTTTTAAAGTCTTGACCTCCATGCACTAAATCAGTCATAACTTCTTCGATTCAATAGGCATTAACGAAACTGTAAGAACTTATGAAAACTAGACACCCATAGCTTTTCATTCACATACAGTACGTAACCTAGATCGACCTGAGCAAATCATAAAGCTCTATCGAAGTTGACTCAGCAAATTACCGGACATATCCTGTCCTACTTTGCAAAAATAGTCATATGTCACTCAACATGATGGATATGATCAAATGGTTGGTTTCCTTGGAAAGTAGACACAAACCTTTCCAATGGCACCAATTTCACTATTTTCCATCAAGTGAGCTGCCCTGTAGGTCATATGGGAGATAGACCAACACATTCTGGGCAGATTCGGGTATCAGTTTTCAAGTGTCCTTTTTATCGATATAGAGCGAGCTTCAAGCTTATTGTCAATCACAGACATTGCGTGAGCGCATCCTAGGCCATCATCACAATGGCTTTACCGGGTTATTACGAATGAGTACATCGAGTCAAACATGAGTACATAATATCGTACTTTTCTCTTAAGACTGCATCATCACTTAAGTGAGCCAAGTCTTATGATGACTTTGACTAGTCATTGGGAATCATATAAGCATTACTTTATCGTCTCTTAGGGAAACCGTCCCTTAGATTGCCTTAAACCGATTGATGAATACGCATCATCAAGTGTCCCCAAGATCATTTCATTCTTTGGATTTAGCGGAATCTCTTAGTCTCGCAAGAGTACATCACTATAAACCCTTAGTTTTTCACGCAAAAGCTTCATATCTCTTCCAAATCAAGTATATACTTAGTATGCGTTCTCGAAAATCACTTGTCGACGCGCTCCGTGGTCAGGAGGCACTTGATTTGAGTATGATCCACTACGAGATCCTTTTTATCACTTAACTTAGTTCCCCACTAAGATAAGATTTAACCACAAGCTGCACGTCAGTTTTTGGGAAATTATCTAACTGGAAAGATAGTGGATGCTATAACATCCATTATGATAGCACAACTAAGTTTCGGGTCATCGTAGTCGATTCCAGTGCGTTCATGAGAAACCTCGCGCCATGAGGTGAGTTTAACTCCTTCACTCGCTTTAACAAAGTATACGGATAGATCTTATCTTTGGAGTGTCGGCACAACTTCAACAAAGGGCTATCACTTTGTTTATACAGGAGTCGCATATATTTTCATTTTAGGCCAAGGCTACAACGTTGTAGATTTTCAACGAAGTATGGTTCGATTAAACTCACATTCCACGTCCTCATGAACCGGCTTTATTCATAGAGTACTCTTTATGGATTGGCATTCATTGAGGCGTCCCCCAATGATGACTATAATCCAGAATCACATGAGACGGATGAGTTCATTTGATCATATGATCAAGTTTCATGTACCAAGCTCGCATACATTCTTAGAGAGAGTATTTATCGAACCAAGTGGCATCCCAATACTCTATGAGATCCACGGCCTAGTAACACCATCTACCACAATTTGTGGTGTTACCATATCACCATTTATAGGTGACGAACGTCCATGACCGGACACAATCCTTGCAGACATGTTTGCAGCATGTATTTAATCTCGTCACTTTAGGGAACTTGGTGAGGCACAGTAGGGACAAACTACGACAATTCCAAGTCGTTCTACTCAAACATGATCGTTCGCATCTCCCCCTAACGACGGGAAGACTGGCTCATCAAAGTGACTTACGAGATCGTCTGCCAAGGTATATTTTAAGCGGACTATGAGTGAAAACGCATGTCATATTCATCATTTATAACCCGTCATAATGCGTTATGGTGACGCACTTTGGCACATGAACATGTGGACGAAAAGGGTTTTCCGCGTTAACACAATCCAGTTAACAAAATGCATATGGTTACACTTGTAACTAAGCATTTGAATGATGATAGGTATAGGTGAATATGACATGTTGACCTATGCTACATAACCGTAGCTACTGGTCTTGAGAATCCAATAAAACCGCCACCATGCACCACCGGGATCGAACATAAAGAAACGATTGAACCAATGATATGCCGTTGGTTTTATCGAACCTCTAGTGCTTTCTTGAAGAGTTCACTCCCTTCACCAGCCCCAAACACCTCAAAATTTCATGAGCATGTATAAACGAGTGTTTAGGATTCCAAAACCATCAACCTTGTGGTCAAAAACCGATCGAAATGATATCGAACTGGTTGTTGGGACGGCTGGTGGTATGTGAAAACTTCATTTAAGTGGTTCACCTCCTTCCAAGTCTCCAAATGGCACCAAAATTTGTGAGAAGGTAGCCTTGGATGTTAGGAAGTACTCGTTAAAATTTCACTTTAAGACTTGGTCTAAAAAGTGGGTGAACCGACCTTTACAATGACTGGTCCGCAAGTTGGACAACCATAACTCAGGTTTCATCAACTTATCAATCATTGTCAAAGGAACAACATAACATATAAATGTTATCACTTGAGTACGACCATTTGTGAACACCATCATAGCATCATAAGCCACCCAGGCTAATACTTATGATCATGTATGTATAAGGACTCGGTGAAAAGGGAGGACTCAGCACCATGCTTATGCGAGTCGCTACATTATTCTCTTTAGCATAAGAGGGTGTCATCTCCTAATCGTGCCAAAGAATAGGCTTTAATCAATGAACATGGCTAAGAAGGATCATTGGGGGGGTCTTTGGCGTCACACATGCTTATGAAAGCAAGACGCGGATGACATAAATATCATCATCGGTCATGAGCCCTGCTCATGACTCCACCAACGTACTTTGGTGTCTTTGATCAAACTAGTTTCTTTGTTCAAAGAAAATGATGTCCATGACAATACCGTGGTATATGGATCATCAAATTGTCCAAACTCCGGACAATTAAAGCCTAAATGTGTCAATGTCCCAATACATCTTCTGGTTACACAAACCGATGCAAGCCGGACCATATTGACTCATGAATATTTTTCCTTTCACATATTCAATACAAGTGATGCATAAGATTTTATTTCTCACAAATCATAATGAGATGCTATGAGTGATACACTTTGGCATATGTATCATCGAGTCATAACATGGTTCAATTGTTACGGAACATATGTGACTAGAAAATGCCATTCGGCATTCAACAACTTGAGCATTATACCACTCATTGATTGTGATGACCTATTCATCATAGTCACAATGAATTTATAAACCGAAATCCAAAAATATCGTGTTCCTTGAAAATAGCTTAATACGCACTCAATTTCGCTTGCAAAATTTTACAAATATGAGCATAGCGAACACTATAACAACATAGAGGTTTTATACCAGATACGATCAAAATGATCTATCATATTGAGTGCATAACATGGCAAGGTTATATGCCTAAGGGGCAAAATTACGACACAAGCATGGTGTAACACTACCATGCACATGCTCGACCTTCTTATAAGGGTACGTATTTTGGGCTTCCCCAAGGAAACTGTTTTCAACATTTGAAAGATGATAGTTTAGCGTACAACGCATACCAAAAACTGCATCATCTGTGGCAAATTCGGCCAAAAAAAGGTTGAAAAATATGTGTCATAAGACCACTTGCAAATTAAAGATGGGAACCAAGTTGGTTGGGACAAAAGTTAGCACAATCGCTGGAAATAAAATTCCGCGCAACTTGACCTTTGTTCACTAAAACAGCGATAACTCCCTTGTTAGGAAGTCTATGGACGAACGGTCAGATGTTCTGGAAACTAGACTTCCGTATCTTTATATCCATATATGTGCACCACACGGATCATTAAACTCAGATCACAGTGCATGTTTTAATTGGCTGCTTTAGTATTTCCCAAGTTTCGTGAGAAAACAAGGTTGAGACCATATCCAATGGCATAAGTGTTGATGCAAAAACATGGCAATGACAGCTATATGTGCGTTTAAACGCAGCAGGGTGTTCGATTTCTTATCTCAACTAATGATCCTTTCGGTAACTCCAACTTGGTAGACTTGCAGAGAAAGTAGGAATGTCGGTACAACTAAGGCTGTTTAAAAACCACTTATTCCGTTTGAACTTTCAAAGCATAAACAAATACCAAGGAGGATGAGCCTAGTGATGATCAAAAGTGTAGACAAAATCCACCAAAGTGCATCAATCAACCAAGTATTTTAATTCTCAATTTGCAAGTATACGTCATAATAGCCATGTTATATAGATACAACGCGGTGCATCATAATTAAATATTTTGAACCATGAGACATAATGAATATACCATAACCAACTCGTCTTGACCATCCAATAAGATCGACTACACATAGTCAAATGTATAAGGCACATGCCTTTACAAATACTCGGAAAAGTATTCGGACCTATAGTCATACGAACTATAATCGAGGTCAACGAATTCATGTATTTACCGCAATATGCCATTGCTTTACATGTTGAAATTCATGAGAATTACTCGTACATTCTTTCATATATCTTATTGCAAGGAGACGGTGCATGACTACACCCACATGCAATATTTTATTTTAATAGGATGAAAGATGGAGTTTTCCAAGTATGGAATTGGGTCAAGACTAATGTGGTGGTCGCTCAATTCAACGTGACAATTCCGTCACAAATCGATTTTACCACGACATATCCGTCGCAATCGATGTTTGTCCCATTTGTACGTCACAAATTCGTGACTAATCATGAACAAGTCATAACTTTACCGTTACCGACAATGTTCGTTTTATTCAATTGTTGCTTTAAAATCGACAAAACGGCGACGTCAAATCGCACCCAAAACGTGGTGTATGCAACAACCACAAATATCTACTTTCAACAATTATCCGTGACTCCCCCAGGACCGTCACACAGTTTACTTCGACATCCGAGAGTGATACCACATCTCATTGTCTCATCCACCGCAAAGTAGCGTGGGAGATAAAGAACCCAATTCCCCAATTCCCAAAAAAAAATTCCCAAAAGAGAGAAATTAGAAAACGGGAACTTTAATAAAATCTTACGGGTACTTGGTTCCATATTTGCTTTGATCCTTGAACGGGAGCTTCTCTCCATATGAGCAATATTTTCGTGGTACTCGGTTCCATATTTACTGTGATCCTTGAACGGGATAATAAATATGGCTTCTCTCCATATTTTGCACATCATCATGAGCAACATATTTTCCTATATTCATGTAAAACATAAACATTGTAAGATTCATAAGTCTACAAATTAATAAACAAATGAATCATTAATTAGGAAAAGATGGAGAGTTAAGAAACGCCCGGATAGGGCTACTGGGCACGATAATTCGGCCGAAAAAGGACTCGAGCGCGGCGATGCAGCAGTTCGGTATTGGATGAGATCGGATCTCCAAATTTCCTCGTAAAAATCTGCTTCTGTTCGGCGGCAGATTCAGTAATCAATATTACTCAGAATCCGATCTCCACCGTTGAATATACAGATATTTGTGTTGGAAAGTTTCTTACAAAATTTCACACCGATCCGACGGTTAACGAATCGGAAAACATGATTTTGGTACGACTGCGCTGTGCAGAAAATTTACGCGCGGAAATTTTCGTCTCTTCGAGAATAGGGACAGAAACGGGCTGAAAACGGGTCAGCAACCGGATCTGGTTCGGTCAGCAACCGGGTCGAGTCTGGACTGTAGCAACGGGCTGGACAGCGGGTCGGAAGCTGGACGGGCGGCTGCAATTGGGTCAGGTACTAACCGGGGCGGGCCAAACACGGGCTGGGCGAGTGGGCCGAGGCTCTACGGACTGGTTGCAGCCTGAGGAAAAAATTTCTTGCTCAATCGCCGGCTGTACTTTTCCGGAACGAAATCCGGTGCGTCCGCCGTTGGATGGGTTCCTTACGATCGTCAACCTGGCGGGTTATCCACAGGCGGATTTTCGCGCGGGGGGGAAGAAGCAGGCGACGAGCAGGTCGATCTGGTCTGGTCTGGTCGGGTAGCGTCGGAGTAGGGGGGCAGAGGAAGAGTCGCGTCGGAGCAGGCGACGGTTTCCGGAGGCGGGGTTGCGCGGTTTTGCAGAAGGCGAAAAACGAGCAGGAGCCGATCTGTGCGGGGGAAGATGACCCCTTGTGGGAGGATTTCTGGTCGGTGGCGGCGACGGATCTGCTGCTAGGGTTTTCCGATTTTTTTTTCGGAATTTTCTAATTTTTGGACGATTTTTCTCGGTCTCAGTGGTAGATTACGTGCTGATAACGTGTTTCAGGAGAAAGTAAAAAGACTGTAAATAGAGTCAATCAATTGTATTCATAACACTGATAGAGGGGCCTTTATATATGCATTACAATGAGAGTCCTTCCATACATAGGATTCCTAGATAAGGTAAGACATCTAATAGGATCCTACTACATCTAGAAGGATCTAGAACCTTCTATCTATATATCTACAATCAGTATTAAGTAAGACACATCACGAGAATAATAATTCCCGGAACACATATCTAATATACAACATATAGCATATACACACATACACATATAGATGTATGTCAAAAAAAGTCGTATAACTAATATACCATAAATATAATTTTATTACAATAAAATCAAATAATTTGGGAATTAATTATATTATATTTATATATATATATATATCAATTCTTTTTGTGTTTAATTAATATACCATAATTTTTGTTTATTACCTTAAATATTATTTATCAAAATATTTTAAATTAATATATGTGTGTATAATAAAGCTTTTTTAATGCTTAATTAATTTACCATGAACATGATTTTACTATCATAAAATATATTTATCAAAATAAATTCGAAATTTATATACGTCAATCTATATATATATATATATATATATATAAATATTTTTTGTATGTAATTCATACATAATATTTTATATCATGAATCTTTAAATTTTGACGTCCTATTTAAATTAGTATTTATAAAGGAATAGTATTTAATAAAGATACCATAAGTAATTTTATTACCATGAAATATGTCCATCAAAATAATTTCATACCATAATATATTTTATTACCATTATATATATATATATATCACTACCAAAATTCACACTTTAGCCGTCGACCCGTAAAAAAACGGCCGACGACTTTAAAGTGTCGTCGGCTAAACTTTGCACTTTAGCCGACGACCTGAACTCCCATTGGCTAAACAGTTTTAGCCGACGACTTGATCTGTGTCGTCGGCTATAGTACAACACAGTCGTCGGCTAAAGTGTTAAACTTTAGCCGACGACTTTTGTGATGGGTTAGCCGACGACTTGATCTGGATCGTCGGCTAAACCCTTTTCCAAAAAAAAGGGAGGGAGGGGGATTTTAGCCGACGACTTGATCTGGGTCGTCGGCTAAACTTTTGTAATGTTTAGCCGACGACGCAGATCAAGTCGTCTGCTAAACCTCTTTCGAAAAAAATAGGGTTTAGCCGACGACCTAGATCAAGTCGTCGGCTAAATCTCCAATTTAAAATTATATATAGTTCATGGAACACCAACCCAATCTTGCTCCTCTCCCCGCTAAAGAACACCTTTCTATTCCCGACATGTCAGTTATTCCCAAAAAAAACTTTTGAGTTGCTATTTTGAGTATTGCGACCTTGCGAAAAAGATCAACCCGGTTCTTGGAAATCCCTTTGTGTATTTTTTTGAGTTTGTGTTGCTACTTCGAGTTGTGCTAGCTGGAGTAACGAAGGTTTCTACCGGTTGCTATAATCACCATTTCAATTAATTAAGGTATTTTATTGTATTTTTATGGTAATTTCGAAACTTTGTATTATTCATGTTGTAGATTCGAAAGCTTTTATGTATAACAATCAAGTTTTATGATGATAATCATTATGATTAATTGTTTGTTGTGATTTCATTTATAATTTGAACAATATTAGTTAGTTGGATTAATATTGGAAAATTTATACATTTTCAAGATGGACAAGAGTTGGATTGGATTACGAAAATGGGATCCAAGTGTAATGGATGGGATGAAGCAGTTTATGAGATTTGTAAAAGAGCACGATAGTGGTAATACGTTGCACTACTGTCCGTGTAATAAATGTAGATGTCGCAGTGATATGTATCGTTTTCCATTTGATGAGGTCTGGGAACACCTAAAGAAGAATGGTTTTTGTAGTAAATAAACATGTTGGATATACCACGGTGAAGCACCGAATTCTGTTATTCCGTATGATCACGGACAATTTAGTGGTAACGACGGGTTCACCGATCCGAAGAGGAGGTTGATTGATGATGTGTTTGGTTCTTCCGAGACGTTTGTACCAACTGAGCCAATTCCACGACCCCGTAGACTAGGGTTGTTAGCGAATCAGATTTTTTGATTCGATTCGTGATTCGAATTCGTTTAGGCCGATTCGTATTCGTTTTTTCCGAATTCAAATTCGAATTCGAATTCTACTTTATATTCGCTGACATAACGAATCAGAATACAAATCTAATGGTATTCGATTCGTTTTGTTCTCGAATATTCGATTCGAATCAATTATTTATATGTTTAGTATATTATATATAATCAAAAGAGTTTCATTTCATTTCTCCGCCTTCTTCTACTGCTGGTCCTGTTTTCATATCACATTATGGTGGTTTTTGGCTTGTATTAACTTTTTTTGGTGAATTGTATTATTATTTTAGGTTGTATTGCAACTTTTTTATGATAAAATTTTGAATCTTTCATTCAATTCAAAAAAAAAATCAAATCGAATACTCGAATCGAATCGAATAATTCGAATATCCATATCGAATCGAACTCGAATCAACTTTTGATATTCGAAAAAAAATCGAATCGAATCGAATAGTTCGAATAGTTTCACGAATACGAATCGAATACAGTGGTATTCGCTTCGATTCGATTCGTTTACAACCCTACCGTAGACCGATGCCTTGCAATACTGTTGGGCTTGACATGTACAACAAGCTAATTCAACTCCAACAGACCCCTCTATACCGAGAGTGTAACATGACTGTTCTTGATTGTGTCATGGAAACGATGAGATTAAAGGTTGAAAACAGATCATCCATCAAGTCTGTGGATGATTACTTGGAGCTTACGAGTAATATGCTTCCACAGGGTCATCATCTTCCTAAATCCTAACACATATACCTAAATGAGACGAATTTTGAAAGAACTTGGTCTTTCCTACATTAAGATCCACGTCTGTATGTATGATTGTGTTCGATTCTGGGGGTATCCTAATGAAGACCTCACGAGATGTCCTGTATGTGATACAGAGATATATAGGATCACTCCTTCTGTAAAAGAGAAACCGGTGAAGGTACTTTGGTATTTTCCACTGAAGGACAGGTTGGAATGGCTTTTTATGTCTCCTCACACGGCAAAAGCAATGAGATGGCACACCGAGCCGCACACTAATGACAGAGATACTATGATACACCCTTCAGATGGAGAGGCGTGGAAGCATATAGATAGGGATTATCCGAATTTTTTTTAGATATTCGAAATGTGAGGCTCGGGATTGCATCTGATGGTTTAAACCCTTTTGGTAACATGAGTCTTTCATATACCATATGGCTTGTTGTAGTGATTCCTTACAATCTTCCTCCGTAGATGTGTATGCGGAAGGAGTATAATATGTTGACCTTGTTAGTCCCGGGACCGGGATATCCGGGAAAGTGTATCGATGTGTATATGAGACCTTTAATGGAGGAGCTGAAATTGTTGTGGGAGCAAGGTCATCCCACGTACGACAGTTATTCGTCTGAGACGTTCTACTTGCACGCCATGTGTATCGGCACTATTAGTGATTTTCCTGCATATGGAATGTTGTCTGGATCTTTATTAGCGGATATAGAGGTTGTCCGGTGTGTTTGAATGCAGATTGTGCTAGGTACCACTGTAGGAAAGTTATCCGAATGCGTCATCGGATATGGCTTGAGAGGGAACATGAGTGGCGTATAGATGCTGCAGCATTTGATGGCACTGTAGAAATGGGCGAGCCACCACGACAGTGGACAGGTGATGAAATACTATCGATTCTTAATGTGTACGATTTTGGTCAGCTTAGCAACCATCCAGATGTGATTTCAACAACCCCTGAAAGGCCCGACAGGTATAAGTATTGGTTGCACAAAAATATATTTTGGGAATTGCCTTACTGGTCCAAGTTACTGATAAGGAACTTCTTGGATGTCATGCACATTGAAAAGAATGTTTGCGAAAGTGTGGTTGGGACAATCTTAGGTTGGGAGGGAAAGACCAAAGACGGGACAAAAGCACGCAAAGGTTTGGAAGAAATGAGCATAAGAAAATATTTGTGGTTGAAGACTGTCAAGGAAAAACAAAAAATGCCTAAGGCAGCTTACACCGTCACTGTCGAGCAGAAAACTGAGATATTTGGTGGATAAAGACTGCTAAGTATCCTACCGGGTATGCTGGAAATATAGGAAGATGCGTTAATTTCAGGGAGAACAAGTTAACTGGTTTGAAGAGTCATGATTGTCATATCCTACTCCAACGCCTATTTCCGGTATTTATTCGGCCGTACTTACCAAAACAGGTGGTTGAGCCGTGTGTTGCATTGTCAAGATTTTTACAGAAATTATGTACGAGAGAAGTGAAGAGATCTGATTTGCATCAAATGCAAGATGAGATCATCTATATCTTGTGCAAGTTTGAGCGAATATTTCCTCCAAACTTTTTTGACCTAATGACTCACCTCATGATCCACCTTCCCCGACAATTATTGCTCACTGGTCCAGTACACTACACATGGATGTACCCGGTTGAAAGGTAACATAATTTTGTCAAATTATATATATTGTCAAATTAGGTTCCCTCACCTGTCCGGCCGTCATCTTCTTCCACACTCCCCCGCCACTTCAACCTCCAACCGCAACCCCATCCGGCCATCTTCTCCGGCCAACTCACCCACCAACCCGATTTCACGACAGCAAGCCGAACACACCAGTTATACAAATTCATGTTCGCCGGCTCTGTCTCCGGCGACTAAGAAGCCGCATCCATGATAAAGAAAAAACGGGCGTCGCGGACGCCCGACGACCCACCTACCGTGACTAACGCCCAGCACAACATTTTGCAACACAGGCCGGATCCGTCGTCGGCAATAGAAAAAAGAAATTCAGAAGAAGCAAACAGAAAATCGGAAGAAAAAATGAAAGAAAAAACACCGTGGCCATCGACTTCGCCGTCTGCTGCGCGTTCGCCGTCGCCACAGAATTCTTCCCGTCTCCTAAGTGTTTCGCCTGCTCGCTCCGTCGCGTCTCCCCGTAGCAAAGGTTTTCCTATCACTAGTTCTCATGGAGACGCCGCTCCGGTCACTATCCAGGTCCCACCATCCGCGCCGTCGCCTTCTCCAAAATCCTTACCTGCAAATTCCGCGCCGCTTGTAACCCTAACGGCGGAAGAACGAAACCTTACAAAGGTTTCCTGTGCTGAAAGAGTACCGTCGATTCTAGGGCCAATTCCCTCCAGCGGCTCAGATCTACCGGGCCATGCACAGGAGCCCATCGCAGCAGCCCAATCACCTAAGGTTAGGCCCACTATCCCTAACCATACTGGGCCAGCCACTATTTGGCCCTCCTCCTATATGCTAGCCAGCCCAACCCATGCACCAAATATAAGCCCAGAAATAATTGTCGGCCCATTCAATTTTAACCCTTCCCAATTAATCCCGGCCCAGCTTTCGATCCACCCTCCTTATCTACCCAGTTCTAACACCCAACCCAACATTATTGATCCCAAACCCAAACAATCCTCTAAGCCCAATTCTATACTTAACTATTTTCTACCCATTAATAAAACCCATACAGCCCAACCCAAAGACAATACACTAAACACAACCCACCCCATCCTACCTAATCACCCCAGCCCACCTGCTATGGCCCCTTCCCATGCATCCCAGCCCAAACCTAATCCATCTCAGTCCCCAGGACCAAACCCGTTCACTGCAGCCGACCAGTTTCAGGCAGCTCCATTTCCGGCTGAACCAACCGGCCGACCCACTGTCAGCACTCAAGACCCTCCCGCCGACCAAGTTCGACCGAAATCCTACGCCCAGATGGTGAATAATTCATCCGGTTCGGCACAGCAGCCCGGTTTAATCCAGAATACCGGGTCGACAGTTAAAAGTTTCAATTTCGATGGAGCGAAGGTATGTCCGTTTGGTACTCTTTCCTCCGTAAATGAGAAGACGCGTGTTACCTTTTCTTCTTCTGATATGATTACTCTTGCCGCGTCATGGGAACGCACTTTGATTCTTAAATTTTCACATACTATTCCCACCCCTCGAGATGTGTCTTCGGGTTTGATTGACATGAAACTGAGGGGTAAATTTAGTTGGAGTTGGTTGAACTATCGTCATGTAGCAGTTAGGTTTGATAATGATGACGACTTTAGACGTACTTGGTTAGGTTCTACCTGGAATTTTTCTGGATGCCCTGCACGTGTATTTAAGTGGTCACCTAGTTTCTCGGTTAGGACAGAGACGTCTATTTGTCCGGTCTGGATTAGACTTCCGGGTCTGCCTCTACATTTATTTCATCCACGTGCATTATACACGATTGCCAAGGCTGTTGGCACTCCCATTTTAGTTGATGCCCCGACGGCCACACATTCACGACTATCAGTCGCCCGTGTGTGCGTCGAGATTGACCTTCTGGCACCCAGAGTGTCTGAGATCGAGGTTGAGTTTGGCGATCAGGTTATTACGCAGCGGAGAGAGTGCCATTATATTGCTCTCTTTGCTCTCACGTTGGGCACGAGCCGTCCAGTTGCTACATAGTTGGCAACAAAGAACGGCCTCCTCCGCCCCAGCGTAAGAAACCTCAGGTTGCCCCTTCTCGTCAGCAGAAGACGCAGCCAGCTCCTCCTAAAGCCACTAAGGCTAGTACTTCCCAGGCAGCCACTAAAGGCAAGGAGCCTGCCGTTTGGCAAGTGGTTGCCAAAAAAGGGCCCAAGGAGACGGGATTGATTCCCAAGGGCATAGCTGCTACCGGCCAGCACTCCTACTTTGCATCTTTGGACTCCTCTGCTAGAGAGGAGGATGATTTAGTTGGCACTGACGATATCATTAGTGTGGGTGATAAAAATAGTGTGTCGGGTAGCGACTGCAGTGGTCACGAGATTCATGATGATCATGTTTTAGAGGATGACACAGAGTCCTCTACCATCCCTCACTATTCTAGACTCTTTGAGTCTACCTCCCCCCGCCATGACGGTGACGGCCGCACCGACGACCAGATCGTCGTTCAGCCCGAGTCCTTGGCCTTGGTGGTTTACGAGCCTCCCCCTCCACCCCCTTCTTCTCTTCCCTCTCTATCTCAGACTGAGTGCGGTCTTAAACGCACTCAATTTGAGATCTCTGAGTCCAGTCTCTTCTCCTCGGCGATGATGCCTCTCACGTCGGCACCAAAACCCCCGGTTAAGAGACGTTTGATGTCTACTTCTGTTGCCCCTGGTGTCACAACTAGGGGTAAAGCTGCCTCTGATTCCACGATTTCCACACGAGGAAGAGCAGCTTCTCGCGGACCCTATTCTTCCTCTAAGGGGCGATCTTCTTCGCCCCTGAAAGGGGGAACTTCTGCCCGACAGGATACTCCTCGGAGACGGGGCCGCTCCAGTCAGCGTCCTAGGTCTCCGTCTGAGTTGGTGCTTTAGTTTATGTCGATACCCATTCTTACATGGAACGCTCGTGGTCTCAAGCACAGGAGCACGTGCGCATTCGACACCTCAACCGTGTTCATAAGTTTTCTTTTATTGGCATTTTAGAACCCATGGGTTCCAATGCTAATTTTGATTTTTATATTCGTTCTTTAGGTTTAGCGTCGGGACTTTATAATCGGTCTAACAAAATTTGGTTCTTTTCTTCCACCCACTTTCAGCACCAAGTTTTGTTAGATACCGATCAAGTCCTTCATCTCTCTATTTCTTCTTCCCTCCTTCCTCAGTTGATTTACGTCACTTATGTCTATGCCAGCACTAACCGTGTTGGTCGTCACGCCCTTTGGGACACCCTCCGTGAGATTGCTTTAGAAGTAGAGGGGTTGCCGTGGCTAGTCAGCGGTGACTTCAACATCTTCTTGCATTCACATGAGCGTGAGGGTAGTACCACTGACCGTTCTCCAGAGATTCTGGACTTTGCACAGGCTATTGCTGACTGCGAGTTGATTGACGCGGGCTGCGAAGGCGATATTTTCACTTGGGAGCGCAATGGTTTGAGGGAAAGGCTAGATCGTGCTTTATTTAATGAAGCATGGTCGAACGTGTTTGCGGTCTCTACCGTCACTCACCTGCCTCGACTTAGGTCTGACCATGCGCCTCTCCTTATCCAGTGTCACTTCTCCGCGACTCGTCACAAGTCGTCATTCCGTTTCCAGAGTATGTGGGTCCGGCATCACACATTCCTGGACACTGTTAGGGATGTCTGGCTTACTCCAACTGGATTATCTGGCATGTGTAACCTACAGGCCAAACTCCTTAGGGTTAAGCGTAGACTGAAACAGTGGAACTGGTCTGTTTTTGGTAATCTTCATACGAAGTTGGATGAGGCCTTGAGGGCTGCTGAGGAGGCCGAGCGGCGATATGATTCGGATCCTACTCCGGAGCATAGAACCGCTATGCACCGTTTTCGTGCTGAGTACCATCTTCGTCTCTCTATGGAAGAAGATTTCTGGAAACAGAAGGCCGCAGTTCGTTGGGTTACTGAGGGCGAGCGCAACACCCGGTTTTTTCAGGGTTTTGCGAAGCAGAAGCGTTGTCAGTCGTATATTCACAGCATTGAGGATGGTGGTACGACGATCGCCGTAGAGTCGGACATCCGATCATCCGCTGTGAATTTCTTTAGGACTCTGCTTACATCCGATGGTGATGTTCTCGTCCACCCGGATGACACTTGTTTCCCCTCTTTCCCCTCTTCTTTTGATTCTGATAGTTTGTGTGTCCCTCCCTCTCCCCAGGAGATTCGTGTTGCGGTTTTTGATATCGATCCTCATAGCGCTTCTGGGCCTGACGGGTTCTCGTCTTTATTTTTCCAGCATTGTTGGGAGATTGTATCTTCCGACGTGGAGGGGGCTGTGCTCGAGTTTTTTGAGGGTCATCCTATGCCTCCGGCTTTCACGGCGACTACGGTCGTCTTGATCCCGAAGAAGCCTGTTCCGAGCGGTTGGTCTGATTACCGGCCCATTAGCCTCTGTAATGTGACCAATAAGATTATCACGAAAATCCTTAACGCTCGGCTTGCTCCTCTCCTCCCCCTTATTATCTCTCCGAACCAGAGCGGATTTGTTCACGGGCGGGTAATTTCTGATAATATCCTTTTGGCCCAAGAACTTGTTCACGACCTCCACGTCGCGGACATTCATGGTGTCCCGAACCTTGCGCTAAAGCTTGATATGGCTAAGGCGTATGATAGGGTTCACTGGCATTTTTTACGTGAGGTCCTGGTGAGGATGGGATTCCCGGCTAGATGGATTTTGTTCATCCGTCATTGCGTCGAGAGTTGCACGTTCTCCATTTTGGTGAACGGCAGTCCGGCCGGCTATTTTGCCTCTAGCCGGGGTTTGCGTCAGGGCGACCCTATTTATCCTTCGCTCTTCGTGCTTGCCGCTGATTATTTATCGCGCTGCTTGGATCGTTTCATACGAGATCATCCTTTGATGAGGTATAGGACGGCTGGTCGACCTTTCCCCATCTCGCACTTATCCTACGCCGATGACATCATTATATTCACACGGGCTGTGGATGATGGTCTTGTTGATCTTATGCGTCTCCTGGATCACTACTCTATGGCTTCGGGCCGATGGTTAGTACCCGGAAGAGCACTTTTATTCTCGCTCCCAAGCATGTGCCTCGTTGGCATCAGAGAGTTCACGATCTTGCGGTTTTCGCCGGGCGATCTCCCCATCACCTATCTAGGTGTACCCCTTTACAAAGGCTTTAAGAGACGAGAGCTCTTTCTGGGGTGAAGCAACGGATGTTGGATAGGATCTCTGGTTGGTCCCATCGCCACCTTGCTTTTGGGGGACGCTTGGCTCTTATTAAGAGCACTCTCTGCACGATTCCTCTTCACCGCTTCAGGTTTTGGATCCCCACGTACATTATACAGGAACTCGAGCGGATCATTGCGAGATACTTCGGGTCTTCTTTGGTCCAAAGAGGAAGACGACCGGGTCCGTTGGCGGCAGATTTGTCGTCTGTCTCAGGAGGCCTCGGGATTCGGAGCCTTTCGGATATGGCGAGAGCTTTTAGTTATAAGCTCGTGGCGCCTTCGCGGCTGCACGTCTCGTGGGCGCAGCTTTATGCTCCGCAACCGCTCCGGCCTTTATACGCCTATGCGTACTGCTCTTAAAGCTCGTGCCAGCCACCCTTGGCGCCGTCTCCTCCGCGTGGGTATTGAGGCTCAGGAGTTCATTCGCTGGACTCTTGGTCGTGGCTGCGGGGAGGTCAGCTTCTGGGACGATACTTGGATTGGGGATAGGCCGCTTTCTTCTTACTGTCAGGTTTCTGGTAGACCCCACCTTAGGATTAATGAGTTATGGGTTGATGGGTCTTGGGACATGGGTAGGTTGGAGACTATTGTTGGAGAGGAGCTAGGATTTACCCCTCAGTTCATCCAGGAGATCTCCGCGATTCCCATCGCCGAGGAGGATTCGGATAGTATGTGCTGGACTCTTACCTCTTCGGGTGCATTCTCATTATCATCGGCTTGGTCTCACATCAGGGTGAGGGGTCAGGCTAATCTTATTTACGGGGCCATATGGACTGCCTTTCTCACACCGACCATTTCGGTGTTTATTTGGCGTCTTCTCATGCGACGGATCCCGACTGATGACATCCTTCAGAGAAGGGGCGTTTCATTGGCTTCTAGATGTTTATGCTGCTCGCATACCCGTACCCAGACCTTCCATTCCGAGACCATTGCCCACCTTTTCTTGGAGAGTGATGTGGCTCGTGACGTGTGGGAGTATTTTGGCGCTTGGACACATTTATCCCTACCCCATACTCGGAATATTTTGAGCTCCTGAGTTTTTTCGCACACGGCACACACTTTAGGCACGCGACTTTCATTATTCCTTGTCTGATCCTTTGGTTCATCTGGACAGAAAGGAATAGTGCAAAGCATAGGGCGGTTACTTTTGTTTCCTCTCATGTCATTGTGCAGGTGGAGCGCCATGTTGCTTTATTGGGCCGCGGGCTTATTTGCTCGACTGGGTGGGTTGCTCGCCGCTGATCGTTTCAATGAGCTTCACCCTCCCCTTCTCGGACTCGTCGCCCGTTCGGTGGTTTGGCTTCGACCCGAGACCCCTTGGATCAAGCCGAATACGGATGGTTCGTTTGATAGAGACACACAGATCGCGGGTGGGGAGGTCCGATTAGAGATCATCACGGAGAGCTCCTTCTTGCTTTCCATTCCTCTTTTCAGGCCTCTTCGAGTTTTGATGCAGAGGTCCAGGCGTTGGCGATTGGTTTGATTCTAGCTTCCCAGAGATCGAGATATGTTTGGATTGAGCTTGATCTCACGCCGTGGTGACCCTGCTATCATCGGCCATCGGGGCTCTTGGCAGGTTTGTCACACTCTTATGCATATCCGACACATTCTCAGAGATATTCGATTCGAGTCACTCATATTTTCCGGGAGGGCAACAGGCCGGCCGACTATCTTTCTGAGCTCGGCATGTCGTCCCTCGGCATTCAGACATATACTTACGATACTGCTCCTCCATTCCTCCTCTCCCTTATACGGATGGATCAGCTTGGTTATCCGTCATTTAGATTTAGATAGGTTTTAATTTTATCGATTGCTTGATTACCTACTGTCCGCACATTAGCCCACGGTTTTAGTGGTGCAGCTTGTACTGATCTAGCGGGCAGTAGGCACTTTAGATTTTAGGTTCCGGATTATGGCCCATTTTTGGTCACAATTCGGGGTTGAGTTGTTTTGTTCTACGGGTCCGCACATTAGCTCACGATTTGTGGTGCACTTGGTTGTTATTTAGCGGACCGTAGTTTTCTCCGATGTTTGGACCCGAATTATGGCCCTTTATGGTCATAACTCGGGGTTGATACTTTGTATTTCTTGATTTTCTTATCTACAGGTTGGTGGGTCCGGCCTCAACCCCCCGTCCACTCTGGACGTTTTTTTTTTTTTTTTAAAAAAAAAAAAAAAAAAAAAAAATATATTGTCAAATTAAATATGATTTTTAACACAATGATAATATTACATGCAACTCGGTGATTACAAAGACTCTGTGGCCAATAAGTCTGCACCGGAAGGATGCATTGTAGAATCTTACCTTGCGTCGGAGTGTCTTACGTATATCAAATTGTATTTGGGCGTCTTCGAGCCCCCTTCCCGCTCTATTTCAGCAGATGAAAGATAATTCAATCTTTCTATCATCTCCACTGACGTTGACGTCTATATGTGGTTGCCAGGAAGACAATTAGACTCGTACGAGTCACGAATTGCACATTGGTGGATATTGCTCAATTGTCCAGAAGTTCAGTACTGGAAAGACATCCACTTGTCATGTGATATGGTGCGAGGTGACACTAGATTCCACAATGACACTTTTGCCGACTATTTTGGAGAATAGGTACGTATACATTCAGTTGCTATTGATTTTAGACTTGAGATATTTTTTTTACATAAAAGTTTATTTACGACAGATGACCCATATACAAGATGACGGACACCCTAACTGGTCGCGTGAACTTATGCTTCTCTCTATGAATCCGGTTATGTCAAGAATTTATTCGATGGCCAAAGTCAACGGTGTCACATTTGTATGCCTTGAGAGAGACCAAAAAAGAAGATGTCAAAATTCTGGGATTATGACAGATGGCGGATATTACGGTTTTCTTATGGAAGTGGTAGAACTAATTTTCGGGGAAGGCATGGCAATTTACTTGTTTAAGTGTCGATGGTACGACACTAGTCTTGGAACCGATATGAAAGATGACTACGGGCTGTTATACGTTGATACTTCCACTTCATGGTATGAAAGTGATCCTTTTGTATTTGCAACATCAGCAAAGTCGGTGTATTATTTGGACGACTTGGTGAAGAAAGGCACATGGAAGATAGTGAACGTTGTGACAACGAGGAATATTTATAGTGCTGCTACACTAGGAGAAACAACAGGTACTGATGACGATGATGCTTATCAAGAGCCAAATGCAGCAAATATTCCACCATCAACGACAATTACGATGAAAAATGTTCCTGAAGGACGAGTCGTCCGACTCCGTGGTGATGCTCGCGGGTACGTTGACGTTGATACAGAAGAATTACTTGAAAACTCTGATGACGATAATGTGGACGACTTGAGGCATATGTTGCCGGATATCAACTCAGATAATGAGATAGGCTGTAGTGATGACTCAGACTATGAGCCATAAATTTAAATTAGATATTTATTTTCATACGTTATATATAATGAAAAAAAATAGTAATAATAATAATCAAAACATTAACATAATATTAATAATATTATTAAAAAAAATCGGGGGGTTTAGCCGACGACTTCCACGACAGTCGTCGGCTTAAAACCTTTCGAAAAAAAAATTTAGAGTTTAGCCGACGACTTTCGTGGATGTCGTCGGCTAAACTGTAAAGATAAAAAATGGGGTTTAGCCGACGACTTCCAAGTCGTCGGCTAAACCCCTTTTAGAAAAAAAAACTAAGAAAACGCCTGCCCACCTGACCCGACCGTGTCAAATGACACCGCCCGTGTCGCACCTGCCCAGAAATTGAAAAACGACTGTATGCCTGACCCGACCGTGTTAGCTGACACGGCTCGTGTCGTACTTGGGGTTTAGACGACGACTTAAATATTGTCATCGACTAAACTATATTATTTTTTTTAAAACTTTAGCCGACGACCTAGATCTTGTCGTCGGCTAAACCCCTAAATATTTATACATTTTTTCTCATTCTTTTCTTATCCCAACCCCAGCCCCCCCGACCCCCGTCCCCAGACCCCAGGCCCCGATCCCCGCAAACACACCGCCGCCCGCCAACACACCGCCGCCCGCCCGCCCGCCGTCCGACAGCTCCCGTCCCGCCGTCCGCCCGCATCTAGTACAGCATCTCGAGCACCTAGACATCCAAGAAGGACGAGCATACGAAGGCCACGTTTTTCATTTCTGCCCTTCCCACATCCGTCCTAAGGTTATGTCAACTCATATTCTGCTGCTGTATTTTAGTCTGATGTGAATTGCCTTTTGATTTACTTTAGTAACAGTTGATTTATTACCAAACCTAGCTCGATCGAAGGAAATTTGTCTTGTGATTTTTTAGCAGATGACCTCGGACGGTGGAAGTTTGATCGGTTGAATTGAATTCTGGGTGGGCAGTTTTTTTTCTTTTAGAGAAGGCATGTTTTGGCTTGGCATTTAAGCATTATACGATAAAAATAACAATGTTGGTTGTCGAGATTTACCGAATTAATGTATAATTTTTTTGTGACTTGTGAGGTGTGGTTACTAGTGTAGGTAAGGTAGTATCGTATAACATTTGGACAGCATGACTAAAATTTTGGGAGACAACACTAGACAACGTAACACATATTTCTAAATTTCTAAAGCCGGTCGTCTTATCGTTTACTGTCTTTAATTTGAGTTACTATGAAGATGCTGACTTCTCTAAGTTCATAATTCCTTATCATCATTGATATACAATTTTCTTGTTTGGCTTAGCTTGTGGTGTTAGTCTTACATAAAGAAACAGCTTTGCAGTTGGTCTGAGATTGGTTAAAGTATAGGATTGCTTGGTGACTTTTCAACGGTGAAGGGATTAATCTCCCTTCGTTTGTTTGTTTTTAATCAGAAAGAAAGAAAGGAAGATGCTTCATTGAAGTACTTATACACGTCTTATTATTCAGTAGTGTACATTGTTTTAGCTGTTATATCTCAAACCCAAACATTAAACATAGATGGAACTCCTATAGATCGAGAATTATTAATCCTTATTTTTTCTGGCTATCGTCTGAGCAGAATGTTTCTTTTTAGCTTTCTTTTTGTTCAATTTTGTTTGAGGAGGAAGAGATTGTATAGCCGGCGTTAATCAAAAGATTAACGTGGTATGACATTGATAATTACTGTTGTGTGATTGTTAATTTACTGTGGAAACTATGTCGAATTTTTGTGTTAATATCTGTATGTTTCTTTATTTTTGAAGATGGATAGAATAAAGAAAGTGTTGGGGAAGAAGTCGACAAATTCGACCACTCCCGGTTCAGGGGAGAGTTCGGCAGCCTCTATTAGGGCGGATCATGTTACTCAGTACATATCTCAGAGTAGCGCTCGTGCCCGCCAGGTATTAGAAGAAACCGGCATTAACGCTGATGATTTTGTGAGGGAGACAGATGAGCCCGCTACACTAGCGCGGCGTTTATCCTTTCAGACACTACGGTCGACTCCCTCGCAGACGGAGACTCGAATGCCTCCCATCCACCGACCCACGTCTAGCCCTCATATATCACGAGATGTACGGAGTTCCTCGTCGGCGGTGCCCCACGGTCCGCCGCCGAGTCTATTCATGCCTCCGATGGTTCCGACTATTCCGGAGGTCGATGAGACGGGAATCCGAGTTCCCGTTCGATTGATTAGTCCTGAGGAGGCGTACGTCTACGAGTCTTGTCCAGACAACATGTGTTGGCGGAGTTGACGGGTTTCGAAGACGAAACTGTACGATGAGATAGAGAGGGAGAAGGAGAAGGGGAAAAATGTAGTCGAGGAGGAGAAGAAAAAGAAGAAAACTCGTGGCCCGGCAAAGGGTCTCGCGCTCGACTCGTACGTCAGTAATCATGGCCGTTACGAGATTCCTCTAGACAGACACGGACGGCCGGTGATGTCTTCTGACGCTACGACGTCATATAGCCGTAATGTGGGCTTTGTCATTCGGGACAGAGTCCCCGTTTTGTGGCCTGATTGGGGGGACGTGCCGCAGTGCGTGAAGGATGCTTTGAATAATGCTATGTCGTTAAGTTAATAAATATTTAATATGTGTTTTTCAATCAACACGTAGTTCTTCAAAATGCAATATGTGATGTTTTTAAGTTATTGCGTATTTATGTTGTTCATAGGTGTGGTTTGTCATTCCCGACTCTCTACTACGTACTTGGTGTGACGAGGTGCAGTCTACCAAGTAAGTCATTTTAATTTATTTAGTATCTACATTCTTTGCGTAATTTTTTTTCTTACGAATAATATATGTCGTGCAACGTGTGTTGTAGGTACAAATCTTGGAAAAATGAGATGCACATGTTCTGGACAGCCTGAATGATACCCGAGAGGCTACCCCAAAAAAATTCAAGTTCCGGGAGGACGAGTGGAAGTGGCTACGCGCCCATTTTCGCGACCCTGAGTTCATGGTATGACTAAAATACCCTCATTTCATTCTTTCTTTTTCTATTATTATTATTATTATTATTATTCATATTATTATTAAAGTTAAGTATTTTTTATTTAAAAATCAGAAATAAAAAATTAAAAAACTCTGGATCTTATTTTAATTGTATTAATAAAAAATAAAAACTAGAATATTATTTTTCATAAAATAAATAAAAATCTGAATTATTTTATTTTATTTATTAAAAAAACTGCTAGAATTTAATAAAAATTAATAATATTTCAGTTTTTATTTTTTTTGAATTCTAAATATAAAGTCGTTTTTTTTAAATTAATGTTTCCGAATTTAAAAAATACATGAAGTTCCGATTTTTTTAAATTAGAAAAAATTGGAACTTTAGGTAACTTTTAAATTATGTAATATAATTTATATTAAAAAATCGGAATTTTTTATTTAAAATTAGAAATAAAAAATATATAAACTCTGGATATTATTTATAAATTATTTTAATAAAAATAAAAACTAGAATATTATTTTCCCTAAAGAAATAATAATCTGAATATTTTATTTTATTTATTAAAAAAACTGCTAGTATTTAATAAAAATTAATAATATTTCAATTTTTGTTTTTAACTCTATTTTTAATATATGTTATTTTTTAATTGTCTGTAAAATCTTGTAATTCTTGCAATATTTTTTTGAAGGCGACTAACTTGACCAACACGACCAATCGTGCTGGTCTGACTGACCATCACAGTCTGGGTTCCCGGTCGTTAGCTAGAGTTGCGCACGAGGCCACTTCTTCTAATTCGTTGGACGCATTTGCCTACGTGACTCAGAAAGCATATCCGAACCGTCCCGATGAGCATATAAGTCTTTTTTTATTTTATTTTGGTAATAAACTAAATGCCTTTGTATCATACTTTTATTGATATTGAAATATTTATTTTCATATTAACTTAGGAGCATGTGCGGGAGGAGTCTCAGATGATGCTTGCTGAGATTGCTGACACGCTTTTAGTGTAACTATCGCAAGTGCACGATATCGTATCAAGTAGTAAAGTGGACTTTTTGAGTCCGGTTTATCGATCCCACAAGGAAGTTTTGTTATAATTTGAATTATACACTATTAGTCTATTTTTATAGATACTTAAGATGAGTGAAACACACAATTAAAAAGTTTGGTTTAATAATTACAAAGAAATTGCAATAATAGTTCTAATATTATAAGGAAATAAAAAGATTGCAATATTAATAGATTGATTAATGATAAAATGAAGTAGTTGGGATTACAAACTTAGTTCGTCATTAGTTATAAAAGATGTATTGGAGATCATAAGATGAATTTACTTATTATGTTGTGTAGATTCGATTTTCCTTAAAAAGACGGTTTCTCTTTCGAACTATAAAACGCCCCTTACATATTGAATCAATCCACTATATTTCTATGTTGATTGGCTTCAATATATAGCATTAGGATTTGTGAAAATAACTCAATGAATCATCTAAGGACTAGGGGTATATTTCTATCCCCTAGAACAACTTAGAGTGAAGATCATTTGATCTAATCAAACATATTTTCTTTCGAAACATATGAAGACCATAAATATCTTCATTAATTGGCCAAATAAATAAAGATTGTTAAAACAATGAAAATCACACACAATAATAAGTAATTCACAATAGATCTTTTATACAAACATAAATAACATGACTAACCTTGTTTATAATCCCGAGTTAAGGAACTTAGCCCATAAAGGGTTTATTACACATATTACAAGCTTTGGTGGTCATGTTTAGTTGAATCAAGAGAAAGAATTGATCCTAACTCCCTTAGTAGATAAAGGAGATAGAAGCAATAAACTCTCTGAACAACATATACTATACCACACTTACAAAGATCACTCAAGAACACAAGTGTGTTCTTCACACAAAATGAAAAGTTTACAAAAAATGGAAAATTATAAGATGAATGGTGAATGATGAAGGATCTAAGGGGTCTATTTATACACCTAAAGTCATCTAATAGCTCCAAAACTCCAGCATTATTACATTATATCGGATTAATGTCAGCCATCCCCTCAATAATACACAAAAAGTATAAAAAATTAGACAAATCATAGCAATATGTCAAGAGTTACGGCCGTAACATTCAGGAGTTACGGCCGTAACTAGGGTGACTTACGGCCGTAACCCCTGAATGTTACGGACGTAACGTGGCTTCGTAAATTTGCTCATTTTAAGCTTTGATAGTTACGTTTTTAGCCCGAAATTCCTCGACTTTGCGTTATTGCCCCAGATCTTCTTCGGATGATAACTTTTGATATATAACTCTGATTTTGAATTCGGAAAGACTGCCGAATTCGTCTCGGAAAGCCCTACAACATGAATATATCAAAATTCAATAAATAGAATATTTATTAAACATGTTGTTTCTTGAGTAATTCAGTTATTTAATCCGATCATCATCCGATAAAAATAAAATTATTAAAACTAATAAATTAAAAGCAAAAAACGAGTAGACTAGCTCAATTATGGGTGAATTTTATCGATACAAACCATGGATAAGTGTACAAAACTGACACTTATCACACCCCCAAACTTGAATTCTTGTTAGTCCCGAGCAAGACTCTTTTATTATTCACACTCCAAAAATAAAAATAAAAATCACTAAAATAAGAAAATTAATACACACATAAATTAAAATATAAAAAGAGAAAAGGAGATCAAAATGCCATTAATAAACAACAACAACTTTATACAGTAGATAGAAATGAATCAAGATTCAAAATAAATCTACTAATGTTTTTGAAGTTAAAACACGATTTTTATTTTGTAATTCCAAAATGTAAGGTTTTCCCCCCAAAAGGTTGATTATTTCTTTCCCACTCGTGATACACACGACTCCCTTTAATGGTTGCTCTCGATCACTCGTTTATTTTTCGACTCAATATGAAGAAGAATTTCATTGGCGTCATCAAATATTGTGATTTTTACAAAATTGAGTGTATTGAAATTTAGCTGCTAATTAATTCAAATCTGCTCATAAACTACATCCCTTTTAGTGATAGCTTTCACACCGTTATTTGCTAACGTGTAGCTCTTTTCACTAACACAATTTCTATCTTATTTTTTTTCGTAAAAAGGTGATAGCTTTCACACCGTTATTTGCTAACGTGTAGCTCTTTTCACCAATTTTTCTGAGACGGCAGCTACGCACCAACAATGGTTAGTCCTTTATTTTTCGCAAAATTTAAGACTTCCAAAATTAGGCATTTATTCCGCTCAACACTTCTCCTTTTCGTCATTTATTTTTTTAGGTGATAGCTTTCACACCGTTATTTGCTAACGTGTAGCTCTTTTCACCAATGACTCCTTTTTTAGGGAATAGAATTTTTGCGAGAAAATCATTTTTAGTTAAGCATGAAAAATCAAAAACTCCACAAATTAAGTAAATTTCAGTTTTATTTTTCATCAACCAATTGATTCTTCTTTTCTCAAGGTAACGAATGACTCGATTTTATATGATAATTACAAGGCTTGGAAAGAGAGATTAAGGCTCAAAAATTTTTTGGAATATACAATTTTTTTACCGGTTAAAACGATTTTAGAAGCTTGTATATAGCTAATTTATTGATGTTATGGCCAGATCTAGAAATCTCATAAATCAAAGTACTATAAATATATATATATATATATATATATATATATATACACTAAACCTAATCAATGACAAATAATAAAAACACACCACACAATACACTAATCAAAACATACCACAATGAAAATCCAAATAAAAATCATAGTTCAAAAACCACAAAATAAACACACAAGTACGAAAACATCACCCCCAAACTTATAAGTAAAACTGTCCCAAGTTTTAAAAAAAAAATATAAAATAGCAAGCGAGAAAACAGAAAACTCCCTGAAATTTCAGCTTTTTGATCCTCCAGGAGTGTCGTCAGGGATGTTTAGAAAACGGAAAAGCTTTTCAAAGCGCCTCTCCGTTTCTAATTGTCGCTCGAGTATTTCATTCTGATTTCTCATAATTTCAGCCTGGGATGTTTCTAATCCCTGAACTCTTTCAAGCAAATTTTCCTCAAAAGGCGTCAACTCATAACCGGCATCCTCCTCGGCCTCATATTCCTCCTCCTCGCTACTATCCTCTTCCGGTTCCAAACGTGCCCGTTTGCTTCTCAATTGAGTACTTCAAAAATACTACTCCTATTGCTCGCCGATCCCCATGTGTTAAAATATCACCCCCTGCCGAAATTTTGACTCTCGGCTCTGCAAATACGGTGATAAGGCGGGGTATGGCATCTTACGCCTAGTCGGGACCATGCCGGCATAGTGACAAATAGTAGTGTAAATGTGAGTACCCAAATCCATTTTTACCCGTGGATAGCAAATAAACCTCGCAGGTGGCCAATGGAAACCGTCGTCAGAGTCGAAGTCGGGTAAATACTCCCGGCTGCCCACATCCATAAATACCAAGCATCATCCATTAGGTCCGCCTGGTTGTATCGGGGTTTGATCATCCCAATACTTTCATGCAACTCGCTCACTAACGCCCAGCGTAAAACTCTATCATCCGATACCTCTTCATTAGGTAAGACAGAAATGTCAACCGCGTTAGTACAATTAACCCCCAAAAACTTGTTAATGACATCCGGTGAAAAATTAATCGATTTCCCATTCACAGTAGTCTGATGATAAGTAGGTGACCCTACCTGCCCAATGGACTTGTTGAAAGAATTGTAAAAGTTCAGGGTCAATGTCGGGTTACCATTTGGGAGATCTAAACGAACTTTTCAGTACCGTTGTCTAAGAATTTTTGGATGAAAGGGGTAGTGATTGTGTCTCTATCCGCATGGCCGATGAAATCATCAAGATTGAACAATCTTTCCTTAATGCACTTCGTGTTTTGCTTTCTTTGTGGCGGTGCCGGACCTTGAGATGACGAACCGACCTTTTCTTTTCCTTTTGTTGATTTCTTCGGTGCCATCCCTGAAATTGAACAAAATCAACTTCTTTTCATCATACGACTATAATCATCAAGCAAAACTAATAAAAACATAAAAAAAATTCAAAGATTTTCGTTGTGGCATTTCGTCGGACACCTTGAGTTCATAGTTTTTTAACAAGTTTTTCTTATTCAAACTCAAATCCATAAAGCCACCACAAATCAATGAATCTAATAAACACACAAATATCAACAATACTCACAAATGAACAAGATTTAATCATCGAATCCAACGGAAATAAGATTCTAAAAACAAATATGAAGTGAAAAACTAACTACTAAAACTCAAAAATATAAAAATTGAAACAAGGATCGAAAGAAAACCTGATGATTATGTGTTAATGTTGATAAGTTAATGAATTGATTTGAGGAATTTTGAGTTTTTTAGCAAGTAGGGATTGATAGGGGAAAAAAAATCGCACTCCCGGCCGCTGTGTCTCGTCTGGTTTGTGAAAGTGTTGTAAGGGCGGTTTTTTTTAATACAGACTACTAGTTACGGCCATAACCTATACAAGTTACGGCCGTAAGTTGCTTTCGTTTTTCAAACAGGTTTTAAGATACGGCCGTAACATGCAGCAGTTACGGCCGTATGTAACGTTAGTTTTTTTTTTTTTAGAACCTGTTTTAAGATACGGCCGTAACATGTAGGAGTTACGGCCGTATAAACCATACGTAAAAAAATCCTGATTCTACTTACGGCCGTATTATTTTGGATACGGCCGTATATATATTATATAATTTTTTTTTTTTTTGACTGAGAATAATGAAAGAAAGACTCCCTGGATTTTATGAATGATCTGATCCTTGCTGTTGTTGTTGAATCCTTCCGTGTTACCCCCAAACTTATTTGCGAAATAATAGAGATTGGGTTGCCTCCCAATAAGCGCTTTGTTTAACGTCCTTAGCTTGACTTCTCGTCAGATTAATTAGGTATTTCCAGCATTATGATTGATTTTGCTGTCGAGAATTCTCCTCCCAGATATGGCTTTAACCGTTGACCGTTTACTTTGAAACTCCCGTCGGTTGTAATATAAATCTCCATAGCTCCATGAGAAAACACCTCTTTGATCGTGTAAGGGCACATCCATCGTGATCGTAGCTTACACGAAACAGACGCAGTCGTGCATTAAAAAGCAGAACTTGGTCTCCTCTTTTAAAATCTCTTCTTAGAATTTTGTTGTCATGCCATCTTTTCGTTTTTTCTTTGTAGATTTTGGCATTTTCATATGAGTCGAGTCGGATTTCATCCAACTCATTTAACTGCAGCAACCTTTTCTTTCCAGCCAACTGTTCGTCAAAGTTTAATTTTTTTATAGCCCAAAAAGCTCGATGTTCAAGTTCTACTGGCAGGTGACAGCTTTTCCAAAAACAGACGAAATGGAGACATGCCTATCGGTGTCTTATAGCCGTCTGTAAGCCCAGAGCGCATCATCCAGCCTTTTCGACCAATCTTTCCGAGATGAGTCATTGTCATCTCAAGTATACGTTTGATTCACGATTGGAAACTTGACTTGTCCACCGGGTTTGTGGGTGATAAGAGGTAGCGACACGGTGTTTTACTCCGAATTTGGTCAATAGAGCCTTAACTCGGTGATTGCGAAATGAGATCCGCCATCACGATAATAACTCTGAGTTCGAAGCGAGTGAATATATTTTTCTTTAGAAAATTTACCACGACCTTAGCTTCGTTTGTTGGTAATGCAATGACCTCCACCCATTTGGATACGTAGTCAACGGCTACAAGGATGTATTCATTAGAGAATGATGATGGAAAGGGTCCCATGAAATCAATTCCCCAAACGTCGAAGATTTCAACTTCAAGGATGAAATTCATTGGCATTTTATTTCTTTTGACATGTTTCCATGTCTTTGGCACCGGTCACACTTCGAGACAAGTGTATGTGCATCTTGAACAGAGTGGGCCAATAGAATCCCGCTTCAAGAATTTTTGTCATTGTTTTTGAACCCCCAAAATGTCCTCCATAGTGACAGGAATGACATCTTTCTAATACCTTCTCCATTTCTTCTTCGGTATGCATCTCGGATGATTTGATCAGGTCCTCGTCTGAACAACAGAGGATATTCCAGTGATAGTATTTCAACTCGAGAAGAATTTTTCTTTTGATGATGGGAAAAATTTGGGTGAATTATTCCACTAACAAGGAAATTAACGATGTCGCATACCATGGTGCATTTTGTTTTTCCTAGATATTAGAGATTTGGAGCAGCTTGTTCATCCGAAATACTTCATTTATTTCCTTCTCTTGAGCATTGTTTTGGTCGAGTCTAGAGAGATGATCCGCCACTTGGTTTTGTTCCTTCTGTCTCTCGATTTCTATGTCGAATTCTTGCATAAGTAGAACCCATCGGATTAGCCTTGACTTTGCATCTTGCTTTGTCATTAAATATTTCAAAGTGAATGATCGATAGACTATGACCTTTGATCCCAATAAGTAGGATCGAAATTTGTCAAAGGCATAAACCACCGCAAGCATCTCTTTTCGGTTGTTGTGTAGTTCATTTGAGCATCATTCATAGTCTGCTAGCATAATGGATCACTTGCATCATTTTGTCCTTCTTACGCCCAAGACGGCCCCTACAAAGATAATCACTTGCATCGCACATTAAAATGAAAGGAATAGTCCAATCTGGAGAAATGATGATTGAGTGATGTAAGCTTATCCTTCACAGTTGCAAAGGCCACGTGGCATTCATTTGTGAAAAGGAATGGTGTATCTTTCTCAAGCAAAGAACAGAGAGGTTTTGCTATTTTTGAGAAATCATTTATAAACCTCCGATAGAATCCTGCATGTCCGAGAAAACTCCTTACTCCTTTCACCGAAATTGGTGGAGGAAGTTTTGCAATCACTTGGATCTTTGCCTTATCGACTTCAATTCCATGTTGTGAGATTCTATGGCAATGTACGATTCATTACATGAACATGAAGTGACATTTCTCCCAATTGAGAACTAGATTTGTGTCTTCACATCTTTCCAAGACCATGCCTAAGTGAATGAGGCATTTATCAAATGAATCTCCGAAAACCGAGAAATCGTCCATGAAAACTTCAATGAATTTTTCAACCATGTCTGAGAATATTGACATCATGCATCTTTGAAATGTGGCTGGAGCATTGCACAATCCGAATGGGATTCTTCTATAGGCAAATGTTCCATAAGGGCATGTGAATGTTGTTTTCTCTTGGTCTTCCGGGGCTATTACGATTTGGTTGTACCTGAATAGCCGTCGAGAAAACAGTAGTAAGAATGTCCCGCCAATCTATCTAGCATCGATCAATAAATGGGAGTGGAAAATGATCTTTTCTTGTCGTCTTGTTTAGTTTCCTGTAATCAATGCACATTCTCCATCCTGTGATCGGTCGTGTTGGTATAAGTTCATTGTGCTCGTTCTCAATGATCGTGATTCCACTCTTTTTGGACACCATATGTACAGGCTCACCCATGGACTATCTGAGATTGGATAAATGATTCCTGCGTCAAGTAATCTAAGAATCTCTGCCTTCACAATTTCCTTCATGTTTGGATTCAAACGTCGTTGATGCTCAATTGAAGGTTTGCAGTCATCTTCCATCAAGATTTTGTGAGTGCATATAGAGGGGCTTATTCCTCTAATGTCTGCAATAGTCCATCCAATTGCTCTTTTGTGATTCCTCAATACCCTTAGTAATTTCTGTTCTTCAAGTTTGGTCAATATGTTAGATATGATGACCGGAAGTGTTGAGGAAACGCCCAAGTAAGCGTATCTCAAATGTGTGGGTAGAGGTTTGAGATCAAGTGTTGGAGCTTCTTGTAAAGAAGGGACGGGTTTAGCGGAGCTTGTCCCCAATTCTTCAAAATGTGGATGCTTTCTTAAGGTTGGTAGTGCTTCTAGATAGTTAACTGTTTCGGCCAAGTGATATTCTTCTTCCATGCTGGTTAGAGAATTTGCTATACATGTCTCAAGAGGATCTTTAGATAGAATTTTCTCTAAAGACTTGTTCACCATGGCTTCAATTGTGTCTATTTTTAGACAATACTCATCTGTGGAGGGTTGATTCAAAGTTTTTAAGACATCGAAGATGACATGTTCGTCTTCCACTCTGAGGATTAGCTTTCCTTCATAGACGTCAATAAGAGCACGTCCGGTTGCGAGAAATGGTCGTCCCAAAATAATGGGAATATCCTGATCTTCTTCCATGTCGAGGATGATAAAATCTGCTGGAAATATGAATTTATCAACTTTGACGAGCACATCTTCAACTATCCCACGTGGATATTTGATTGACCGATCGGCTAATTGTAGTGAAACTGTTGTTGCTTTTGCTTCTCCCAAGTTCAATTTGTTGAAAATTGACAGGGGCATGAAGTTGATACTTGCCCCTAAATCACAAAGAGCTTTTCCAAAATTCACTTCACCAATAGTACACGAGATTGTGAAAGTTCCCGGATCTTTTAGCTTGGGTGGCAGCTTCTTTTGTAGTATTGCGCTACATTCCTCTGTTAGCATGACAGTTTCGTATTCTTCAAGCCTTCGTTTGTTGGAAAGAATATCTTTCATAAATTTGGCATAGCTTGGCATTTGTGCTAGAGCATCGGCAAAAGGAATGTTGATGTGTAGCTTTTTGAAGATTTCTAAGAATTTCCCGAATTGAGCATCGAGCTTGTGATTCTTCAACCGTTGAGGAAATGGGATAGGTGGAACATAAGATTTTGTAGCAATTGGACCTTTTTGAGATAAAGGTCCTGTATCAGATTCTTTTTCTGATTCTTGATTTTGTTTATTTTTTTGTTTTTTCAGATGGTTTTCCATAGAAATTTCGGGCAACTGCACTCCACTTCTTGTTGTGATAGCTTGGACATTTTCCCTTGGATTTACCTCGGTATTGCTAGGTAACATGCCTTGAGATCTTTCTGAAAGTATTTTGGCCATTTGGCCAACTTGTGTCTCCAGATTTTTAATTGAAGCATCATTGCGTTGTTGATACTTCAGTTGTTGTTCAGCTAGCTTCGTGATTGCTTCTTCCCATCCGGGCTTCTTTTCTTGATGCGTTGGATTCAACACATTGTTGTTATTTGCATAATAAAAATTTGGATGATTTTTGTATCCTGGATTGTATGTTGGCCCGTAAGGATTGTATGCTTGCCTTTGGAAATTATGAGCATACGCCACTTGTTCTGGTGGTGATGGTGACTGTTCTTGTTGCACTAAGGGACAGATAGTGCTGTTGTGAGTTGCTCCACAAATTTCACATGAAAAAGCTGAGATTTGTGGAGTTTGCACCGTCTTCACAGATTGAGGAGTTGAAAAAGACATTTCCTCGACTTTCTTTGATAGAGCTTCAATTTTTGCCAACATAAGTGAATAAGAATCCACTTCAAAAACACCATTTGGTTTCTTTTGGATATTTCTGTCTGGCCATCTTGCACTTTGTTCACTTATAACCTCAAAAAGATTATAAGCCTCTTTCATAGTTTTGTTTCCCAGTGAGCCATTTGATGATGAATCGACATTGGCTCGGCATGAAGGTAAAATTCCAGAATAAAAGTAATTGACTTGTGCTCCCAAATTGAAACCATGGTTAGGACATTTTCGTAGCATATCTTTGTATCTCTCCCATGCTTCGTGGAATGATTCTGAATCTTGTTGACGAAATGTAGAGATTTCGTATTTGAGTTTCGCCACTTTTATTGGTGGAAAGTATTTAGTGGTGAATTTCTGGACAAATTCGGGCCAATTTGTTATGCTTCGTGGTGGCAAAGTATCTATCCACTCTCTTGCTCTGTCCTTCAAAGTGTGCACGAAAAGTCTCATTTTGATTGCCTCGTCATTTACATTTGGATATTTGAAATTTCCACATATTTCCACAAAACGGTTAATATGGAGATATGGATTTTCGTCGGTTCTTCCATAGAATGAGTTGTTGTTGGAGAAGAGATTGATGACATCTGGGCGAATTTGAAAATTGTCCACTCCAAATGGTGGATAGATTACACTTGATTGAACGCTCAAAGATGGGGGGTTCATGAATTCCCCAAAGAGCATGTTGTCTTCATCTATTTCCGGTACAATAGGATATTGTTGATGTTGAATGTTTTGAACATTAGGTATTCCCCCCACCGGAGGAATTCTTTCGTTATCATTTCCTTGGGGGAGACGTGGATTTAGTTCGTCCGCCATTGATGGTGAAGAAATAATGTTTTTCTTTTGTTCTCTTCGCCTTCTTCTGAATGTGGCTTCGATCTCGGGATCTAGTAAAACTAAATCGCGATTGTATGTCCTTCGCATAGACAAGGGAATCTACAACAAAGAAAAAGTTGTATTTATAACAATAGTTAATAATGTAATTTTTTCAAATATAACTTATACTTCCACGGCAACGGCGCCAAAAACTTGACACGCTTTTAGTGTAACTATCGCAAGTGCACGATATCGTATCAAGTAGTAAAGTGGACTTTTTGAGTCCGGTTTATCGATCCCACAAGAAAGTTTTGTTATAATTTGAATTATACACTATTAGTCTATTTTTATAGATACTTAAGATGAGTGAAACACACAATTAAAAAGTTTGGTTTAATAATTGCAAAGAAATTGCAATAATAGTTCTAATATTATAAGGAAATAAAAAGATTGCAATATTAATAGATTGATTAATGATAAAATGAAATAGTTGGGATTACAAACTTAGTTCGTCATTAGTTATAAAAGATGTATTGGAGATCATAAGATGAATTTACTTATTATGTTGTGTAGATTCGATTTTCCTTAAAAGACGGTTTCTCTTCGAACTATAAACGCCCCTTACATATTGAATCAATCCACTATATTTCTATGTTGATTGGCTTCAATACATAGCATTAGGATTTGTGAAAATAACTCAATGAATCATCTAAGGACTAGGGGTATATTTCTATCCCCTAGAACAACTTAGAGTGAAGATCATTTGATCTAATCAAACATATTTTCTTTAGAAACATATGAAGACCATAAATATCTTCATTAATTGGCCAAATAAATAAAGATTGTTAAAACAATAAAAATCACACACAATAATAAGTAATTCACAATAGATCTTTTATACAAACATAAATAACATGACTAACCTTGTTTATAATCCCAACTTAAGGAACTTAGCCCATAAAGGGTTTATTACACATATTACAAGCTTTGGTGGTCATGTTTAGTTGAATCAAGAGAAAGAATTGATCCTAACTCCCTTAGTAGATAAAGGAGATAGAAGCAATAAACTCTCGAACAACATATACTATACCACACTTACAAAGATCACTCAAGAACACAAGTGTGTTCTTCACACAAAATGAAAAGTTTACAAAAAATGGAAAATTATAAGATGAATGGTGAATGATGAAGGATCTAAGGGGTCTATTTATACACCTAAAGTCATCTAATAGCTCCAAAACTCCAGCATTATTACATTATATCGGATCAATGCCACCATCCCCTCAATAATACACAAAAGTATAAAAATTAGACAAATCATAGCAATTGTCAAGAGTTACTAGTAACATTCAGAGTTACGCCGTAACTAACTAGTGACTTACGGCCGTAACCCCGAATGTTACGGCCGTAACGTGGCTTCGTAAATTTGCTCATTTGAAGCTTTGATAGTTACGTTTTAGCCCGAATTCCTCGGACTTTGCGTTTTTGCCCCAGATCTTCTTCGGATGATAACTTTTGATATATAACTCTGATTTTGAATTCGGAAAGACTGCCGAATTCGTCTCGGAAAGCCCTACAACATGAATATATCAAAATTCAATAAATAGAATATTTATTAAACATGTTGTTTCTTGAGTAATTCAGTTATTTAATCCGATCATCATCCGATAAAAATAAAATTATTAAAACTAATAAATTAAAAGCAAAAAACGAGTAGACTAGCTCAATTATGGGTGAATTTTATCGATACAAACCATGGATAAGTGTACAAAACTGACACTTATCAATTGCTCGGGAGCAGTATCCGGACTTAGCGGATACCGACCTCGATTTCGCTATTGGACAGATCGATCAGGCCGATCTTTATGTTCACGCTAGGGTGTGGGATACCGTCTACCCTCCTAGAGGTAGTCGGTACCGCACTAAGATGATGGGAGCCGAGGGTCACAGTCTATTGAAAGATACCCCCGACTTCCAGCGCCCTCGCGGACGGGATGCACGGACTGCCTATCTCGAGAGCAGTTGAGGGCGGAGAGGGAGCTCCGGGCTGAGAATAAAAGGAGGACTCAGACGCGGTTACATGAGTGCGAGCAGAGGACTGAGTCGCAGTTAGAGAGTTTTCAGAGACAGCAGCAGGCCATGATGGACTATATGATGACGCTGACTCAGGCCATTACTCAGGCTGGACTGCAGGCACCTGCTCCACCGCCTTTTCTCTTTGGACAGACCCCATTTTCACAGCCTCGTGACGAGGATCTAGGGGATGGTAGTAATACTTCTACATTTCGACATTTAGATGATTTTGGTAGTGGATTGTAGTTGTTGTGTTGTAGTATTCTTGTATATTTATATTTGTGTTAGAATTGTGTAAGTGATTTTGTTGACGCTAATAGTATGTTCATGAAATTTATGTTCTTGAATGTGTTGTGCGTTGTGTTGCATATAATGCTGGGCATATTATTGATGGTATTAATTGAATGTGTTGTGCGTTGTTGATAATGGGAGCTGGTGTATAAAAAATACAGGTGCAAAAAATACAGATTTTGGGATCAAAAAATCTGAATATTTTTTTTTATATTAGGTTTTAGCCGACGACCTTGTTAAAGGTCGTCGGCTAAAATTTATTATTTATTGTTAAAAGCCGACGACCTTGTTAAATGTCGTCGGCTAAAGTGTGTATTATTTTTTTTAAATGTTTTAGCCGACGACATTTCTTCAAAGTGGTCGGCTAAAAGATAGAGGTGTAACCGACGAATCTTAAGTGTTGTCGGCTAAACTTTAGCCGACGGGATGAAGTCGTCGGCTAAACCTTGAGCTTTAGCCGACGACACTAAACCTTGGCCGACGAATTTCGGCCGACAGTTTTTTAGCCGACGACTGAGGGGATTAGCCGACGACATTGACCTTTAGCCGATGACTTAAAGTCGTCGGCTAAACCCCCGATTTTGGTAGTGTATATATATGTATGTATTCATCAAAATTATTATTTAATTCAAAAGTGTATATATATATATATATATATATCAAAATAATTTCAGAACTAATATATATGTGTGTTTATATATCAAACTAATTTCAGATATATAGTATATATTATCAATAAATTTGATAGTGACTAATATAACGTATTTATGTTTTTAAGACCATTAACATATATTTATAAAAAAATAATTTCAAAATTAATATATACTTCAAATATAATAACCATAATTTTGGCGGTGTTTCAGGAAAAAGTAAAAAGACTGTAAATAGAGTCAATCAATTGTATTCATAACACTGATAGATGGGCCTTTAAATAGGCATTACGATGAGAGTCCTTCCATACATAGGATTCCTATATAAGGTAAGACATCTAATAGGATCCTACTACCTCTAGAAGGATCTAGAACCTTCCATCTATGTATCTACAACCAGTATTAGGTAAGACACATCACAGGAATAATAATTCCTGGAACACTCTCCCTATGTCGAGCACTAATACAACAATGGTGCAGAAGATGTTGCCTTCGTAAAAACTATTCCAAGCCAAAATAAAACTACATGGGAAAAAAGTAAAGGCTTGATGAGGAAAAGATTGCAGCGCACCAAAATAATATGTCATGTATACTCCCCCTGATGTATAGATAATGACTCCCCCTGATGAGTACCTCAAATCATAGGAGTCAGATGCCAAGTTGCCCTCACAACTATACCAAGGAAAAACCGAGTAGGAAAAATACCTCTTGGTCTAAGTTGAACAGAAGTACAACGCATCATTGTATGGATGTTTTCATAGGTCGCCTCGTTAAAAACCTTACCAAGTGAAAACCCGATGGAAAAAAACAAACCTTGGTCTAAGGACAAAAAGAGCGCGACACATCCAAAGTGCAGAGTTGCTAAAGACTTATCCGAAAATCAAGTTTTCTAAAGTCTTGACTTCCATGCACTAAATCAGTCATAACTTCTTCGATTCAATAGGTATCAACGAAACTGTAAGAACTTATGAAAACTAGACACCCATAGCTTTTCATTCACATACACTACGTAACCTAGATCGACCTGAGCAGACCAAAAAGATCTATTGAAGTTGACTCAGCAAATTATCGGATATATTCTGTCCTACTTTGCAACAATAGTCATATGTCACTCAACGTGATGGATGTGATCAAATGGTTGATTTCCTTGGAAATTAGACACAATCCTTTCCAATGGTACCAATTTCACCATTTTTCAACAAGTGAGCTGCCCTGTAGGTCATATGGGAGATAGACCAACATATTCTGGGCAGATTCGGGTATCAGTTTTCAAGTTTCATTTTTATCGAGATAGAGCGAGCTTCAAGCTTCTGGTCAATCACAGACATTGCGTGAGCGCATCCTAGGCCATCATCACAGTGGCTTTACCGGATTATTACGAATGAGTACATCGAGTCAAACATGAGTACATAATACTATACTTTTCTCTTAAGACTGTATCATCACTTAAGTGAGCCAAGTCTTATGATGACTTCGACTAATCATCGGGAATCATATAGGCATTACTTTATCGTCTCTTAGAGAAACCGTCCCTTAAATTGCCTTAAACCAATTGTTGAATACGCATCATCAAGTGTCCCCAAGATCCTTTCATTCTTAACTTTGGATTTAGCGGAATCTCTTAGTCTCAGAGGAGTACATCACTATAAACCCTTAGTTTTACACGCAAAAGCTTCATATCTCTTCCAAATCAAGTATATACTTAGTATGCGTTCCCGACAATCACTTGTCGACGCGCTTCATGGTCAGGAGCCACTTGATTTGAGTATGATCCACCACGAGATCCTTTTATCACTTAACTTAGTTCCCACTAAGATAAGATTTAACCGCAAGATGCATGTCAGTTTTTGGGAAACTACTAACTGAAAAGATATTGGATGCTATAACATCCATTACGATAGCACAACTAAGTTTCGTGTCATCGTAGTCGATTCCAGTGCAATCATGAGAAACCTCGAGCCATGAGGTGAGTTTAACTCCTTCTCTCACTTGCCTTAACAAAGTATACAGATAGATCTTGGAGTGTCGGCACCACTTCAACAAAGGGCCATCACTTTGTTCATACTAGAGTCGCATATATTTCCATTTTAGGCTAAGGCTACAACGTTGTAGATTTTCAACGAAGTATGGTTCGACTAAACTCACATTCCACATCCTCATGTACCAGTTTTATTCATAGAGTATTCTTTATGGATTGGCATTCATTGAGGCGTCCCCTAATGATGACTATAATCCAGAATCACATGATACGGATGAGTTCATTTGATCAGATGATCAAGTTTTATGTACCAAACTCGCATACATTCTTAGCGAGAGTATTTATCGAACCAAGTGGCATCCCAAAACTCTATGAGGTCCACGGCCTAGTAACACCATCTACCACAATTTGTGGTGTTACCATATCACCATTCATAGGTGACGAACGTCCATGACCGGACACAATCCTTGCAGACATGTTTGCAACATGTATTTAATCTCGTCACTTTAGGGAACTTGGTGAGGCACAGTAGGGACAAACTACGACAATTCCAAGTCATTCTACTCGAACATGATCGTTCGCATCTCCCCCTAACGACGGGAAGACTGGCTCATCAAAGTGACTTACGAGATCGTCTGCCAAGATATATTTTAAGCGGACTATGAGTGAAAGCGCATGTCATATTCATCATTTATAACCCGTCATAATGCGTTGTCGTGACGCACTTTGGCACATGAACATGTGGACAATAAAGGTTTTCAGTATTAACACAATCTAGTTAACAAAATGCATATGGTTACACTTGTAACTAAGCATTTGAATGATGCTAGGTATAGGTGAATATGACATGTTGACTTATGCTGCACAACCGTAGCTGCTAGTCTTGAGAATCCAACAAAACCACCACCATGCACCACCGGGATCGAACATAAAGAAACAATTGAACTGATGATAGGCCGTTGGTTTTATCGAACCTCTAGTGCTTTCTTTAATAGTTCACTCCCTTCACCAGCCCCGAACACCTCAAAATTTCATGAGCATGTATAAACGGGTGTTTAGGATTCCAGAACCATCAACCTTGTGGTCAGCAACCGGTCGAAATGACATCGAACTAGTTGATAGGACTAGGGGTGGCAAAATATACCGAAATGTCGAAATACCGAATTTACCGTGCCGAAAAATTATCGAAATTGTCGAAAAATTTGGTATATCCATTTTTTGGTACGGTATGGTACCGTACCGAAAATTTTCGGTACGGTAACGGTATGAAGTTTTATTATTTTCGGTATTTCGGTATATACTGAAATATAAAAAAAAATCGATATTTCAATATATATATATATATATATATATATATATATATATATATATCGGTATATCGATCATTTCGGTATTTTATTTGTTCGGTATTTCCGTATATATATCGGTATATCAAGATTTTTTCGATATTTTTGGTAATTCGGTATTTCGATAAGTTCGGTATATACCGATACCGAAATAAAATTCGGTATACCGAAATTTCGGTACGGTATCGGTATGGACCGAACGTCATACCGAGATTTTGGTATATCGGATTTCGGTATACCGAAAGTTTTGGTACGGTATCAGTATGAATTTTGGCGTACTGAAATTTTCGGTACGGTATATGGTATTGGCAAATGAGTTCGGTACGGTACGGTATACCACCCCTAGATAGGACGGCTGGTGGTATGTGAAAATTTCATTTAAGTGGTTCACCTCATTCCGAGTCTCCAAATGGCACCAAAATTTGTGAGAAGGTAGCCTTGGATGTTAGGGAGTACTTGTAAAAAATTTCACTTTAAGACTTGGTCTAAAAGTGGGTGAACCGACCTTTACAATGACTGGTCCGCAAGTTGAACAACCCTAAACTCAGATTTCATCAACTTATCAATCATTGTCAAAGGAACCACATAACATATAATATTATTACTTGAGTACGACCATTTGTGAACACAATCATAGCATCATAAGCCACCCATGCTAATACTTATGATCATGTATGTATAAGGACTCAGTGAAAAGGGAGGACTCAGCACCATGCTAATGCGAGTCGCTACATTATTCTCTTTAGCATAGGAGGGTGTCATCTCCTAATCGTGCCAAAGAATAGGCTTTAATCAATGAACATGGCTAAGAAGGATCGTCGGGGGCTCTTTGGCGTAACACATGCTTATGAAAGCAAGACGCGAATGACATAACTATCATCACCGGTCATGAGCCATGCTCACGACTCCACCAACGTACTTTGGTGTCTTTGATCCAGCTAGCTTCTTTGTTCAAAGAAAAAATGATGTCCATGGCAATACCATGGTGTATGATCAAACTGTCCAAACTCCGAACTATTAAAGCCTAAATGTGTCAATGTCCCAATACATCTTCTGGTTACAAAATTCGATGCAAGCCGGACCATATTGACTCATGAATATTTTTCCTTCTCACATATGCAATACAAGTGATGCATAAGATTTTATTTCTCACAAATCACAATGAGATGCTATGAGTGATACACTTTGGCATATATGTCATCGAGTCATAACATGGTTCAATTGTTACGGAACATATGTGACTAGAAAATGCCATTCGACATTCAACAACTTGAGCATTATACCGCTCATTGATTGTGATGACCTACTCATCATAGTCACAATGTATTTATAAACCGAAATCCAAAAATATCGTGTTCCTTGAAAATAACTTAATACGCTCAATTTCGCTTGCAAAATTTTACAAACATGAGCATAGCGAACACTCCAACAACATAGAGATTTTATACCAGATACGATCAAAATGATCTATCATATTGAGTGCATAACATGGCAAGGTTATATGCTTAAGGGGCAAAATTACGACACAAGCATGGTGTAACACTACCATGAAGACGCTCGACCTTCTTATAAGGGTGCGTATTTTGGGCTTCCCCAAGGAAACTATTTTTCAACGTTTGAAAGATGATATTTTAGCGTACAATGCATAAAAAATTGCACCATCTATGGCAAATATGGCCAAGAAAAGGTTGAAAAATATGTGTCATAAGACTACTTGCAAATTTAAGATGGGAACCAAGTTGGTTGGGACAAGAGTTAACACAATCGCTGGAAAATGAAATTCCATGCAGCTTGACCTTTGTTCACTAAAACCGTGGTAACTCCCTTGTTAGGAAGGCTACGGACGAACAGTTAGATTTTTTGGAAACTAGACTTCGGTATCTTTCTATCCATATGTTATGAACCCCACGGATCATTAAACTCAGATCACAGTGCATATTTTAATTGGCTACTTTAGTATTTCCCAAGTTTAGGGAGAAAACAAGGTTGAGACCATATCCAATGGCATAAGTGTTGATGCAAAAACATGGCAATGACAGCCATAGGTGCGTTTAAACGCAACAGGTGTTCGATTTCTTATCTCGACTAATGATCTTTTCGGTAACTCCAACTTGGTAGACTTGCAGAGAAAGTAGGAATGTCGGTACAGCTAAGGCTGTTTAAAAATCACTTATTCCGTTTGAACTTTCAAAGCATAAACAAATACCAAGTAGGATGCGTCTAGTCATGATCAAAAGTGTAGACAAAATCCACCAAAATGCATCAAATCAACCAAGTATTTTAATTCTCAATTTGCAAGTATGCCTCATAATAGCCATATTATATGGATGCAACGCGGTGCATCAATATTAAGCATTTTGAACCATGAGACATATTGAATATACCATAATCAACTCGTCTTGACCATCCAATAAGATCGACTAAACATAGTCAAATGTATAAGGCACATACCTTTACAAATACTCGGAAAAGTATTCGGACCTATAGTCATACGAACTATAATCGAGGTCAATGAATTCATGTATTTATCGCAATATGCCATTGCTTTATATGTTAAAATTCATGAGAATTACTCGTACATTCTTTCATATATCATATTGCAAGGAGACGGTGCATGACTACACACACATGCAATATTTTATTTTAATAGGATGAAAGATGGAGTTTTCCAGGTATGGGATTGGGTCAAGACCAACGTGGTGGTCGCTCAATTCATCGTGACAAATCCATCACAAATCGATTTTAACCACGACATATCCTTCGCAATCGATGTTTGTCCCATTTGTACGTCACAAATCTGTGACTAATCATGAACAAGTCATAACTTTACCGTTACCGACAATGTTCATTTTATTAATTATTGGTTTAAAATCGACAAAACGGCGATATCAAATCGCACCCAAAACGTGGTGTATGCAACAACCACACATATCGACTTTCAACAATCATCCGTGACTCCCCCAGGACCGTCACACAGTTTACCATCTATCATAGTCTCATCCACCGCAAAGTAACGTGGGAGATAAAGAACCCAAATACCTAATTCCCAAAAAAAAATTCTCAAAAGAGAGGAATTGAAAAATGAGAACTTTAATAAAATCTTACTTGGGTACTCGGTTCCATATTTGTTTTGATCCTTGGACGGGAGCTTCTCTCCATATGAGCAACATATTTTCGTGGTACTCGGTTCCATATTTACTTTGATCCTTGAACGGGATAATAAATATGGCTTCTCTCCATATTTTGCACATCATCATGAGCAACATAATTTCCTATATTCACGTAAAAATAAACAAGGTAAGATTCATAAGTGTACAAATCAATGAACAAATGAATCATTAATTAGGAAAAGATAGAGTTGGGAAACGCCCGGAAAAGGCTACTGGGCTCGATAATCGGCCAAAAAAAGGACTCGAGCGCGGCGGTGCAGCCGCTCGGTATTGGATGAGGTCGTATCTCCAAATTTCCTCGTAAAAATCTTCTTCTGTTCGGAAGCAGATTCAGTAATCAATATTATTCAGAATCCGATCTCCACCGTTGAATATACAGATATTTGTGTTGGGAAGTTGCTATCAAAATTTCACACCGATCCGACGGTTAACGAATCGATAAACCTGATTTTGGTAAGACTGCGTTGTGCAGAAAATCTATGCGCGAAAAAAAAACGGCATCTAATACAGATCAGAAAAAAAAAAAGGCTGAATGACTTTGATCCAATATGGATCTGTGCTAGAGGCGGTGACGAGGGGTGATGATGGAGGAAGGATGTCGCGTCTTTGCCGCCGTCGGCGAGCCCTCCACTCCCGTCGATCATCACGGTGCCGGGTGGCGTCTACGGATTGATCCATATAGAGGATGCGAGGGTGTCGAATTATGGCTATTGAGGGGGGAAGAGATCTTTTTTTTTTCGGCCGACAGCAAGGCCACCGCTCCCATTGGTCATCACGGTGAGGCATCACCGAGGAGTTAACCATCCAAACACAGGGAGATTGTCGTCAGATGCCGGAGCCGTCGAACCCATAGATTAGATGCGGCGTGCGGGTTTCCGATGCGGCATGAGAGAGAGGGAGAGTTTCAGAGGCGGGGTGAGGATTAAAGTCCCTCGATCGATGCGACCTGGGAGAAGGTTTTAGGTGAAGGAGGCGGCCTATGCAGGTCGGGATCGGAAGTCGGAGGGGTCGTGGGTCTGGAGCAGATCGGGAATCGGAGGTGGGAGCGGCTGGGATGGCGTCCGATCTGGTTTGGATCGCCGGTGGCAGCGGTGTCGAGGGGCTAGGGTTTCTGAGATCCGATCTTTTTTTTTCGGGATTTTCTAAAAAAAACGGGAGAGGAAAAAAATTTCCTGCTCGGTTCGGGACTACGTGCTGATAATGTGTTTCAGGAGAAAGTAAAAAGACTATAAATAGAGTCAATCAATTGTATTCATAACACTGATAGATGAGCCTTTAAATAAGCATTACAATGAGAGTCCTTCTATACATAGGATTCCTAGATAAGGTAAGACATCTAATAGGATCCTACCACCTCTAGAAGGATTTAGAACCTTCCATCTATGTATCTACAACCAGTATTAGGTAAGACACATCACGAGAATAATAATTCCCGGAACAGGCGGGAAAATTTTCTGCTACTATTTTGAGCATCGATTCTCTTTATATATAGATATAAATGTGTATTATCTTTGTTCTCTTATAATTACATCTAAATTTCCACGCTTGTCAATGCATAATTTTGATTATTAATATCTTTATTTTTTTATCTTTAAAAATAATAAAAATATAATATTTTGGGACTATATTTCGAGATGGATCTAACAAGATCCCACATGACTTTATTTTTTATATGTATAAATCACAAAAGATGGTCAAAAGAGAGTATGTGAACAATGTAATAATCAATATGTTGCAATAATTAGAGAACAGATGAAATATAAGAGGTTTTGGATGTAATATAAATATATTAAGTGTAGTATAACTATGACAAATGTATATGTATATAGGGCTGAGAATCGGGACATCCGAGGTCCCGGTCCCGAGTCCCGATTGTCCCGGTCCCGAAAATCACCAATTTGGTGGTTCCGGTTCCGGTCCCGTTCGGGACTTCGGGAGTCCCGATTCCCAAAATGGGATAAATATAAGTCCTGGTCCCGATCGCGATCCCGAGGCTAATTTTCCGATATGTCCCGAATGTCCCGAAATCAGAAGATGAAAAAAAAAATGATTGAAATTAGAAATTTCAATTGGGACTCGGGACTCCTGAGTCCCGAAATTACCAAAATCTCAGGTCCCGGTCCCGGTCCCGGTCCCGTAAAATTCGGGACTCGGGGTCCCGTTTCCCGTCAGGACTCGGGACGGGACCGGGACTCGGGATTTCCCGATCCTAAATTCTCAGCCCTATATGTATATAACAAGGTGAACACCTTGCTAGGTGTTGTTGGGATGTTGGATGCTAGGGCTGAGCACCGGGCCTGACCCGGCCCGGATCGACCCGGTCCGGAATGGACCAGACTATAAATGGTCGGACTTTATCGATTCGAAGCTCGAACCTGTTCGAAACGGGTCCAACCCGGTCCGGACCCGGTAAAATCGGGTCGATTCGGGCTAGACCGGTTCTTTAGTTAAAAAAATCATGTTGCATATTAAGTGTTCTGTTATTACATTCAAAATACTTTCTTGTTTACATACTCCTGCAATATTTTAGGATAAACAAACTTAATTGGAATAATGTGCAATCATAATCGAGCCATTAATCATCATTATTTCATCACTACCGAGGATAAGTTAGAACAAAAAATATATTTTATCATTTTTATTTTTACCGAGTTGTTCCGGACTGGACCCGAATTTGTCAGATTTTGACCCGTTCGGCCAAGAACCCGAATTTTATAAAAATACAGATTCAAGACCAGACCTGATTAACAGGTCCGGTCCGAATCCGGTTCGAGTCCGAGTAAAAACTGCCTGATCCATTTGTTCTCAGTCCTATCGGATACAATTCCTGGCTTATCACGAGAACTGCGGTTTGCATTAGGGCTGGGGGCGGGGCGGGTTGGGGCGGGGCGAAGGTAAAACCGCATCCGCCCCGCAATTTTTGTGCGGTGCGGGTTTTTGCGGGGCGGGGCATTTTTGATATTGAAAACCGCACAAAATCATAGCTTATGGGCGGGCGGGGCAAATACAATATTTATATAAATATCTAAGTGTTTCCTTGTTATATGCGGGCGGCGGTTTTGCGGGCGGTTGGGAAAAATAAACCGCATTCGCCCGCAATTTTGGTGCGGTGCGGGTTTTGTGCGGGGCGAAATCAACATTTGAAACCGCCCCGCCTCGCTATTTTGCGGTGCGGTGCGGTGCGGGGCGGGCGGGGCGGTTTGTTTTGCCCAGCCCTAGTTTGCATAGAGTAGAGTACTGTTTTAAAATAAATTTAGCAAGAGAACGTTTTATATAGTAAAAAAAAAAAAAAAAGCATAACCAATTATTATAAAAAAGGTTGGGTCAACTTGCCATTTTGTGTGGTTAATTTTGGTTAAACAGGAGGAGGACCAGATTATAGTAAAAATAACCGCTATTTTAAGTAGAAAAGGTCATTTTCCATCTCGTTGAGATAATTTTTCAACTTTTTATCGGAAAATTCATGTCCAATAAAAAGAAGAAATAATTAATTACAAAAAACAATTATAATGTAAAATAATGGAACATGCGTTTTTCGTTAAGTATGTTTATACATCTAAAGTTAAAGATTAAATTTAACGCACACTAGGTACGAACAACACTTTTTTTTCTGCGTTTTTCTTATTTCTTAACTTTAATTGATGAGAGAGAGAGACGGAGAGAGAGAGAGAGAGAGAGGGGATTTTGAGGTGATTCTTCTCGGGAGATCTTCAATCTCTCGTTCTCCACCTTGATCATCAAGGGTTTGGAGTATTTTAACAACATCTAATCGTTCTTTCATGCTTTGATTTAAAGTAATCATCATAGAACCTTAAGTTTGGAATTTTGGGGGGATTTTGTTGTAATATCCGATTCGATTCGTTATACTCTTGGAATCATAGTGTAGATGATTTACCTATCACGAACAAATGACTTTTCACACGACTTCACAGTTTGATCCTTATGATTTGAGAAATCGAGAGGGTTTTAGTTGAAATATACTACCCATGTGTTGTGTGGTGAATCATATGAATCATAGGTCGTGTTTCGGGTGCTTCTAAATATTAATTCCGTCTTGTATCGATGTTGATGATAGTTTTACAGATCATTTTGATTCGGAGTTTTCGATTCGTTTCAACCGCGGGCATTTTTCCTTCTCCTAACTTTTCATCATGTCTCCAAAGCAAGTAATTTCTATGAACTTACATTCTTAAATGTGAAAAGTGATGCATATGAGTGTGAGAGTGTATACGTTCACTTCAGAGGATATTGTTTTAGACGGTTGATTATTGTTATGGTATTTATTGGATATTGTTAATACATCATTAAAGGTTGGAGTATGAATGTGTTTGAGATTAGCCTTGTGTGTCTCAGGTAAGGATACACGATGCTGCGGCATACTTCGAATATCTTAGGGGTGTTACAAATGTGAATGGTCGATGTAATTTGAGGTATTTAATGAAATATTCCACTTCTAAAGAGATTTTTTGGACCAAATGTTGCATTTCAAACGGGACGGAGGGAGTATTATATTAACAATATTAATTATAAAAATAATAATTATTATAATATAATATACTTCGATTAACATGTATTACTAAAAATGGAAGCTTACAAAGGTACAGACGGGAACCCTAATTATGGAAGAAATTCAAATTTAATAAAAAAACTAAAAACTAACTAATAATGGTACATACGTGGGGACCATAAAATGTGATCGAGATCTCATGTGCTACTCGAGACAGCTTAAAAACTTTCCCATGTGTGTTATTTAATGGCCAAAATGTCCAAAACCACCAAACATATTAATTACTGCGGCAAGAAATAAAAAAGATGTGTACGATATAAACGAATAATCTCGTTAAATGAATAATTTTCGCCGATCCAACTCTTTATAACAGGTTCAAATTTTCTTTCGATAAATGAATAATTTCGCTAAATGATATCGAGGTTTTACTGTACAATACAATATAGACATTGACAGTTTTGATAATTTTTTGTCTACGATGGGAAATTCTCGTTACTTTTTCGAGTGCGTACTGGTAAATTCTTGAACTGAATAAAATAATTTACAAACTATGATAACCAAATAAACCTCACCGAGTAATAAGAAAGTGTTGACAGAAGTAATCGAACGATGCTATGATAACCACTTAAGAAGCTTAAGTTAAGGAAAAGTACAAAATTGAAATATGAAATTTTTGGAAAAAAAAAAACAAAAGTTGTAATATATACAATATATATATTGTTTATCCGTGAAAATAGAAAAGTACAAGCAATAAGATGCAACGTACACCTTCCATTCAGCAAGCTCATATCAAAGCTGCATGGAAATCAAACTCCCACCACCAGCCGCCACCTGATCGAGAAAATACTCACAAAAATCCTTGTCCGACGCCCACCACGGCGGGTGAAGCCACCCATCGGCCGAGTCAGCCACCGTCAGACCGACGCGGCGCTCGGCCAGTTCGTAAGTGTAACTACGCTCCAAACTCGGTAACTCGATTATCTCTCCGAGCTCATCCGAGTTCGCTTCGCACCTCGACGATGACAGACTGCTTGAGGTCGCCGGAGACGAAGGGAGAGAAGCGGACAGCAGGCCGAGCTCCTCCATCGCCGCCGCTTGGGCTGCCGCCGCCTGCACGTCCCGCGGCGCCTGAGACGCCGGACGCGGCAGCGACTCGCTGAGATGAGGGAAGTTGAGAATCGCCGAGTCGCCCTTGATGCTCATCTCCGCCACGTCGTGGGCACGCGCCGCCATCTCCGCCGTCGGATAGGTGCCGAGCCAGATGCGCGACTTCTCGCGCGGCTGGCGAATTTCGGAGACCCATTTGCCCCAGCTTCTCATTCTCACACCTCTGTAAACTGGGTGTCTGTCTCCGCTACTGTTGGCTCTCTTATTTCTTTTATTCTCGTTATTACCATTATTATTTTCGCATCTGGGTTTGACTCTGGACGCGTGAGTTGACCCGGAGAATGATAAATCGGAAGGGGTTGAAGAGTTCGCGGCGGCGGCGGACCAGGTGCAGGTTTTATCGGTTGAACTCGGTGGCTCCGCCATTAGTTTTTTCCCACCGAGTCAATTAAAGATATTTTTGTACGAGAATAGTAGTGAGGAATATTCTTTAGATGGAGAGAGAGAGAGAGTGTACTGAAAAATCAAACACTTCCACCTAATTTTATATACTCTAATTTTGAAAAAGTGTTGGTTGACATATAAAAAAGGAAAAGAAAATAAGAGTGTTAGTTGAGGTATGTGGAAACAAAAATATGTGGGGTTTTGATTTTGGTAGGGAAGCTCGAAAACACGGCAAAATTAAAGAAAGAAAATACTATCAAATGTACGTTGGAGTTTGATGGTGACGGATAGATCCAGCAATTTACCACACGATACGAAAACGATACGAAAATTTAGTGGTTGTGTTTGCATTTAGAGTACACGATACGAAAATATACAAACACGAAAGTACACGACCGAGATTTAGTGTCGGTTTTGTGTTTACCCTTTGGTTACACGACACGACACGACACGAGGTACACGAAATATATATATACTAGTATAACACCCGTGTGATTACACGGGAATACAAAAAGGAACTTTTATGTAAATATATAATACGTAAATCGTTCATTATAAATTTCATAATACTTATTTATAAACTACACTATTTGTTCTGTTTATGATTAAACCATTCTCATTGCAAGAAAAGATTTCTAGTCTTTCCTGATCTTCACTCTTAGATATGGCTACATAAAGCTAATCATGACCGAATACGAGTCTTGAAAGATACATACCGATATGAAAAAGCGTTTGACCTTGACTCTTAAATATAGTCATGACAAGACTCATAATAAGTGGAAACTGACATATTTGAAATTTAAATGGTAATCTGATATCTAAGGGACTTAATATCAATTGTGGAATAAATATATTACTCTCAAAATTATTCCCCGAATTTTTTTGTTCAATAATATGGTTACGAGTTTGGATAATTATTAATGATGTGACATGCATAATTCTGATGATTGATCCATATTTTGAATTAGCATAATTCCAACTTACGATTTTAAGATGTGATTTCGAATTCGAGAACACTTGATACTATTCAAAAAAATTCATTGGATGTACTTGATTTTGACTTTTAGAAGGCAGAAATTTTGCATATACCACTACAAAAAAAACAGTTTTTACCGACGCCATTTACCGACGCCCGTACCGCCGTTGTTAAACTTATAATTTACCGACGCCATTACCGACGCCCGTTATTTAATTGATTTACCGACGCCATTACCGACGACCGGTTCGCAAACTTATTTTTTTTCTTTTTTTTTTTCACATTTACCGACGCCATTTACCGACGCCATTTTGGCGTTGGTAATTTTTTTTTTTTTTAAATTTAGCGACGCCGTTTACGCCATTACCGATGCCATTTCGGCGTCGGTAAATTTTTTGCACTATCCCACATCGAAAAAATAGTAGTGTTTTAGGTGGTTTATAAACCAAAATCCTTCTCAACCATTTGAAATTGAATGGAGCCCGAACCTGTCCCGCCCGGACCCGGACCTGACCGAACCTGACCCGCCTGAGCCCGGACCTAACCCGTCTGAGCCCCGCCTGAGCCCGGACGTGACCTGACTTTTTTAGATTTTTTTTTTTAATTTAACGACGCCAAAAATGGCGTCGGTAAATGGCGGCGTCGGTAAAAAATTACCGTCGAGCGTTTTTCCAACGGCGGGTTTCCGTCGGTAATGGCGTCGGTAATTTTTTTACCAACGCTATTTTCTGTTTTACCAACGGCGTTTGGCGTCGGTAAAAACTGTTTTTTTGTAGTGTACTATCAGAACTGCGATATATCCGCTTGTCTTTTGAAATTATAAACATCATGTAATCGTTTACTATCTCCACAACGTGTTATATCCGCTTGTTTTTTTAAATTATAGACATCACGTAATCGTTTACTATCTCCACAACGTCGTTTGTTGGCGCCATGATTGCTCTTTCTTCAAAAAATTACTTTATGGAAAGTTACTTTTAAGTGAATGATAGTGCTTTCAACAATGACTGCAATATGATCTTCGGCATTCTGGATTAGGAAATATCAAGAATATCAATCAAGGTTTCTCTATCGACTTCTTCACCCAACTCACCATTTACAATTTTGAGGATTCATTCAGAGAAGTCCTTAATTTCTTGTAGATGATGAGATGACATTGTTTATCCAACAATTAATCTCACAATTAATCTCATAATTATGAGTTTGCAATAATACCCAAGTGAAGAAGAGCTTATACTTGAATAACCAATATGCATTGTCCTTTGGTACAACTTCATATATACAATTATACTAAATAATTATGGCAAGAATAATTCTAGTAATATTTAAAATAAAAAAACTTTTGGAAATGCATAAGAGATTTTGACTTATAGCTTAAAATTAAGCACTTCTCAAATTACAATAAAAAACATAATAGCAGTATATATAATTTAATTACTTGTATGACCTATTATAAATATACCTATTAATTTAGAAAACTACATCCAAGTCCTAGCCTTAAAATTACCAAGAAATTTAATAATTATAATATAAGAATAGCTTGGATAAGTCAAAAAATATACATCAGAATTTTGTCCTAATTAAAAACGACCTTAAAATTTTAAAAAATTACAAAATAAAAAATTCAATTGATTTGATTAAGTGAAACGACCTATTTATGCTTATATGATATTTTTTCAAATATTTAGCTTTATATTTAAAAGTATTAAAGTCTACCCATTTTACATTAAAAAATAGAAAAAGAGTTGAAATACTTTTATTAATTTCTGAAACTTGTATTACAAAAAATTCTCGTTTGGTTGAAGTGAAACTATATGTATATTCATTTTAAAATAGATTTTGAAATTACAAAATAAGGAGATTATGACTTATAACTTAAAATTAAGTACTTCCCAATTTGTCAAAAAAACAAAAAAGAAGCAGCATCATCGTAGTATATATATATATATAAATAAATTACTTGTATGACTTATTGTTACTAATCGCGGTAGCTAAGAAAACTACATCCACATCATATCCTAATTAAAATTATCCCCATTTTTTAAAAGTAAAAAAATGCCCAATTTTGTTTGTAATATAAGATGAGTCGGAAAAAGTTATAGGGTACTTTCAGGCATTGAACTTTATAATTAAGAGTACTAAATTCAAGAAATTTTACATTGAAAAGAATAGAAAAATAATTAGAGTATTTTTAGTAATTTGTGAAACTTGTATTACAAAAAACCTAAGTGACATTTGGTTCACTTGAAACTTTATATCAGTTTTATATGATATTATTTTCAAACATTTAACTTAATATATAGAAGTATTAAAGTTGCCACATTTTACATTCAAGAGAACACATAAATAGTTGGGCACTTTTAGTAATTTCGGAAACTCATATTAGAAAAAACTTCAATTCATATCTGATTGTGTTAAACTTTATTTGATAAAATTTTAGTTCCACATTTTTTTGGTCCTTTGTTTTGCCAAAATGATCCAAATCGTTAAGTATTTAACGGTTTCTGTATATGGCCAAAAAAGAGATAATTAAATCTTTATATTTGAAAAAAATTACATAAATTATTTGGATATAATTTAAAATAAAAAAGCAAATGCAAAATTTTCAAACATATATAGTTGATTTTAAAAAAGTAGATAAATTTAAAATAAAAGAATCACTTAAAACGATCAATTTTTATTTTCTGAAATTCTCTTTGTACAAAGATCTACGAATTAGTATATTATTAAAGTGGGAATCAATTTTGTAATACCAAATCATAAAATTGATAATTTCTATATCCCCATTCATAAAATTATAAGTTTTTAGTACCATTTTGATAAAGACTAAAATGTCCTCTATTTTATTGTAACGTTGACTTCTCACTTTTTTTTATTTTATTTAATTTAAACTACTTTTCTTCTCTTTTTTCTTTTTTACTTTCCTCATCTGCTCCGATCGATATTAATGTCCAACAACCAAAATTTAACTACAAACATATACATCAAAACAACACAACCATTTTTGACAAAGGGTCTCTCAAAAATCTTATAGAAATCACAAGATTAGTCGAAAAGAAAAGTTGACGTTGAAATAGGACTTCATTTGTCGTGCTTCTTGGTTCATAAAGAAGATATGCATCATTATTTGACCGCTTGGAAAAAAAATTCCCGATCTGTTCTTACGGACACGATCGCTGCACAGGATGGGAAGCCACCGTGTGCGACGATCGTGTGCAACGGTCGTGTCCAACGACCTTGACATCGTGCGCACCACTAACGTGTTCACGATCGTTTAACACGATCGTCTACAATCGTGTGCAACGATCGTGTTCATGGCCAGAAACTTGCACACGATCACTGCACACGGTAGTATACGATCGCGGTGCATCGGCCGTGTCCAAGGCGACCGCTTTATAATATTGTTCGCTCGCTTCAATAGTTATTCATCTTTTTGTAATCAGATGTCGTGGCAGCGTATTCTGATACATCACGGTGGTCATTGGGAGCGATCGACATATGTAGACGGGGACTCATTTTTTGTCTATATTGACACGAGCAAAGTTAGTCGTGCAAACCTCGTGGGGGTTATCAGAGAGGGTTTGGGTGGTCCAAATGAGTCCGATTACAAATTATGGTACTTGACACACATGGCCAAGGGAAACAAAGTAAAAGTCCTATTACGGGGCGATACCGAGATACTTCGATTACTAGTAGAATACAAGGAGGATCCTGAGGTCTATGTTGAGAACAGCAGCTCCTCCACTCCCGAGGTTAATATGGGATGTAGCATCTCGAGAGTAGAGCCCGGCAACATAAATTATGACATGCCTTCCAAAGAGTATCAATACGAGGAAGATGAGGAAGACGAGGAAGACGAGGAAGATGAGGAGGTGCATACATCCGAAGATGAAGATTGTTGTAAAGACTTGCTTGAGTCAATATCTGCGAAATTTCTTACTTGGGTTCGCCAACCGGCCCAAATGGATAGGATTATGAGTCGTCGGAACTTCTCATCCGACCATCAATATGCGAGCGAGCATGAGCATCTACAATCAATGCGTAATTGGATCATTCCATTTCCGGACCCCAGTAGTGCCGGGACTTTGGGTTGGGTCGAGCAGCCTCCACCGGTTACCGGTCAGCTAGAGGTGGGGTCCACCTTTCGTTCCAAGACAGAGTTGAGGATAACTGTAGGAATGTATCATTTGGAAAACATACTACAGTGTATCACTGATCGTTCCGCCGATAAACGTATAGTATTTGTCTGTAAGAGTGGGCGAAAAAATTGTCAGTTTAGGTTGTGTGCTATTGAGGGTGCAACTATTTGGAGAATTACTAAGTTGACATTGGAGCACAGCTGTCACCCTGATTTGAACCGTGCTGCCGCACGATCGGTCACTTCTGAGGTTGCCGCCCATTATTTTGCTAAAATATTGACCGGTGAGGGGGTCACTTTGAGGCCAAAGGAGATGATTGCAGAGATGTGTAGGGAGTACGATATTGACATGCTATACAGTTTTGCTCTCCGGACGAAGAACATAGCGATAGAGAATACATATGGTGGCTTTGATGAGTCGTATCAGAGGCTCCCATCTTATCTGTATTTGTTAAAACAGCGTAATCCAGGGACAATTTATGATTTGCAGATGACTCGTGAGGGAGTGTTTTGCCACATGTTCGTTGCACTCGGACAGAGTATTAGGGCATTTGATACGTGCCTTCGACTGGTGATTATAGTTGATGGGACCCACCTGAAGGGAAGGAATAAAGTAACTCTATTTGCGGCCGTCACATTTGACGGGAACGAGCAATTATTTCCTCTTGCAGTTGGTCTCGGTCCGATAGAGAACGACGAGTCATGGACTTATTTTCTGTATAACCTGCGCAGATGCTACAATCTTATGGAAGATTTACTGATTGTGAGTGACCAACATAAGAGCATTCAGAATGCTGTTCTAGCCGTCTATCCGAATGCATTCCACGGGTTGTGCTATCACCATCTTGCAAAAAATCTGACCTCCTATGGTGCGCATGCTATAGGACTCTTTAGAACTCCTGCATATACGCATTGTGAAGAAGTGTTTGAAAACTACTTTTCGAAACTACATATCGAAAGCCCTAATGGGGCTCACAGGCGCCTTTCGGAAATTGGGCCAGAGAGGTGGGCTAGGTCGAAGTGTCCGGTACGACGCTATAACTTCTTTACATCCAATGTTGTTGAATGCTTTAATAATCGTATGTTGTGGGCGAGGCGTTTACCTGTTTGCTCGTTACTTGAAATATTTCGCCTAATTTTAGAGAATTGGTTTGATGAGAAGCGGGGAGAAGCTACATCAAGAGACCATGAGTTGACAATGCACACTTTTGAAAAGCTTTCTAACTCTGTGCAAGCCAGTCCGACTCTTACCGTTCGAGCTATCACCCCACTTGTTTATAAAGTCGAAGAAAACAAAGTTTCTTATGAGGTCGACCTTCGAACATGGACATGTTGTTGTCGTGAGTTTGATTTGGATCAGATTCCATGTCTTCATGCCGTTGCCGCTATAAGGTAATTGTCTATGCTGTCGTGTGCACACGGTCATGGCCGTGGGCATGCGGGTACTGTCGGACGCTCACGGTCGTGCCCACGGTCATGGCAGAATGCACATGATCGTAACCCACGATCGGCACGATCGTCGTGTGCACACGGTCATAGCCGTCGGCATGCGGGTGCTGTCGGACGCTCACGGCCGTGCCCATGGTCATGGCAGAATGCACACGATCGTAACCCACGATCGACACGATCTTCGTGTGCACATGGTCATGGCCGTGGGCATGCGGGTGCTGTCGGACGCTCACGGTCGTGCCCACGGTCATGGCAGAATACACACGATCGTAACCCGCGATCGGCACGATCGTCGTGTGCACACGGTCATGGCCGTGGGCATGCGGGTGCTGTCGGACGCTCACGGTCGTGCCCACGGTCATGGAAGAATGCACACGATCGTAACCCGCGATCGGCACGATCGTCGTGTGCACACGGTCATGGCCGTGGGCATGCGGGTGCTGTCGGACGCTCACGGTCATGCCCACGGTCATGGCAAAATGCACACGATCGTAACCCACGATCGGCACGATCGTCGTGTGCACAAGGTCATGGCCGTGGGCATGCGGGTGCTGTCGGACGCCACGGTCGTGCCCACGGTCATGGGAGAATGCACACGATTGTAACCCACGATCGGCATGATCGTGTTCTGCCATCGTGTGCAAAACGGGGCTGGTCTCGATTTATCCTACACCTCATCAATATCAAAAATACATTATCCTATACAACATCCTTGACATAATTGCTTATTGTAACAGGCGCGCCGGCAATGGTTTGTCCATGTATGATTTTGTTAGTCGTTATTTCAAGCAACAAGACCTTAGAGAGACTTATAAGGAGCATATTAGTCCCATCCCATATTCTGATGAGTGGAATGTCCACCAGAGATCTCATCCATCGTTTGCGTACCTCCAGAGGGGGTACGACAAGCCGGCCGACCAAGGATGAGTCGCGCACGGTCCGCTGTTGAAAATTTGCCCACAGGTGGACGGCCTCAGGTGTGCGGTAGGTGTAAAGGAACCGGCCACAATAGAAAATCTTGCAAAGCATTCATTCCCATAGGTGGTGTGGATTTGAATATCCCTGAAGAAACTCAAGGAATAGATGAACAAACGAGGCAAAGGCGCCGGCAGAAGAAGAGGTGTAGCATTTGCCGTAATGATGACCATGACATAAGGGGATGTCCATACCATGAAACTTAAATTGCTTATGTATTTTTATATTTTGTGACTTACTAGCAACAATCATGAGCTGATATTTTGATACTGGATGGACCATGTATTGATTCAGTATTCTGATTATTAGTTGAAATGCATAATTTTGTGTCTATTTTCTTTATCTTTGAATTGAAATTTAAGTGTTCAGTGATGTAAAGCAAATAAAGGTGATTATGGAGCCAAACATTAACCATAACAAAGTAGCTCACTTTAAAGAGCAATAGTTTACAGCAAAAGCATATCCAAAGCATATAACTTTACAAAACAAAAGTTCATCACCATCACACCAAAAAATCTAATAATAACTTAAAAACCACAATCACTTGGATCCCTTTTCCCCATCGATCTTTGTATCTTTAGTCTTGTATCACCATCTTCATGAACTTCCTCTTCTAAAATAACTTCTTTACTTGTCTTCTCAGAAATCTCCAAATCATTATCATCATCACCATCTAGTATGACTGGAGTGCTTGCAGTGTTTTTAAATAGGCCCTGTTTCATGAAACACATTAATTCGCAGTACACACTACACATACAACAAAATCAAAAAACTTACTCTGAGCATTGAGTATCTTCCTCTCGGCCTAGTTCTGTATGGTGGATTGAGAGGGGGTATCCTCCTTCTTCTTTTTGGTGGTGGTGCTTCGATTCCTCCTAAATCGCTTTCTCATAATCGGCCGCTCATTTTGCGTATTTGATTTTAATAGATTTTAACTGATGTTAATTGATTAGGGTTTGTAGTGAAAAGGGGGGCGACGGTTCATGTATTTCGCTCTCAGTCAATGAAGATGGGCTTATATTGAAAAGGGGGGACCCACGATGGGATTATATAATAAAATAATTTGATGTTGCCCTTTGCAGTACACACGATGGTGCACACGATAGGCACGATCGTGTGCTCCGATCGTGTGACACGTTGGCAACCAGATGTTACGGTGTCTATGGTGTCAAATTGGCACTGTACCCACGTATGCACACGATCGTGTACACGGTCGTGCCCACGATGGGACACACGATCGTGTGCACAAGAACATCAAAAATATTCACCAATTTCTCAAATTACTCGTCAATTTAGGTGTTGTTACTTATATATTAACAATTATTTGTTAACGATACACTTATTTAAAAAGTTATTGATTGAATTAACATAATATATTGCATATCATGTGTAGTCTATCTGTTCTCAGTGTATTAGTTCATACGGATAAGTTCATCATCTGGATGAAATATCTCATATACTAATGAATTACAACGAAATAACAAATACGAGTTCGTATAAGAAGCTATATAGTAATTAATGTTTGAACAAGCAATTTTTGAATCACAAAACATCCTTCTAGATAACACAATAAATCAAATTGGCAAAAATACCAAAAGTTTATATGCACACGATCGTGTACACGGTCGTGCCCACGATGGGACACACGATCGTGTGCACAAGAACATAAAAAATATTCACCAATTTCTCAAATTACTCGTCAATTTAGGTGTTGTTACTTATATACTAACAATTATTTGTTAACGATACACTTATTTAAAAAGTTATTGATTGAATTAACATAATATATTGCATATCATGTGTAGTCTATCTGTTCTCAGTATATTAGTTCGTACGGATAAGTTCATCATCTGGATGAAATATCTCATATACTAATGAATTACAACGAAATAACAAATACGAGTTCGTATAAGAAGCTATATAGTAATTAATGTTTGAATAAGCAATTTTTGAATCACAAAACATCCTTTTAGATAACACAATAAATCAAATTAGCAAAAATACCAAAAATTTATATGCACACGATCGTGTACACGATCGTGCCCACGATGGGACACACGATCATGTGCACAAGAACATCAAAAATATTCACCAATTTCTCAAATTACTCGTCAATTTAGGTGTTGTTACTTATATATTAACAATTATTTATTAACGATACACTTATTTAAAAAGTTATTGATTGAATTAACATAATATATTGCATATCATGTGTAGTCTATCTGTTCTCAGTGTATTAGTTCATACGGATAAGTTCATCATCTGGATGAAATATCTCATATACTAATGAATTACAACGAAATAACAAATACGAGTTCGTATAAGAAGCTATATAGTAATTACTGTTTGAACAAGCAATTTTTGAATCACAAAACATCCTTCCAGATAACACAATAAATCAAATTGGCAAAAATACCAAAAGTTTATATGCACACGATCGTGTACACGGTCGTGCCCACGATGGGACACACGATCCTGTGCACGGCCGTGCCCACGATGGGACCCACGGTCGTGTGCACACGGTCATGGCAGCCAACGTGCGCATACGACAACATCAACCCATGACCGTGGGCAGATTGCACACGATCGTGACCCACGATGGCCACGATCGTGTGCATCCATCGTGTGTAACACAGAGCCAAAAGATAAAGATTTAACAACACAACACGATCGTGACCCACGATGGCCACGATCGTGTTCATCCATCGTGTGTAACACAGAGCCAAAACATAAAGATTTAACAACACAACACGATCGTGACCCACGATGGCCACGATCGCGTTCATCCATCGTGTGTAACACAGAGCCAAAACTGTCCAAGATTTAACAACACGACACATTCATATTGCCAAAACTGTCTAAATACAACATAAATATTTAACAACACGACACATTAATCTTGCCACAACACAACACGCCATAAACCATTTTACATGTCTAAAGACAACATAAAGATTTTAGCAGCTAAACCATATCGATATTTCTTAATATATTTCTCATTAAGTTCCTTGATTTGGTGCCTTGCTCCTGGGTTTGCAAAGACGAGTTGATCCAAGTACATGCACGCGAAGGGGCCGCAACTGTGATTGTCATTTTGTATGAACTGTAGCTCTTGTGGCATAATTTTGAAACTCATCTCCGTGTCATACTTCTTCTTCGATTGGTTGTTCAGCCAATACCCAGATTGAGCTAGCACACGAGGCATCAGACACATAATCGGTCGCAGTTGGTTGAATCGTTATCGACCATCTTCGTGGTGGTGTGACAAGGAATCGTACAACTCCACGGTCCATGTTATGATGTCAATCTTGATAGTCACCAGTGGCTCTGGTCGAGGCAACAAATGGCAATGATCTGTTGATCATATAAGATCATCACATCAAACATAGCGAATCATTTATAAATATAAATTTCAAACATACTTCGTTGCAATTTAACCATGGAACCGCATGTGGTGTATCAAGACCTGTCATGTAGTCCTCGATGCATTTAGGAATTTTCCAATCCTTGTAAACCGGCTTCCCTGTCACCTTGATACCAAGTGGATCATCCGGATGGAGTCTTGCAAACTCGTTGGCCAAAACTAACTACAAAAAGCCAAACCACAAAATTAACAAAAAATCCACATCACACCAATGATATACAAGCGAGTAGGTTATAGAACTTACGTAAAATTGGGAGCCGGCAAGTACAGTGCCAACTCTATCGACACCAACACTACGGACTCCCCTCTGAAGTCTCGCTCGAGTCGCAAGCACATAACAGTCTATCACCTCGGCATCAAAGTCCTCACGGCTAGACTCTATCCGGTCAAATAACGCTTGGGTGAGAGCATGCTCAGTCTGCAAACACCGGACAATAGCATCACGTGGCTGCTCCATCCTGAAGTGTAGGTACAACTTCTTCAGAGCCTCGCTATCTCTTGGAGGCGCAACCACAAAAGGCTCCCGAAGAGCAGCGGATGGTCGACTCACTTGCGGTGGAAGACTACGCTCACCCAAATGCAGCGTTCCGGCAGTCTCACCATCTTCATCACCCTCAGCATCCCTCTCACAGCCGGTTGCTCGATCTCAAAAACTGGCTGCTCGATTTGAAATGGAGGCTGATGCTGAGTGTAATACCCAGTTGTAATTCAGTCATTATCATTCAATATTTATCATTCAGTAATTGTCACTCAGTAATTTTCACTCATTAATGATCATTTTTTCACTCATATTCAATCATTGTATTCATCGTTCAGAGTAATTGTATCGTGTATTAATCGTCATTCATCATCAATCTAGTTGGAGAATCGTGTGGTGTTTATCATCGTTGTCATTTTCATAGTGTGCTGTGTGCGAGGAGTAGCGCACGCTACGTACTCTCTTTAGCGTGCGCTAATTGAGTACGGGTAGTGCACGCTACCTCTCAACACTAGCGCACGCTAGTATGTTTCAAGCAGGCAGTCCAGAAGGCACTGGACTACAGTTGGGTTATAAGTAGCGCACGCTACGAATGGTAAGTAGCGCGCGCTAGTAGGTCGGAGTAGCGCACACTATGTAACCGGTGTAGCGTGCGTTAAGGACGGATCAGGCAGAGTCCAGTGGCTACTGGACTGCATTGGATAAATGCCTAGCGCACGCTACGAGTAGATTAGCGTACGCTAATTGGTGTAAGTAGCGCACGCTGAGGCCTGTGTGTAGCGCACGCTACCGTGATCAGACCAGAGAACAGGAGGTTCTGGACTCCAGTACTGGGCACCAGATAATTCGTTAGCGCACGCTAACCATTGGTGTTAACGCACGCTAATACATCGTTGTAGCGCACGCTACAAAAGGTACGTAGCGCACGCTACCGTTGCGATCAGAGGGTACTGGACTACCCAGTACACCCATTAGCGCACGCTACACATAGGATCTAGCGCACGCTAACTGGTGCTGCTATAAATAGGACAGTTCAGTCCTTTTTTCATCATTTGTCTTTCCCTTTCATTTCTTCATCGGTTTTGGGCGATTTGGAGCTTCTTGAGGAGTGTTCTTCGAGGTGGAATCAGCTATCAACATTTCCAAGCATATAAATTGGAATAATCATCATTTCATCATTTTCAAACATCTTAATCAAGGTAATCACCTCTTGAATCTAGAAATTCGGAGTTCAAGTGTTTTATTCCCGATCTTTTCATGTGGGCTCGATATTATGTTGGAATGCCTTAGATATGGTTTATCTACCTTGTATATGCGTATTCCTTCGGGTTATTCGGTGTATATCTCGGATTTAATGGCTATTTGGAGAATTATTTCAAGAACCCTTGGGGTTGACTTCGGTTAATTTGGGGATTTTCCGATTGATGTTGTTGTAATCTTGAATTGTGGATTCCTATTGGATTATTGATGCCATTGATATTGTTTTGCTGGTTTGAATCAATCTTTTGGAAGTTGGTTTCGATAATTTGGGATTGGTTGTAACCAACGGGAAGGATGTTTACTACGTTTTCGTTAGAGTGCATCTTTGAGTTTGGATATTGTTGTATCGACGTTTGAGTTAGTTATAATCGTGGTTGATACGTATATTGAGCGTTTGTTGGTAATTGTCATTCAAGGTTGTTCGAGCGACCGACATCTCATTGTAGAATGTTTGTTCGAGGAAGGACATTCTTCACCGGTTGAGTACGTTAATTCTTACTCAGTTAAAAGGATATTCATTCCTTTCGTTGTTGTTCATTCATAATCATAATTCATTCATAAAGTACTAACCGTATTGAGACTTGTAATTGTCACTTAATCACTTCATTCACGAGGAACGACGGTTCCAATCATTTCATTGAGCTGTCATTCATTTCACTATCATTTCATCTTGGTGAGTCATTATTGATTTTCGATGTCACTTTTGTTATATCGTGACATTCCGGGTCATACTGGCGTTCCGGTTGGTATGTGTAGGATTTTCATGTCGGGCACATATAAAGTCGTGTGTTGGTTGTTGGCCTCACATTGGACTGTACACATGAGACGATCACTTCGTGAGACCGATTAGGTACAAGACCATATGTGTATTCGATCAATACTCGTTGGTGGCTTGTGCACGGACACATTTCCATCTCGGGCGTAGTATGGCGCCATTCCTTGAGCCGTATTGTTAGTTGATTCATATATCATGTTTGATTGCGTATGTTTTCAACAGGATTGTGTTTATTCAACTCTTGAGGATTGTTGTTCTGTGTAACTGACCCCGTTGGGGGATATTATTTTTCAGGTCATGGCAAGGCAAAAGCACGGGAAGAGCACGTTGACGGCGAGGAGTCCCAGTGATACTAGTAGAGGGCCCCAGTCTCTTCAGTCATTCTTGTTTTTCCTCATTTGTATTTCCGCTGCAGAATTCCGTTTGGGATGTTATTTATTCAGGGTGGTGTATTTTATCTTCATATAAAATATACTAGTATTCGGCATTGTCCTGGAGTATTGTACTTAAGCTCCTCATCGGGGTATTTGGTAATATAATGTGGTTCGGTACTGCTATTATATTATTTAATTCATTAATTTTCATTCGTCTGGTGGGTCCCAATTGGGGTTCCACGGCACTGTAATAGCCGCCTAGTTTGGGGTGTTACAGAGTTGGTATCGGAGAGTGGTTTTGAATACTACCTTCCGAATCATGTCTCATTTGAAATCATCGTTCATCAGACTAGTATCATTGGACTTTCGCGTCACGTGTGGCCTGTGCAAGAGCCGAGCCCCTCAGACCAAAGAACAGTAAGATTTCCTCATTTACCATTTTCATTTGTAATCAAGTCGATCAAGTTAATTCATTAATTACTCAGTTCATTTCATTGTTCAGTTGTTGATCTTAAGGATCATATCATTAATCTTGTTAACTTGTTCAAGATGTTCATTTCAAGAAATTCATCAGATAATCACGTCACTTCAGTTGATCATTCATGTAATCATTGTATTTGAACGCGTATGCTCATTTTTATCATTTCATAACGTAATCATAATGTTATATTCATGCGAGATATATAATTATCATATGACTTTCCACTTCAGTATGGAAAGAGGTGGCGGAGGACGCGGGGGAAGAGGCTGTGGTGCAGGCCAAAACCCGAGAGCTCGTGTGAATACACGCGCGAATGCTAGGAATAATGCTAACTCATCGAGCAGTGACGCTGCCACTCATTCACCTGGACGTAATCATTCACTATGGGGGAGTCGTACCCGGGACATAGCTCAATCAGAAGGTGTTCGGGTTGACCCACTCGCTTTTATGCAGGGCATGATGGCCCAAATGACTCAGATGGCACAACTGATGGAGACGATGCATAACTCGACTACTCAAAATCAACAGGCTCCTCCTCCGCCACCTCAGAGGCAAGAGAGGGGTGTAAGCAGTATCATTGGCGATATCTCTCGCCAGCGACCACCTACCTTTGAGGGCTCATCTGAGCCGGCAGATATTGTTCATTGGCTGGAGCATTTCGAGAAGTTATTTGCTATGGTGGATTGCCCTGAAGGGCATAAAGTTTCAGTTGCGGCCTACTATCTTGGTAAGAGCCCTCATTCATGGTGGTTATCGTTGAAGCCCACCGACGGATCATGTACATGGGATCAATTCAGGACTCTCATGATGGAGAGGTATTATCTGGCCCCACTCAGGTGTAACATCCCCAAAACCGTATGGGAATATTACACGCCGTAGACCCTTTCCACAAAGATCTACCAGGCTAAACATCCATAAATAACCAAATGCTTGCCCGGCCAGGGTCAAACAATATAATAATACAGACCGTATGGTCACTTACACGTGAATACACAGACCGATGAGGTCACACAACTCAATCAACAAAACTTACTTAAACGACATTACCCACACAGGGGTCGAAATACAATACAAATAAGACCGAAATCAACTCGACAACACAACAAAATCGAACAACTCTCGACTCATGATTAGTATCGTAGCTCGTCATCCTCTTGTGCCAATCCGTGATTGCTCCCGAATTTGCATGTACCGACGCAAAAGGACATCCACCCCCCGATTACTCGGGGGTTAGTAAAACTCCACTGTTTTACTAGTGCAAGTATCAAATCATACGAAATGTAACAAGCAATTAATAATCGTGATCAAATATAATAATCAAGTATCAAATATTCCCGTGAGGTTTTCACAAGGGAAGATAAGCTATGAAGCATTCGAAAATAAGATTATCATCTCGGGAATTTTTAGAATTTCAAAACCTTAAGACCTCAAGTCCTGATTCACAAAACCTTTCGAAAATCTTAAGGGCCTTAACCCAAAACTCGTTTCATAATTCAACAGTTTACAATACCGGAAACATTTCCATAAATCTCGTGGGGCTCGGCCCAACATTATTTCTTAAAACTTTTCCTTTAAAAACTTTGATTTGAAAAGTATCATGCTCATGACACCGTGATCCACTGTCACGTGTCTCCGTAGGTTCAACAACCCGCACGGACTACATCACGCACAATTAAACAAACATAATCAACTCCGACACCGTGATCCACAGTCACGTGTCTCCGTAGGTTCAACAACCCGCACGGACTATTAACCAAACATAACCAATTCCGACACCGTGATCCACTATCACGTGTCTCCGTAGGCATAACAACCCGCACGGACTATATCAATCACAACAATCACACACACAGTCCTGACACCGTAGTCCACTGCCACGTGTCACCGTAAGCCCCGTCGAGCTCACCCGGTTGGACGCACTGTGTCCGAAACTCATGGTCCACTGCCATGCGTTATCGTAGGCCTCGTCGCAAAGACCGCGATTGGACCTCGCACTCACTAAGTTACGATCCCGTAGTCCACTGCCACGAATCCTCGTAGGTCCCGTCGAACCAACACGAGTGAACTTAGCGGTCACACACATATTCACATTCACATTACATACAACAATGAGCGCAATTAATCAATCACCTTGATCACCACAAAATCGTACATTACACGCACATAACACAACCTCGACACTGCAACAACTATCATCAATCAACGACATTTAACCAACATAACACACATTCAGTACACAATACATTGCACAACCAAGTGTACAACCATCCCATATGTACGTCGCATTCCTGCACAAATGGCACAACGCCTAACACGTATACTGATATAACACTATTATCACAAAGCCTTCAAATTGCGGAAAACACAACCAACTCAAACGGAACATATTTACGAAGGCAAGCAATGTCATCATACATCTCATACGTAATTACTAGTCGCAAGATACAAGTCGTATAGTAAGATACTTGCCTTAATAACCGCTACCAAACGCTCCGAAGAACACGGTTTGACCGGGAAGCTCGGACCCCGAAGAAGACAATGAACGGAAGGGTTCCGACTCGAGTTATTCACAAGAATTCGACCCTAACAACATAAATTCAATAAATCATCGATCATACGAGGAAGAATAATCATAGAACGCCCGAAAACCCCTCTATGACATTATACCGGACACCTTCAAGGCGTCGGTCAAGAACTCAACCAAAATAACGAATCGATACGATCCGACCATGGGTTAACAAGGGAAATGATACAATACATCCAAATAATCATCAATCCATCACAATCTTAAGTTAAATCGGATTAAACGGGCGAAATCGAACAAAATACCCAAAATCCCCAAAATTAGATTTCTAGAAAATCTGACCTGATTCGCTCGATCAAGGGATGTTATAGGATGGATGATTGATGATATGAACTCCAAAACTTCATGGATTTGTTGACCAACAACATCTCTCCATGATAGGAACAACTCCAGCCGCGGAAGAGAAGTGGAAGAAGGAGAAAATGGCGAGAAAAACGTCTGCTGGGCCTTAAATAGCCGCACAAGGTGCCGCGGCCAATGGAGTGTGCCGCGGCACGCCCCAAAAATGGCTCCTGGTCGGCGGTGCCGCGGCTCACCGGGCGTGTGCCGCGCACCCTGATCGGTTTGGCCGAAAAATGCCACAGAGTGTGCCGCGCCCTGCCAAAGATGTGCCGCGGCCTACGCAGACGGCTCGGCCGGAAGCTACCGATCACTACCGGCCGTGACTCGGCCAGAGCTGCCGATCACTACCGCCGTGACTCGCCAAGACTGCCCAGGCCCAGATTGCCGCCATGTCGGCCGGGCCAACTCCGACGGCCCGAACGACCCCGAAACCCGAACACGAATACGAATCGATGATACTACGACGTACTCGCAAGGACGAATCTAAGAGCTAAGAGAACACACAATTCACCACCCGAAGGCTCGGAATCCGACAACGGAAGTAATTACCCAAAACTTTGGGAAATTACGAAAATGGCCCAAAACGTCCGAAAATCACGATACACGATCAAAACACCAAACCAAAGCTTGCAACAAGAATAATAACATTAAATGAACTTACGAGAAACTCAAACAACAGCTGGACGAGATTCGCAAGAATCGAACTCAAGTGCGGAAAAGCGTCTAAAAAGCTCCCAACTCAGACAAACGATACCGAAACGAACACGGATGACAAAAAGAGCAGAAATAAATATACAGAGAATGACGAAACGCACAAAAGCGAGTACACGAAACGGACCTCCTCCGAAAAATGAAAATTAGGAAATGAATTGCGATATTACATTCTACCCTCCTTAAAAGAAGTTTCGTCCCGAAACTTAAAATAAGTAGGGAGAAGCAATATCCCAACAGGAAACCTCAACGAGATACACAAGAAGCGCATAACTTTCGCCCATTGGCGAAACGTTACAAGAAATGCGAAAGAATATACAGCGTGAAAACACGCCCCACGACGACCATAACAACGCCACCGGCAATGATTCAAAACAATAACAATAAATTAACGACGCATCACATACCACATCATATGCATACATTTAATCAAAGAAACGTACGCGACAACAAGTCGCACCCGACTAAAACGGCTATGTGACAGAAACAAATAGAGTATTACGATAGAAATCATTCCGATTCTCATCAACAAGAAAATGTCTGACGTCAAAACACAAACAATTCAAGATAACGGAAAACGAGAATACCGGATATTACATTCTATCCTATTAAAATTAAGTTTCGTCCCGAAACTTAAAATAAAACATCATGATAGAATAGAAACAAAACCAAAAAGTTCACGCAACAAATATCAATCTCTACACGAATTACAGCACAAAGTACGATACACACCTACATCACTGGACACCACCGGGCCCTCCCCGAGTAGGAACGAAACCTCGATTCTCGAACATCCTGGCAACGGTCTCACAATGCACCGCTTGGTGCCCCAGTTGGCCGCACTTAAAGCAATTAACCGGTGGCGAACGACAATTCTGTCTCGCATGGCCTACACGACTGCAGTTAAAGCAGGTCTTCACACTGATCGTATTACTCGCCTCTGCGGTAAGGTTCTTAGACTGGTCAACCGAACGAGGAGTGCTCCCAGAAGGAAACGGCGAAGCAACAGGCTCATGAATCTCACTCCTCTGGCCTCTTGAAAAATTTCTCGAGGTCTTCTGTCTCTTACTCTCTGAACCAGATTCCGTCACAGAAACGGCCATCTCAATGGCTAAAGCTCGGTCCTGATATTCCTTCAGGGTGGTACACATGAGCGGAGCCATACTCTCACGGATATGGGGTTTCATGCGCATATTGAAGTATCGGACCTTGTCCGCTTCACTTCTCACTTGATCACGAACATAAGCTAGCGCCGATTATAATCGACTATCGCTGGGATATTGACACATCCCGGGCGAGCCGAGAAAACTCAACGATTCTGCGTTCACGAATGTGCAACGCCAATACTGCCTCCATGGCGGTCTTAAACTCAGCCCATGTGGGTGTACGATCTGCAGGCACTACGGTGCCACCACCTGCAGCCTTCTTTGTCGAGTAGGTCTTGAGCAATGGGTACCCTCCTATCATCGGACAAGCTACAAGATCAAATATTTTGTCCAATGGAAGAGCCGCTTTTCCCAACCTAACAAGTCGACGAACCCACAAAACGGGCGGCCGCATCTTCATCACATCTCGCAACCACTTACTAGTTCTCGTTATCCCTATTTGGGTTCTCATCCCGACGTACGGCCCGATTCATCCGCACTAATCGGTCAACCACCGACGAAGGATGGTGGCGGCGCCAACGTCAACATTAACGCTAGTCGAATGTCCCCGATGCATCGAGCCGATTGGTACTCGGCAAGGAGGGAGTCGCCCTCTCCTGCTCCCGATTACGACCACGACCACGACCACGGCCACGGCCTCGACCTCGACCCCTTAGCATACCGAGCGGACAACCAATCGAATAACAAGATAGAACAAACCTCACATAATCGACATAAGCCCACCATCGAAAGACAATGCAATATTCACACGTTCACATTGACAAAGATGAGCGACCTATACCTCAAAGATACATGGTTAAAACATTAAGCATACCATTGTGGTCCAACACCGGTAATATTTTAAAAAAACAAGTTTATCGAGGTACTTGTTCGAATGATAATATAAAAAAATTCGCGAGTTCGAAATATTTTGTGGGGTTAATTTTTGAAAGAACTTTGTTTAATAACTCGGTCATTTAATAAAAACCATGTATCTCAACATTTAGAAAACACTAAAACATTCTCGTGAGCACAACAACACTACAAACTTATCACAACCACTTAGCCCCAACACATGGACATAAGAAGTTCAAAATCCCAAAAACCAAAAATCGTTACGCAAAATAAAGATTTCCCGAAATCCTTTAGTTCATAAACAAAACGACGGTAATATTTTACAATGTCCGAAGTACTTCAAAACACATTTTTCAAATACCGTCTGATGGTGTCATTTGAAAATACACGGCCCATTTGTCAAAATTTACAAATTTTAAAAATCCATATAAACCGTGGTTTGATCGAACCACCAAAATATTTTCCAAAAATCGATTTCTACAAAAATTCTCAAACTGTAAAGTCCTTCAGAAAATATTCTTAAAGTTACCCATAGCGGACAAAAATTACAACATTCCAAAAACAGTCGAATTTAAAACCACATACTCAAATGGCAACCAGGGTCGCCAATTTAATCAAATGCATCTCATGGTATCAAGTTTAAACACACAGCAAAATCATTCATCGGAGTTTCTCACAACTCTACCGTTGATATCTTCACAGAACCCATCAAGGTTTACATCTTTCACACCATACCACCCCACACGGTGGTTCAAAAGTAAAACAACAATACGCCCAGCTATACTCATACCATGCACCACAAGTATTAAACACAACTACATCACACAATACTGTGTAAACAAAATTATGCACCGCAATTAACTCACTATGATAAAATCGAGATACACAGGTATTACGCATAAAGGAGGAGACTTACATCCACAGGTCGCACGGAGGTGACAGTCGCCCACGATACTAATCTCATCCGACAATATAACTGACACGTTGTGACTACGCACAACTCAATTTGTCACTGACGACTCGAACGACAAGACAACACATTACTCGACAAATCACGACTTGACTCGACCCGACAGCCTAGGTTTCCGCAACCTAAGCTCCGATACCATAATTGTAACATCCCCAAAACCGTATGGGAATATTACACGCCGTAGACCCTTTCCACAAGGATCTACCAGGCTAAACATCCATAAATAACCAAATGCTTGCCCGGCCAGGGTTAAACAATATAATAATACAGACCGTATGGTCACTTACATGTGAATACACAGACCGATGAGGTCACACAACTCAATCAACAAAACTTACTTAAACGACATTACCCACACAGGGGTCGAAATACAATACAGCGGAAGACTGAAATCAACTCTGACAACACAACAAAAATCAGAACAACTCTCGACTCATGATTAGTATCGTAGCTCGTCATCCTCTTGTGCCAATCCTGTGACTGCAACAGACATCCACCCCCCGATTACTCGGGGGTTAGTAAAACTCCACTGTTTTACTAGTGCAAGTATCAAATCATACGAAATGTAACAAGTAATTAATAATCGTGATCAAATATAATAATCAAGTATCAAATATTCCCGTGAGGTTTTCACAAGGGAAGATAAGCTATGAAGCATTCGAAAATAAGATTATCATCTCGGGAATTTTTAGAATTTCAAAACCTTAAGACCTCAAGTCCTGATTCACAAAACCTTTCGAAAAACTTAAGGGCCTTAACCCAAAACTCGTTTCATAATTCAACAGTTTACAATACCGAAACATTTCCATAAATCTCGTGGCTCGGCCCAACATTATTTCTTAAAACTTTTCCTTTAAAAACTTTGATTTGAAAAGTATCATGCTCATGACACCGTGATCCACCGTCACGTGTCTCCGTAGGTTCAACAACCCGCACGGACTACATCACGCACAATTAAACAAACATAATCAACTCCGACACCGTGATCCACATCACGTGTCTCCGTAGGTTCAACAACCCGCACGGACTATTAACCAAACATAACCAATTCCGACACCGTGATCCATCACGTGTCTCCGTAGGCATAACAACCCGCACGGACTATATCAATCACAACAATCACACACACGCCCCGACACCGTAGTCCACCGCCACGTGTCACCGTAAGCCCCGTCGAGCTCACCCGGTTGACGACCGTGTCCGAAACTCATGGTCAATCGCCATGCGTTATCGTAGGCCTCGCTGCATCAAAGACGATTGGACCTCAGTACCTCACTAAGTTCTGATCCCGTAGTCCACTGCCACGAATCCTCGTAGGTCCCGTCGAACCAACACGAGTGAACTTAGCGGTCACACACATATTCACATTCACATTACATACAACAATGAGCGCAATTAATCAATCACCTTGATCACCACAAAATCGTACATTACACGCACATAACACAACCTCGACACTCGCAACAACTATCATCAATCAACGACATTTAACCAACATAACACACATTCAGTACACAATACATTGCACAACCAAGTGTACAACCATCCCATATGTACGTCGCATTCCTGCACAAATGGCACAACGCCTAACACGTATACTGATATAACACTATTATCACAAAGCCTTCAAATTGCGGAAAACACAACCAACTCAAACGGAACATATTTACGAAGGCAAGCAATGTCATCATACATCTCATACGTAATTACTAGTCGCAAGATACAAGTCGTATAGTAAGATACTTGCCTTAATAACCGCTACCAAACGCTCCGAAGAACACGGTTTGACCGGGAAGCTCGGACCCCGAAGAAGACAATGAACGGAAGGGTTCCGACTCGAGTTATTCACAAGAATTCGACCCTAACAACATAAATTCAATAAATCATCGATCATACGAGGAAGAATAATCATAGAACGCCCGAAAACCCCTCTATGACATTATACCGGACACCTTCAAGGCGTCGATCAACAACTCAACCAAAATAACGAATCGATACGATCCGACCATGGGTTAACAAGGGAAATGATACAATACATCCAAATAATCATCAATCCATCACAATCTTAAGTTAAATCGGATTAAACGGGCGAAATCGAACAAAATACCCAAAATCCCCAAAATTAGATTTCTAGAAAATCTGACCTGATTCGCTCGATCAAGGGATGTTATAGGATGGATGATTGATGATATGAACTCCAAAACTTCATGGATTTGTTGACCAACAACATCTCTCCATGATAGGAACAACTCCAGCCGCGGAAGAGAAGTGGAAGAAGGAGAAAAATGGCGAGAAAAACGTCTGCTTTGGGCCTTAAATAAGCCACGGTGTGCGCGGCCCGGCGGAGTGTGCCGCGGCACAGCCCAAAAATGGCTCCCGGTGGTCGGCGGTGTGCCGCGGCTCGGCCGGCGTGTGCCGCGGCACCGATGCAGTCGGTTTGGCGAAAAATGCCACGAGTGTGCCGCGGCCTGCCCGGCATGTGCCGCGGCCCTACGGTGCGGCTGCTTTCGGCCGGAAGCTACGATCACTACCGGCCGTGACTCGGCCAGAGCTGCCGATCACTACCGGCCGTGACTCGGCAAGACTGCGGCTGGCCCAGATTGCCCGGCCATGTCGGCCGGGGCCAACTCCGACGGCCCGAACGACCCCGAAACCCGAACCTGAATACGAATCGATGATACGGTTACGACGTACTCGCAAGGACGAATCTAAGAGCTAAGAGAACACACAATTCCGACCACCCGAAGGCTCGGAATCCGACAACGGAAGTAATTACCCAAAACTTTGGGAAATTACGAAAATGGCCCAAAACGTCCGAAAATCACGATACGCGATCGAAACACCAAACCAAAGCTTGCAACAAGAATAATAACATTAAATGAACTTACGAGAAACTCGAAACAACAGTTTGGGACGAGATTCGCAAGAATCGAACTCAAGTGCGGAAAAGCGTCTAAAAAGCTCGGAACTCAAAAAACGATCCAAACGAACTCGGATGACAAAAAGTGCGTAATTAAATATTACGAGAATGACGAAACGGTCAAAAGCGAGTTGTCGAAACGGACCTCCGCGAAAAATGAAAATTACGGAAATCGAAATTGCGGATATTACATTCTACCCTCCTTAAAAGAAGTTTCGTCCGAAACTTAAAATAAGTAGGAGAAGCAATATCCCAACAGAAACCTCAACGAGATACACAAGAAGCGCATAACTTTCGCCCATTGGCGAAACGTTACAAGAAATGCGAAAGAATATACAGCGTGAAAACACGCCCCACGACGACCATAACAACGCCACCGGCAATGATTCGAAACAATAACAATAAATTAACGACGCATCACATACCACATCATATGCACACATTTAATCAAAGAAACGTACGCGACAACAAGTCGCACCCGACTAAAACGGCTATGTGACAGAAACAAATAGAGTATTACGATAGAAATCATTCCGATTCTCATCAACTAGTAATTGTCTTACGTCAAAACACAAACAATTCAAGATAACGGAAAACGAGAATACCGGATATTACATTCTATCCTATTAAAATTAAGTTTCGTCCCGAAACTTAAAATAAAACATCATGATAGAATAGAAACAAAACCAAAAAGTTCACGCAACAAATATCAATCTCTACACGAATTACAGCACAAAGTACGATACACACCTACATCACTGGACACCACCGGGCCCTCCCCGAGTAGGAACGAAACCTCGATTCTCGAACATCCTGGCAACGGTCTCACAATGCACCGCTTGGTGCCCCAGTTGGCCGCACTTAAAGCAATTAACCGGTGGCGAACGACAATTCTGTCTCGCATGGCCTACACGACTGCAGTTAAAGCAGGTCTTCACACTGATCGTCTTACTCGCCTCTGCGGTAAGGTTCTTAGACTGGTCAACCGAACGAGGAGTGCTCCGAGAAGGAAACGGCGAAGCAACAGGCTCATGAATCTCACTCCTCTGTCCTCTTGAAAAATTTCTCGAGGTCTTCTGTCTCTTACTCTCTGAACCAGATTCCGTCACAGAAACGGCCATCTCAATGGCTAAAGCTCGGTCCTGATATTCCTTCAGGGTGGTACACATGAGCGGAGCCATACTCTTACGGATATGGGGTTTCATGCGCATATTGAAGTATCGGACCTTGTCCGCTTCACTTCTCACTTGATCACGAACATAAGCCAACTGTCGATTATAATCGACTATCGCCTGGGATATTGACACATCCTGGGGCGTAGCCGAGAAAAACTCAACGATTCTGCGTTCACGAACAGGCAACGGCCAATACTCTGCCTCCATGGCGGTCTTAAACTCAGCCCATGTGGGTGTACGATCTGCAGGCACTACAGCGTGCCACCAGTCTGCAGCTTCTTTGTCGAGTAGGTACTGAGCAATGGGTACCCTCCTATCATCCGGACAAGCTACAGCATCAAATATTTTGTCCAACTGGAAGAGCCAGTTTTCCCAACCTAACAAGTCAGACGAACCCACAAAACGGGGCGGCTGCATCTTCATCACATCTCGCAACCACTTACTAGTTCTGTTATCCCTATTTGGGTTCTCATCCCGACGTACGGCCTGATTCATCTGCACTAACTGGTCAACCACCTGACGAAGGATGGTGGCGGCGCCAACGTCAACATTAACGCTAGTCGAATGTCCCTGATCTGTACTGAGCTGATTGGTACTCGGCAAGGAGGGAGTCGCCCTCTCCTGCTCCCGATTACGACCACGACCACGACCACGGCCACGGCCTCGACCTCGACCCCTTAGCATCGAGCGGACAACCAATCAGAATAACAAGATAGAACAAACCTCACATAATCGACATAAGCCCACCATCAGCAGCACAATGCAATATTCACACGTTCACATTGACAAAGATGAACGACCTATACCTCAGCATACATGGTTAAAACATTAAGCATACCATTGTGGTCCAACACCGGTAATATTTTAAAAAAACAAGTTTATCGAGGTACTTGTTCGAATGATAATATAAAAAAAATTCGCGAGTTCGAAATATTTTGCTGGGGTGAAATTTTGAAAGCACTTTGTTTAATACCTCGGTCATTTAATAAAAACCATGTATCTCAACATTTAGAAAACACTAAAACATTCTCCGGCGAGCACAACAACACTACAAACTTATCACAACCACTTAGCCCCAACACATGGACATAAGAAGTTCAAAATCCCAAAAAACCAAAAATCGTTCTGCAAAATAAAGATTTCCCGAAATCCTTTAGTTCATAAACAAAACGACGGTAATATTTTACAATGTCCGAAGTACTTCAAAACACATTTTTCAAATACCGTCTGATGGTGTCATTTGAAAATACACGGCCCATTTGTCAAAATTTACAAATTTTAAAAATCCATATAAACCGTGGTTTGATCGAACCACCAAAATATTTTCCAAAAATCGATTTCTACAAAAATTCTCAAACTGTAAAGTCCTTCAGAAAATATTCTTAAAGTTACCCATAGCGGACAAAAATTACAACATTCCAAAAACAGTCGAATTTAAAACCACATACTCAAATGGCAACCAGGGTCGCCAATTTAATCAAATGCATCTCATGGTATCAAGTTTAAACACACAGCAAAATCATTCATCGGAGTTTCTCACAACTCTACCGTTGATATCTTCACAGAACCCATCAAGGTTTACATCTTTCACACCATACCACCCCACACGGTGGTTCAAAAGTAAAACAACAATACGCCCAGCTATACTCATACCATGCACCACAAGTATTAAACACAACTACATCACACAATACTGTGTAAACAAAATTATGCACCGCAATTAACTCACTATGATAAAATCGAGATACACAGGTATTACGCATAAAGGAGGAGACTTACATCCACAGGTCGCACGGAGGTGACAGTCGCCCACGATACTAATCTCATCCGACAATATAACTGACACGTTGTGACTACGCACAACTCAATTTGTTACTGACGACTCGAACGACAAGACAACACATTACTCGACAAATCACGACTTGACTCGACCCGACAGCCTAGGTTTCCGCAACCTAAGCTCCGATACCATAATTGTAACATCCCCAAAACCGTATGGGAATATTACACGCCGTAGACCCTTTCCACAAAGATCTACCAGGCTAAACATCCATAAATAACCAAATGCTTGCCCGGCCAGGGTTAAACAATATAATAATACAGACCGTATGGTCACTTACATGTGAATACACAGACCGATGAGGTCACACAACTCAATCAACAAAACTTACTTAAACGACATTACCCACACAGGGGTCGAAATACAATACAGCGGAAGACTGAAATCAACTCTGACAACACAACAAAAATCAGAACAACTATCGACTCATGATTAGTATCGTAGCTCGTCATCCTCTTGTGCCAATCCTGTGACTGCTCCCATGAATTTGCATGTACCTGGACGCAAAACAGACATCCACCCCCCGATTACTCGGGGGTTAGTAAAACTCCACTGTTTTACTAGTGCAAGTATCAAATCATACGAAATGTAACAAGCAATTAATAATCGTGATCAAATATAATAATCAAGTATCAAATATTCCCGTGAGGTTTTCACAAGGGAAGATAAGCTATGAAGCATTCGAAAATAAGATTATCATCTCGGGAATTTTTAGAATTTCAAAACCTTAAGACCTCAAGTCCTGATTCACAAAACCTTTCGAAAAACTTAAGGGCCTTAACCCAAAACTCGTTTCATAATTCAACAGTTTACAATACCGGAAACATTTCCATAAATCTCGTGGGGCTCGGCCCAACATTATTTCTTAAAACTTTTCCTTTAAAAACTTTGATTTGAAAAGTATCATGCTCATGACACCGTGATCCACTGTCACATGTCTCCGTAGGTTCAACAACCCGCACGGACTACATCACGCACAATTAAACAAACATAATCAACTCCGACACCGTGATCCACTGTCACGTGTCTCCGTAGGTTCAACAACCCGCACGGACTATTAACCAAACATAACCAATTCCGACACCGTGATCCACTGTCACGTGTCTCCGTAGGCATAACAACCCGCACGGACTATATCAATCACAACAATCACACACACAGTCCTGACACCGTAGTCCACTGCCACGTGTCACCGTAAGCCCCGTCGAGCTCACCCGGTTGACGACCGTGTCCGAAACTCATGGTCCACCGCCATGCGTTATCGTAGGCCTCGTCTGATCAAAGACGATTGGACCTCGATTACCTCACTAAGTTACGATCCCGTAGTCCACTGCCACGAATCCTCGTAGGTCCCGTCGAACCAACACGAGTGAACTTAGAGGTCACACACATATTCACATTCACATTACATACAACAATGAGCGCAATTAATCAATCACCTTGATCACCACAAAATCGTACATTGCACGCACATAACACAACCTCGACACTCGCAACAACTATCATCAATCAACGACATTTAACCAACATAACACACATTCGGTACACAATACATTGCACAACCAAGTGTACAACCATCCCATATGTACGTCGCATTCCTGCACAAATGGCACAACGCCTAACACGTATACTGATATAACACTATTATCACAAAGCCTTCAAATTGCGGAAAACACAACCAACTCAAACGGAACATATTTACGAAGGCAAGCAATGTCATCATACATCTCATACGTAATTACTAGTCGCAAGATACAAGTCGTATAGTAAGATACTTGCCTTAATAACCGCTACCAAACGCTCCGAAGAACACGGTTTGACCGGGAAGCTCGGACCCCGAAGAAGACAATGAACGGAAGGGTTCTGACTCGAGTTCTTCACAAGAATTCGACCCTAACAACATAAATTCAATAAATCATCGATCATACGAGGAAGAATAATCATATAACGCCCGAAAACCCCTCTATGACATTATACCAGACACCTTCAAGGCGTCGGTCAAGAACTCAACCAAAATAACGAATCGATACGATCCGACCATGGGTTAACAAGGGAAATGATACAATACATCCAAATAATCATCAATCCATCACAATCTTAAGTTAAATCGGATTAAACGGGCGAAATCGAACAAAATACCCAAAATCCCCAAAATTAGATTTCTAGAAAATCTGACCTGATTCGCTCGATCAAGGGATGTTATAGGATGGATGATTGATGATATGAACTCCAAAACTTCATGGATTTGTTGACCAACAACATCTCTCCATGATAGGAACAACTCCAGCCGCGGAAGAGAAGTGGAAGAAGGAGAAAAATGGCGAGAAAAACGTCTCATTGGCCTTAAATAGCCGCACGGTGTGCCGCGGCCAATGAGTGTGCCGCGGCACAGCCCAAAAATGGCTCCCGGTGGTCGGCGGTGTGCATGGCTCGGCCGGCGTGTGCCGCGGCACCGTCTGATCGGTTTGGCCGAAAAATGCCATAGAGTGTGCCGCGGCCCTACGATGACGGCTGCTCGGCCGGAAGCCGCCGATCACTACGGCCGTGACTCGGCCAGAGCTGCCGATCACTACCGGCCGTGACTCGGCAAGATCTGGCTGGGCCCAGTTGCCCGGCCATGTCGGTAGGGCCAACTCCGACGGCCCGAACGACCCCGAAACCCGAACTCGAATACGAATCGATGATACGGTTCTGACGTACTCGCAAGGACGAATCTAAGAGCTAAGAGAACACACAATTCCGACCACCGAAGGCTCGGAATCCGACAACTAAGTAATTACCCAAAACTTTGGGAAATTACGAAAATGGCCCAAAACGTCCGAAAATCACGATACGCGATCGAAACACCAAACCAAAGCTTGCAACAAGAATAATAACATTAAATGAACTTACGAGAAACTCGAAACAACGATTTGGACGAGATTCGCAAGAATCGAACTCAAGTGCGGAAAAGCGTCTAAAAGCTCGGAACTCAAGAAAACGATACCGAAACGAACTCGGATGACAAAAAGTGCAGAATTAAATATTCTCAGAATGACGAAACGGTCAAAAGCGAGTTGTCGAAACGGACCTCCGCCGAAAAATGAAAATTACCGGAAATCCGAAATTGCGGATATTACATCAGGGAGGCTAAGTTGTCGGAATTACTCACTCCCGACCTCTCAGGGGACGATGATGTTCTCGCCATCGCTGAAAAATTTCAGGAACTTCTTCCGTTTGCCTCATCTATCATTCACTCCGAGGCGGATAAGATTAAGTATTTCAGCAAGAGGCTGAAACCCTGTATGCGGATGCAGTTGCTTAATCACAATTGCACCACTCTGGCCGAATTCATTGAGAAAGCTCTTACTTACGATCTTACTGCTAAGGATATTGCTAAGCAACAACCTTCATCTGCTGGCAAGAAGTCTAAGAATCGTAATCAGTCCGACGGCAGTCAGGCCACTTTCAAGAAACCACGTGCGGGCTCTACTTTTTCTGAGCGACCTCCTATGGCGCCTAAACCCGCGGAATCTCAGTCACGAGCGGCCAGTTTGGCCATCACCTGTTTCAACTGTGAAGAACAGGGTCATTTCAGTACCAAGTGTCCGAGGCAGACTGTCACGTGCCATAACTGTGGGATTGCTGGGCATAGGGCCCGTTTTTGCCGAAGGGACTCTAAACCTACTCATGCGTCATCTCAGGCCCCAGGATATTCAGCGGTGCAGAATCAGGCCACTCAGTCAGCGTCGTTCAAGACGACAGGAGCTAATAAAGGCGGAGCCAAGAGCTATCATACGGGAGCATCCGGTTCGGGGGACGGCAAGCCCCAAATTTATGAGATGAAAAAGACCGACGATCCAGAGGCCCGGATGATCTCAGGTACACTCGATATTCTATCTCAACCTGTGTGTACCCTTTTTGATGATGGTGCATCGCATTCATTCATTTCCGAGTCATGTTTGAGTAGACTACGTCTGGGTAGTGCTACTAGTTGTGAGCCTTATGTCATTGGTCTACCTGACGGTAGAAGAATTATCGGAAATCGCGAGATTCAGAATTGTCCGATTCAGCTTCATGGCCGTGTATGTCTAGCAGACCTAATCGTGGTAGATTTACCGAGAGACGACGTCATTTTGGGTATTGATTGGATGGATCGTCACGATGCCATCATTAGTGTCCGTAAGCGTATGTTCACTATCATTTCAGACGATGGGGTTGAATGTGTTTTTCAGGGAGGTAATCCCGGCTGTTCTGGTAAGGTCATTAACTTGATGAAAGCAGTGAAATTACTCAGTCAGGGGTGTGTTGGTTATTGGTGCTATATGACCAAAATCGAGAAATCACCAGTAATGTTGACGGATATTCCGGTAGTGAGGGAATATGCCGATGTTTTTCTAGACGAGTTACCTGGTTTGCCTCCACAGAGAGATGTGGAATTTACGATTGAGTTGGAGCCCGATACGTCCCCAATATCGAAGGCACCGTACCAGATGACCCCGACCGAAATGCAGGAATTAAAGAACCAACTTGAGGAGTTGTTCGAGAAAGGTTATATCCGACCGAGTGCGTCCCCGTGGGGAGCACCAGTGTTGTTTGTCAAGAAGAAGGATGGTTCGTTATGTTTGTGTATTGATTATCGGGAGTTGAACAGGGTGACGATCAAGAATAAATATCCTCTACCCCGTATCGATGATCTTTTGGATCAACTTCAGGGAGTTTCAGTATTTTACAAGATCGACTTAAGATCTGGATATCATCAGTTGTGGATTCGAGAGTCGGATATCGCGAGGACGACGTTTCGAACATGCTATGGTCATTATGAATTCGTGGTAATGCATTTTGGATTAACTAATGCACCTGCAGTATTCATGGAGTTAATGAATCGGGTTTTCATCGACTATTTGGATCAATTCGTGGTTGTCTTTATTGATGACATTCTAATTTATTCTCGTGACCAGGAGGAGCACGCGTTTCATCTTCATCAGGTGCTCGACGTGTTGAGACGAGAACAACTTTATGGGAAGTTTTCCAAATATGAGTTCTGGATGTCCGAAGTGACGTTTCTCGGACATGTAATTTCATCAGACGGAGTTCGTGTCGACCCTCAGAAGACGGAGGCTATCCGAGATTGGCTACCTCCGAAGAATGTTAAGGAGATCTGAAGCTTTCTCGGATTAGCCGGTTATTATCGGCGGGTTGTTGAAGGATTTTCTAAAATCGCTCAACCCATGACGAATCTTTTATGGAAAGATAAGAAATACATGTGGTCCAACGCGTGTCAACAGAGTTTTGAGGAACTTAAGATCCGGTTAATTTCAGCACCTGTCCTTTCTTTACCGCAAGGGACGGAAGGATTTGTGGTTTATAGCAATGCGTCCGGACAGGGTCTCAGATGTGTACTAATGCAGAACGGGAAAGTTATTGCTTATGATTCACGGCAATTGAGACCTTACGAGGTTAATTATCTGAGCCACGACCTGGAGTTAGCAGCCATGGTATTTGCATTGAAGATTTGGCGTCATTATCTTTATGGCGTTACCTGTCAGATATTCACCGATCATAAGAGTTTAAAGTATATATTTACTCAGAAAGAGTTAAATATGCGACAGAGACGATGGTTGGAACTAATCAAAGATTATGATATCGAGATCCTTTACCACCCGGGCAAGGCGAACGCTGTCGCCGACGCCTTGAGTCGTAAGTCCGTTCAGGAGCAGATGCTTGCTCGATTAACAATTCAGAAGGAACTTCAACAGGAATTTCTGAGACCCGAGATCGAGGTCTGGTTACAGCGAGTACAAGGGCAACTTTGTACGTTGGAGATTTCATCGCCACTTGAGGAGGCGATCAGGGAGAATCAGGGTTCGGACCCATTTCTGTTACGCATTTGAGAGGATGTGACTCAGGGGAAAGCCCCCGGGTTTGTGGTCCACGAGGATGGACTTTTGCGTTTTAAGAATCGGTTGTGCGTACCGGCGAATGACGAGTTGAAAAAATTGATTTTGAGAGAAGCTCATGCTACCCCTTATTCCGTTCATCCGGGGTCTAGCAAGATGTATAAAGACTTGAAGCAAAATTACTGGTGGAGTAATATGAAGCGAGAAGTCGCGGATTTTGTTTCGAGATGTTTTACCTGTCAGCAAGTCAAGATAGAACATCAGCGACCAGCGGGTATGCTGAAACCTCTCCCTATTCCAGAGTGGAAGTGGGAAGATATTTCAATGGACTTCATCACGAGTTTGCCGACGAGTCGTCGTGGCATGAATACAATCTGGGTAATTGTGGACCGCTTAACCAAATCAGCTCATTTCCTTGAGATTAAGGATACGTGGGGTCCCGAGAGACTTGCCCAGTTATTTATCAAAGAGATAGTGAGACTACACGGTACTCCTAAAAGTATCGTTTACGATCGTGACGGATGATTTGTGTCTCATTTTTGGAAATCAGTTCATCGTACTATGGGAACTCAGCTTAATCTCAGTACGGCTTTTCATCCTCAGTCCGACGGACAATTAGAGAGGACTATTCAGACTTTGGAGGACATGTTGAGGGCATGTGTCCTAGATTGGAAAGATGATTGGGAAGCCCAACTACCGTTGGTCGAGTTCACGTACAATAATAGTTGGCATTCTTCGATTAAAATGGCACCTTACGAGGCCTTGTACGGTCATCGTTGTCGATCTCCTTTGTGTTGGGATGACTTATCAGAATCAATCGGCACCGAGCCCGATATGCTTATAGCCGCCCGTTAGAAGGTAGCTTTGATCAGGAGTCATTTGTTGACCGCTCAGAGTCGACAGAAATCTTATGCAGATAATCGTCGTCGACCATTAGAGTTCGAGACAGGTGACCATGTTTTGGTCAAGGTATCCCCGAGTCGTGGTATCTTCCGTTTTGGGAAGAGGGGGAAGTTGAGTCCGAGATTCATTGAACCGTTTGAGATTTTGGATCGAGTAGGCGAGTTAGCTTATCGATTGGACCTACCTCCGGCGTTGAGCTGAATTCATAATGTGTTTCACATCTCTCAGTTACGGAAGTATGTTGCCGACCCGAGTCACATACTTCAGTTCGATGAAATCGAGATCGCCGATGATCATTCATATGAGGAGCGTCCTATACGAGTTTTAGAGCGGCGAATCAAACAGTTGAGGAACAAGACGATTCCTTTGGTAAAGATCCAGTGGTCTAGACACGGAGTCGAAGAGGCTACTTGAGAAACCAAAGATAGTATGCGGGAGAGTTATCCTGAGTTATTTGACCCTTAATTTCGGGGACGAAACTCTTTTAAGGGGGGGTGTATGTAATACCCGGTTGTAATTCAGTCATTATCATTCAATATTTATCATTCAGTAATTGTCACTCAGTAATTTTCACTCATTAATGATCATTTGTCACTCATATTCAATCATTGTATTCATCGTTCAGAGTAATTGTATCGTGTATTAATCGTCATTCATCATCAATCTAGTTGGAGAATCGTGTGGTGTTTATCATCGTTGTCATTTTCATAGTGTGATGTGTGTGAGGAGTAGCGCACGCTACGTACTCTCTTTAGCGTGCGCTAATTGAGTACGGGTAGCGCAAGCTACCTCTCAACACTAGCGCATGCTAGTATGTTTCAAGCAGGCAGTCCAGAAGGCACTGGACTGCAGTTGGGTTATAAGTAGCGCACGCTACGAATGGTAAGTAGCGCGCGCTAGTAGGTCGGAGTAGCGCACTCTATGCAACCGGTGTAGCGTGCGTTAAGAACGGATCAGGCAGAGTCCAGTGGCTACTGGACTGCATTGGATAAATGCCTAGCGCACGCTATGAGTAGATTAGCGTACGCTAATTGGTGTAAGTAGCACACGCTGAGGCCTGTGTGTAGCGCACGCTACCGCGATCAGACCAGAGAACAGGAGATTGTGGACTCCAGTACTGGGCACCAGATAATTCGTTAGCGCACGCTAACAATTGGTGTTAACGCACGCTAATACAACGTTGTAGCGCACGCTACAAAAGGTACGTAGCGCACGCTACCATTGCGATCAGAGGGTACTGGACTACCCAGTACACCCGTTAGCGCACGCTACGCACAGGAGCTAGAGCACGCTAACTGGTGCTGCTATAAATAGGACAGTTTAGTCCTTTCTTCATCATTTGTCTTTCCCTTTCATTTATTTATCGGTTTTGGGCGATTTGGAGCTTCTTGAGGAGTGTTCTTCGAGGTGGAATCAGCTATCAACATTTCCAAGCATATAAATTAGAATAATCATCATTTCATCATCTTCAAACATCATAATCAAGGTAATCACCTCTTGAATCTAGAAATTCGGAGTTCAAGTGTTTTATTCCCGATCTTTTCATGTGGGCTCGATATTATGTTGGAATGCCTTAGATATGGTTTATCTACCTTGTATACGCGTATTCCTTCGGGTTATTCAGTGTATATCTCAGATTTAATGGCTATTTGGGGAATTATTTTAAGAACCCTTGGGGTTGACTTCGGTTAATTTGGGGATTTTCCGATTGATGTTGTTGTAATCTTGAATTGTGGATTCCTATTGGATTATTGATGCCATTGATATTGTTTTGCTGGTTTGAATCAATCTTTTGGAAGTTGGTTTCGATAATTTGGGATTGGTTGTAACCCACGAGAAGGATGTTTACTACGTTTTCGTTAGAGTGCATCTTTGAGTTTGGATATTTTTGTATCGACGTTTGAGTTAGTTATAATCGTGGTTGATACGTATATTGAACGTTTGTTGGAATTGTCATTCAAGGTTGTTCGAGCGACCGACATCTCATTGTAGGACGTTTGTTCGAGGAAGGACATTCTTCACCGATTGAGTAAGTTAATTCTTACTCGGTTAAAAGGATATTCATTCCTTTCGTTGTTGTTCATTCATAATCATAATTCATTCATAAAGTACTAACCGTATTGAGACTTGTAATTGTCACTTAATCACTTCATTCACGAGGAACGACGGTTCCAATCATTTCATTGAGTTGTCATTCATTTCACTATCATTTCATCTTGGTGAGTCATTATTGATTTTCGATGTCACTTTTGTTATATCGTGGCATTCCGGGTCATACTGGCGTGCCGGTTGGTATGTGTAGGATTTTCATGTCGGGCACATATAAAGTCGTGTGTTGGTTGTTGGCCTCACATTGGACTGTGCACACGAGGCGATCACTTCGTGAGACTGATTATGTACAAGACCACACGTGTATTCGATCGATACTCGTTGGTGGCTTGTGCACGGACACATTTCCATCCCGGGCGTAGTATGGCGCCATTCCTTGAGCCGTATTGTTAGTTGATTCATATAGCATGTTTGATTGCGTATGTTTTCAACAGGATTGTGTTTATTCAACTCTTGAGGATTGTTGTTCTGTGTAACTGACCCCGTTGGGGGATATTGTTTTTCAGGTCATGGCAAGGCAAAAGCACGGGAAGAGCACGTTGACGGCGAGGAGTCCCAGTGATACTAGTAGAGGGCCCCAGTCGTCATTCTTGTTTTTCCTCATTTGTATTTCCGCTGCAGAATTCCGTTTGGGATGTTATTTATTTAGGGTGGTGTATTTTATCTTCATATAAAATATACTAGTATTCGGTATTGTCCTGGTGTATTGTACTTAAGCTCCTCATCGGGGTATTTGGTAATATAATGTGGTTCGGTACTGCTATTATATTATTTAATTCATTAATTTTCATTCGCCTTGTGGGTCCCAGTTGGGGTTCCACGGCACTGTAATAACCGCCTAGTTTGGGGTGTTACACTGAGGACCACCACCTTCATAATAAAACATCGCACTATAATGATGCTCGTCCTAAAACCAGTCGAATATCGTCCCATACTGCTGAAACGGCGCGTCAAATGGCACATACTGATGCTTGTAATCAAGGGGCTGCTGAGTCCGCTCAAAAGAATGATGAATATGACTGTGCTGGATCTGAGAATGGTGACTGTGCTGGACCTCAGAATGGTGGGTAGGCGGACGCTGAGAATGGTGGGTAGGCGGACGCTGAGAATGGTGACTATGGGCTGCACCAGAGACTGAGTGACGTGAAGGGTTAGGAATCCTCCGTTGGGCGCTGCTAACAGATGCAGAATGACGAGGCCTATCATGGCTCCCAGCTGAGTAGTGCACCGGGATCCTAGAACGTCTATGCGTAGGTACGAAGAAATCCACGATCCCAGAAATCACCCGACGAGAAACTCGAGCAATAAATCCCGTCTCAGACTCGTCGTACAAGACCGCCTTCAAACGACGATCGAAGTACTCATCCCTGCTCGTGCCCTGGGTGTGGTCCGGACAAGGAAGTCCGTGGACACAACACACCCTCTCTGGCTGCCTCTCTCGGTCCGATGTCTCCGCACCATCTACTGGTGGGGTACTCTGCCGGCGTCGCTTCGACACTTTATGTGCCGACTCATATGTAATCAATTTCCTAACAGCCTTCTTCAACCTATCCATAACTTTCTTTCTCGGGATCGGCGCAGGCTCATCCTCCTTGTTCTTCACAGCTATTCTTACAGGGTTAATGAACTTAACGTCATATGGCGAGCCATTCTCAAAGCTCAGGTAGTAGTACTTAGCCTCATCCTCCTCCAGATGCGGTAAAGAGGGAAGTACTCTGTGCTGCAAAATTAGTCATTAAAGCATACCATTAGATGGGCAATCACATAACGTTGAAGAGATGAAGTCAGGAGAAATACGTTTACAAATTTATGTACCTTATCATCGAAGAAATGAGTGAAATCACAAAACATCTTCCTCGTAGTCCACATCAAACACCGGGGGACTTCGACAAATTATCTCGAATACCACATAATGCTCCCAATGAAGGAATCATCTCATACGACCATATCTGTAAAGCCCAAACAGGACCATAGAAGTGATAGTCCTTGTGCTCTTGTCCCTCCTTCATGGCAACGTTGCTTATGTAGTAAGATAAAACCCCAAGGGCATAAGAACCCCAAGGAAACATATCCACTGCTCGAAATACTCAACTAATGTCCATGCCCATGTCTCGACCATCATGTCGTCACGGCATAGGATAAAGTAGTAGTATATAAGCAAATTAGCAACCTTCACATAATCTCTTATATCTCTACCAAAATCTCGAGCATTGAACCTCTTCCGCAGAACACTAACCTTAATATTTTTGCCATGGAGTATTCTGTGGAAAATACCGTCAGACGGAAGGAGATGGTCGTCCTATGGATGGAAGGTAGAGTTTCCAAAATGGAGTCTAGTGATCATGGCAAAATCATGGGCCGTAAAACGAATGGTCCTCCCGCATACCTGGAACCACGACTCATCCGGGGGGATTTGATCACCCTCCAATTGACGGGCAATCAAGTGATGTAGGGCACTTTTTGAACTCCCATTTCTCCTAACTTTAATCAAGCGCCCCAGGACCCCCTCGGTCAAGCTCTCGATAGCTCGATCAGTAACTGCGGAATTGCGGCCTATACTTCTTAGTGTCTCAATGATCTCTTTCAATACCACCTCTCGTATGTATAGATTCACTTGACGTGTAACAAAACGCAATGTAGGTCTCTTCCATACGCAACCAGTCTGCAATATAGACATACAACTCATAAGAATATGATAGAATGCTTAAGAGAACGAAAAAAAAAAATATGCCTTGCACATGATGGCAGGCACACGATCGACGCCCGTCGTGTGAAGATCATCGTGTGCCACACGACGACTCACACGATGGGCGTCGATCGTGTGCATGCCATCGTGTGCAGGGCAGGAGCCTTTGGTCTTCTAGCACACGACGGCACACACGATCGACGACCGTCGTGTGTAAACCATCGTGCCCACGAAAGACCATCGTGTACACGATGGTGTCATCTTCTTCAGCACCATCGTGGGACGTTGAACAACAGTCGTGGCACGATCGTGTGTGAATGAAAATACACTAACCGGCGGCTCATTGACGAATTCCTCTTCAGATGGAGTGTCACTAGCGGAACTTCTGGCGTCTTCAGATTCTCTGTGGTAGTCGGAGTTCGACATTTTCTGGCCAGCGAAGGGTTTCACGATGGGGGTTTATGGTTCTACGAGAGATGCAGCGAGAGAGTTTTTTTGCAAGAGAGAGAAATATTGAGTTGTGGGACCGTTTAGATTATTGTTGTTTGCTTTTAATAATATTCTCTTTTTTATGTTTTTTATCTTTTAGTTTTCTATTTTTTATGTTTTTTATCTTTTAGTGGTAGACTTTAAGGGTAATAATGTCTTTTAACACATTTTGGTATTAAAAACTTATAGTTTTATGAATGGGGATATATAACTTATTAGTTTTATGCTTTGGTACTAAAAAAGAGAGATCCCATTATTAAATTTAGTTTCTTATATATTTTGAAATATCTCTTTAAAAATTCTTAAAATCAGTAATTATATAATTTATTAAATATAATTTTTTCATTTATTTTGTTATTTTATACTAATTAAATAAGATTTAAAACTAAAATAGACTAATTGATTTATTTCATAGTTTCTTTGATTTATTTATAAATAATAATTAAAATCATTGTCTACACTTTGAATAGGGATCTCTCTTTTTTAGTACCAAAGCATAAAAGTAACAAGTTATATATCCCCATTCATAAAACTATAAGTTTTTTATACCAAAATATGTTAAAAGACTTTATTACCCTTAAAGTCTACCACTAAAAGAAAAAAAAGCATAAAAAAGAAAAAGGAAGATTATTAAAACTAAACAACAATAAAAAACGATCCCACAACTCAATATTTTCCTCTTCCAAAAAACTCTCCTCATCTCTGCAAAAAAACTCTCCCGTCGTGAAACCCTTCGCCGGCCAGAAAATATCGACCTCCGACTACCACAGAGAATCTGAAGACGCCAGAAGTTCCGCTAGTGACACTCTATCTGAAGAGCAATTCGTCATATTCTTATGAGTTGTATGTCCATATTGCAGACTGGTTGCGTATGGAAGAGACCTACATTGCGTTTTGTTACACGTCAAGTGAATCTTTACATACGGGAGGCGGTATTTAAAGAGATCATTGAGACATTAAGAAGTATGGGCCGCAATTCATTGTTCTTGATCGAGCTATCGAGAGCTTGACCGAGGGGGTCCTGGGGCGCTTGATTAAAGTTAGGAGGAATGGGAGTTCAAATACTGCCCTACATCACTTGATTGCCCGTCAATTGGAGGGTGATCAAATCCCCCCGGATGAGTCGTGGTTCCAGGTTTGCGGGAGGACCATTCGTTTTACGGCCCGTGATTTTGCCATGATCACGGGACTCTATTTTGGAAACTCTACCTTCCATCCCCAGGACGACCATCTCCTTCCGTCTGACGGTATTTTCCACAGAATACTCCATGGCAAAAATATTAAGGTTAGTGTTCTGCGGAAGATGTTCAATGCTCGAGATTTTGGTAGAGACATAAGAGATTATGTCAAGGTTGCCAATTTTCTTATATACTACTACTTTATCCTATGCCGTGACGACATGATGGTCGAGACATGGGCATGGGCATTAGTGGAGGATTTCGAGCAGTGGGATATGTTTCCTTGGGGTTCTTATGCTTTTGGGGTTTTATCTTACTACATAGGCAACGTTGCCATGAAGGAGGGACAAGAGCACAAGGACTATCACTTCTATGGTCCTGTTTGGGCTTTACAAATATGGTCGTATGAGATGATTCCTGCATTGGGAGCATTGTGTGGTATTCGAGATAAAATTGTCCAAGTCCCCCGGTGTTTGATGTGGACTACGAGGAAGATGTTTTGTGATTTCACTCATTTCTTCGACGATAAGGTACATAAATTTGTAAACGTATTTTCTCCTGACTTCATCTCTTAAACGTTATGTGATTGCCCATCTAATGGTATTATTTAATGACTAATTTTGCAGCACAGAGTACTTCCCTCTTTACCGCATTTGGAGGAGGATGAGACTGAGTACTACTACCTGAGCTTTGAGAATGGCTCGCCATATGACGTTAAGTTAATTAAGCCTGTAAGAATAGCTGTGAAGAATAAGGAGGATGAGCACTGCACGATCCAGGAAGAAAGTTATGGATAGGTTGAAGAAGGTCACTGGAAAATTGATTACATATGAGTCGGCACATAAAGTGTCGAAGCGACGCCGGCAGAGTACCCCACCAGTAGATGGTGCAGAGACATCGGACCGGGAGAGGCAGCCAGAGAGGGTGTGTTGTGTCCACGGACTTCTTTGTCCGGACCACACCTGTGACATGAGCGAGGATGAGTACTTCGATCGCCGTTTGAAGGCGATCTTATGCGACGATTCCAGTCCGGATTTATTGCTCGAGTTTCTCGCGGTGCTTTCTCGGGATCGTGGATTTCTTCGGACCTATGCATAGACGTTCTAGGAGCCCAGTACACTACTCACCGGGAGCCATGATAGGCCTCGTCATTACGCATCTCATTAGCGGTGCCCGCGGAGGATTCCCGACCCTCCACGTCACTCGGTCCACAGCGCGGACACAATCACCATTCTCATCGTCGGCCTAGTCATCATTCTCGGCGTCGGCCAGTCACCATTCTCGGCGTCGGTAGTCACCATTCTCGGCATCCGCCTACCCACCATTACGAGGTCGGCCACGGTCACCATTCTCGGATTCATCATTACATTGAGCGGACTCGGCGGCCCCTTGATTACGAGCATCGGTATGAGCCATTTGAGGCGCCGTTTAAGATATGGGACGATGTTCGACTGGTTTCAGGACGAGCATCATTACAGTGCGATGTTTCGAAGTGAGGGTGGTGGTCCTGAGTAGCAACCTCCATTTCAGATCGAGCAGCCAGTTTTTGAGATCGAGCGGTGCATGTCTGACTCTCTGATTGTTATAGTTGTGAGAGGGATGCTGAGGGTGACGAAGATGGTGAGAGTGCCGGAACGCAGCATTTGGGTGAGCGTAGTCTTCTACCGCGAGTGAGTCAACCATCTGCTGCTCTTCGGGAGCCTTTTGTGGTTGCGCCTCCAAGAGATAGTGAGGCTCTGAAGAAGTTGTACCTACAGTTTAGGAGAGAGCAGCCACGTGATGCTATTGTCCGGTGTTTGGAGACTGGGCATGCTCTCACCCAGGCGTTATTTGACCGGAGAGAGTCTAGCCGTGAAGACTTTGATGCTGAGGTGATAGACTGTTATGTGCTTGCGACTCGAGCGAGGCTTCGGAGGGGAGTCCGTAGTGTTGGTGTCGGTAGAGTTGGCCTTTGTACTTGCGGCTCCTATTTTACGTAAGTTCTATAACCTACTCACTTGTATATCATTGGTGTGATATCGATTTTTTTTAATTTTGTGGTTTGGCTTTTTGTAGTTAGTTTTGGCCAACGAGTTTGCAAGACTCCATCCGGATGATCCACTTGGTATCAAGGTGACGGGGAAGCCGGTTTACAAGGAGTGGAAAATTCCTAAATGCATCGAGGACTACATGACAGTCTTGATACACCACATGCGGTTCCATGGTTAAATTGCAACGAAGTAAGTTTGAAATTTATATTTATAAATAATTGACGATTTGTTGCCATTTGAAATTTATATTTATAAATGATTCGCTATGTTTGATGTGATGATCTTATATGATTACATATTTTGTTTCAACAGATCATTGCCATTTGTTGCCTCGACCCGAGCAGCAGGTGACTATCAAGATTGACATCATAGCATGGACCGTGGAGTTGTACGATTCCTTGTCACACCACCACGAAGATGGTCGATACCGATTCAACCAACTGCGACCGATTATGCGTCTGATGCCTCGTGTGCTAGCTCAATCCGGGTATTGGATGAACAACCAATCGAAGAAGAAGTATGACACGGAGATGAGTTTCAAAATTATGCCACGAAAGCTACAGTTCATACAAAACGACAATCACAGTTGTGGCCCCTTCGCGTGCATGTACTTAGATCGACTCGTCTCTGCAAACCCAGGAGCAAGGCACCAAATCAAGGAACTTAATGAAAAATATATTAAGAAATATCGATATAATTTAGCTGCTAAAATCTTTATGTTGTCTTTAGACATGTAGAATGGTTTATGGTGTGTTGTTAAATATTTATGTTGTATTTAGACAGTTTTGGCAATATGAATGTGTCAGTGTTGTTAAATCTTAATGTGTTGGCTCTGTGTTACACACGATGGATGAACACGATCGTGACCATCGTGGGTCACGATCGTGTTGTGTTGTTAAATCTTTATGTTTTGGATCTGTGTTACACACGATGGATGCACATGATCGTGGCCATCGTGTGTTACGATCGTGTGCAACCTACCCACGGTCATGGGTTGATGCTGTCGTGTGCGCACGATGGCTGGCATGACCGTGTGCACACGACCGTGAGTACCATCGTGGGCACGGCCGTGCACACGATCGTGCACACGATCGTGTGTTCCATCGTGGACACGACCGTGTACACGATCGTGTGCATATGAACTTTTGGTATTTTTGCAAATTTGAACTATTGTGTTATCTAGAATGATGTTTTGTGATTCAAACATCGCTTGTTCAAACATTAATTACTATATAGCTTCTTATACAAACTCCTATTTGTCATTTCGTTGTAATTCATTAGTATATGAGGTATTTCATCCAGATGATTGAACTTATCCGTACGAACTAATACACTGAGAGCAAATGGACGACACATGATATGCAATATATTATGTTAATTTCAATCAATAACTTTTTAAATAAATGTATCATTAACAAATAATTGTTAATATATAAGTAACAACACCTAAATTGACGAGTAATTTGAGAAATTGGTGAAAACTCTTGATGTTCTTGTGCACACGATCGTGTGTTCCATCGTGGACACGACCGTGTACACGATCGTGTGCATATGAACTTTTGGTATTTTTGCAAATTTGAACTATTGTGTTATCTAGAATGATGTTTTGTGATTCAAACATCGCTTGTTCAAACATTAATTACTATATAGCTTCTTATACAAACTCCTATTTGTCATTTCGTTGTAATTCATTAGTACATGAGGTAATTCATCCAGATGATTGAACTTATCCGTACGTACTAATACACTGAGAACAATTGGACGACACATTATGCAATATATTATGTTAATTCAATCAATAACTTTTTAAATAAGTGTATCATTAACAAATAATTGTTAATATATAAGTAACAACACCTAAATTGACGAGTAATTTGAGAAATTGGTGAAAATTCTTGATGTTCTTGTGCACACGATCGTGTGTTCCATCGTGGAGACGACCGTGTACACGATCGTGTGCATATGAACTTTTGGTATTTTTGCAAATTTGAACTATTGTGTTATCTAGAATGATGTTTTGTGATTCAAACATCGCTTGTTCAAACATTAATTACTATATAGCTTCTTATACAAACTCCTATTTGTCATTTCGTTGTAATTCATTAGTATATGAGGTAATTCATCCAGATGATTGAACTTATCCGTACGTACTAATACACTGAGAACAATTGGACGACACATGATATGCAATATATTATGTTAATTCAATCAATAACTTTTTAAATAAGTTTATCATTAACAAATAATTGTTAATATATAAGTAACAACACCTAAATTGACGAGTAATTTGAGAAATTGGTGAAAATTCTTGATGTTCTTGTGCACACGATCGTGTATTCCATCGTGGACACGACCGTGTACACGATCGTGTGCATACGTAGATACAACGCCAATTTGACACCAAAGACAGCGCGACACCTGGTTGCCAACGTGTCACACGATTGGAACACGCGATCGCGGCGATCGTGTGCACGATCGTGTTTACTTCAAAGGTCAAATAAATTATTTTATTATAAAATCCCATCGTGGGTCGGTCCCCCCCCCTTTATTATAAATTCCCATCGTGGGTCGCCCCCCCTTTATTATAAAATCCCATCGTGGGTCGGTCCCCCCCTTTTTCACTACAAACCCTAATCAATTAACATCAGCTAAAATTCATTAAAATCAAATACGCGAAATGTGCGGCCGATTACGAGAAAGCGATTTAGGAGGAAGCGAAGCACCACCACCAAAAAGAAGAAGGAGGATACCTCCTCCCAACCCACCATACAGAACTAGGCCGAGAGGAAGATACCCAATGCTCAGAGTAAGTTTTTTTATTTTGTTGTATGTGCAGTGACTATCATTGCAAATTAATGTGTTCCATGAAAGAGGGCCTATTTAAAAACACTGCGAGCACTCCAGTCATGCTAGATGGTGATGATGATAATGATTTGGAGATTTCTGAGAATAAAAGCAAAAAAGTTATTTTGGAAGAGGAAGTTCATGAAGACGGTGATACAAGACTAAAGATACAGTAGCAGATGGGGGAAAAGGGATCCAATTGATTGTTTTTTTATGTTATTATTAGATATTTTTGTGTGATGGTGATTAAATTTTGTTTTGTAAAGTTATATGCTTTGGAACTGTAAACTATTGCTCTTTGAAGTGAGCTACTTTGTTATGGTTAATGTTTGGCTCCATAATCACCTTTATTTGCTTTACATAACTGAACACTTAAATTTCAATTCAAAGGTAACGAAAATAGACACAAAATTATGCATTTCAACTAATAATCAGAATACTGAATCAATACATGGTCCATCGAGGATCAAAATATCAGCACATGATTGTTGCTAGTAAGTCACAAAATATAAAAATACATAAGCAATTTAAGTTTCACGGTATGGACATCCCCTTATGTCATGGTCATCATTACGGCAAATGCTACACCTCTTCTTCTACCGGCGCCTTTGTCTCGTTTGTTCATCGATTCCTTGAGTTTCTTCAGGGATATTCAAATCCACACCACCTATGGGAATGAATGCTTTGCAAGATTTTCTATTGTGGCCGGTTCCTTTACACCTACCGCACACCTGAGGCCGTCCACCTGCGGGCAAATTTTCAACAGCGGACCGTGCGCGACTCATCCTTGGTCGGCCGGATTGTCGTACCCCCTCTGGAGGTACGCAAACGATGGATGAGATCTCCGGTGGGACATTCCACTCATCAGGATGTGGGATGGGACTAATATGCTCCTTATAAGTCTCTCTAAGGCCTTGTTGCTTGAAATAACGACTAACAAAATCATACACGGACAAACCATTGCCGGCGCGCCTGTTACAATAAGCAATTATGTCAAGGATGTTGTATAGGATAATGTATTTTTGATATTGATGAGGTGATAAATCTAGACCATCCCTGTTTTGCACACGATGGCAAAACACGATCGTGGCGATTGTGTGTTACGATCACGGCGATCGTGGGGTTACGATCGCGCCCATTGGGGTACGATCGTGCCCATTGGGTTACGATTGTGCCTATCGTGTGTCCCATTGTAGGTTACGATAAGGGCGATCGTGGGTTACGGTCATGGCGACCGTGGGGTTACGATCGTGCCCATCGTTGGTTACGATCGTGCCCATCGTTGGTTACGATCGTGCCCATCGTGGGTTACGATCGTGACCATCGTGAGTTACGATCGTAACCATTGGGTTACGATCGTGCCCATCGTGGGTAACGATCGTGCCCATCGTGGGTAACGATCGTGCCCATCGTGGGTTACGATCGTGCCCATCGTGGGTAACGATCGTGCCCATCGTGGGTAACGATCGTGCACACAACAGCATAGACATGTACCTTATAGCGGCAACGGCATGATGACATGGAATCTGATCCAAATCAAAATCACGACAACAACATGTCCATGTTCGAAGGTCGACCTCATAAGAAACTTTGTTTTCTTCGACTTTATAAACAAGTGGGGTGGTAGCTCGAACGGTAAGAGTCAGACTGGCTTGCACAGAGTTAGAAAGCTTTTCAAAAGTGTGCATTGTCAACTCGTGGTCTCTTGACGTAGCTTCTCCCCGCTTCTCATCAAACCAATTCTCTAAAATTAGGCGAAATATCTCAAGTAACGAGCAAACAGGTAAACGCCTCGCCCACAACATACGATTATTAAAGCATTCAACAGCATTGGATGTCAAGAAGTTATAGCGTCGTACCGGACACTTCGACCTAGCCCACCTCTCTGGCCCAATTTCAGAAAGGCGCACATGCGCCCATTAGGGCTTTCGATATGTAGTTTCGAAAAGTAGTTTTCAAAAACTTCTTCTCGATGCGTGTAGGCAGCAGTTCTAAAGAGTCCTATAGCATGCGCACCATAGGAGGTCAGATTTTTTGCAAGATGGTGATAGCAAAACCCGTGGAATGCATTCGGATAGACGGCTCAAACAGCATTCTGAATGCTCTTATGTTGGTCACTCACAATCAGTAAATCTACCATCGGATTGTAGCATCTGCGCAGGTTATACAGAAAATAAGTCCATGACTCGTCGTTCTCTATCGGACCGAGACCAACAGCAAGAGGAAATACTTGCTCGTTCCCGTCAAATGTGACGGCCGCAAATAGAGTTCCTTTATTCCTTCCCTTTAGGTGGGTCCCATCAACTATAATCACTGGTCCAAGGCACGTATCAAATGCCCTAATACTCTGTCCGAGTGCAACGGACATGTGGCGAAACACTCCCTCACGAGTCGTCTGCAAATCATAAATTGTCCCTGGATTACGCTGTTTTAACAAATACAGATAAGATGGGAGCCTCTGATACGACTCATCAAAGCTGCCATATGTATTCTCTATCGCTATATTCCTCGTCCGGAGAGCAAAACTGTATAGCATGTCAATGCCGTACTCCCTACACATCTCTGCAATCATCTCCTTTGGCCTCAAAGTGACCCCCTCACCGGTCAATCTTTTAGCAAAATAATGGGCGGCAACCTCAGAAGTGACCGATCGTGTGACAGCACGGTTCAAATCAGGGTGACAGCTGTGCACCAATGTCAACTTAGTAATTCTCCAAATAGTTGCACCCTCAATAGCACACAACTTAAACTGACAATTTTTTCGCCCACTCTTACAGACAAACACTATACGTTTATCGGCGGAACGATCAGTGATACACTGTAGTATGTTTTCCAAATGATACATTCCTACAGTTATCCTCAACTCTGTCTTGGAACGAAAGGTGGACCCCACCTCTAGTGGCCGTGCTTAGGTGGAGGCTGCTCGACCCAACCCAAAGTCCCGGCACTACCGGGGTCCGGAAATGGAATGATCCAGTTACGCATTGATTGTAGATGCTCATGCTCGCTCGCAGATTGATGGTCGGATGAGAAGTTCCGACGACTCATAATCTTATCCATTTGGGCCGGTTGGCGAACCCAAGCAAGAAATTCCGCAGATAGTGACTCAAGCAAGTCTTTACAACAATCTTCATCTTCGGATGTATGCACCTCCTCATCTTCCTCATCTTCCTCGTCTTCCTCATCTTCCTCGTATTGATACTCTTTGGAAGGCATGTCATAATTTATGTTGTCGGGCTCTACTCTCGAGCTGCTACATCCCATAATAACCTCGGGAGTGGAGGAGCTGCTGTTCTCAACATAGACCTCAGGATCCTCCTTGTATTCTACTAGTAATCGAAGTATCTCGGTATCGCCCCGTAATAGGACTTTTACTTTGTTTCCTTTGGCCATGTGTGTCAAGTACCATAATTTGTAATCGGACTCATTTGGACCACCCAAACCCTCTCTGATAACCCCCACGAGGTTTGCACGACTAACTTTGCTCGTGTCGATATAGACAAAAAAGGAGTCCCCGTCTACATATGTCGATCGCTCCCAATGACCACCGTGATGTATCAAAATACGCTGCCACGACATCTGATTACAAAAAGATGAATAACTATTCAGAAAAATGAGCGAACAATATTATAAAACGGTCTGCCTTGGACACGACCGATGCACACGGTCGTATACTACCGTGTGCAGTGATCGTGTGCAAGTTTATGTCCATGAACCCGATCGCTGCACACGGTTTTAGACGATCGTGTTAAACGATCGTGTACACGTTAGTGTTGCGCACGATGTTAAGGTCGTTGCGCACGATCGTTGCACACGATCGTTGCACACGGTGGCTTCCCATCGTGTGCAGCGATCGTGTCCGTAAGAACAGATCTGGAATTTTTTTTTCATCGTTCAAATAATGATGCATACCTTCTTTATGAACTCAGAAGCACGACAAATGAAGTCATATTTCAACGTCAACTTTTATTTTTGAACAATCTTGTGATTTCTATAAGATTTTTTGAGAGACCCTTTGTCAAAAATAAAATGGTTGTGTTGTTTTGATGTATATGTTTGTAGTTAAATTTTGGTTGTTGGACATTAATATCGATCGGAGGAGGAAAGTAAAAAAGAAAAAAGAGAAGAAAAGTAGTTTAAATTAAATAAATAAAAAAAATGAGAAGTCAACAATACAACAAAAGAGAGGACATTTTAGTCTTTTTAATCAAAATGGTACCAAAAACTTATAGTTTTATGAATGAGGATATAGAACTTATCAATTTTATGCTTTGGTATTAAAAATTGATTCCCACCTTTCAATAATATTTTTTAATAAGATTATTTCGATTTATTTAATTGATTAGGACTTCATGTGCCTTTTTAAGAATATATATATATATATATATATATATTCAACACTTCTTTTGCAACACTCACAAGCATCTTTCATTTCAGTTGATATTTTTTTATTGATATACCTAATTATAGTGACTAACTAATATAAACTAATCAATTAGTGGAATATATAATATTTCCGCGAGATTTTAGGTTTAAGTTTTTAATATATAAGGCACACTACTATATTAAATTTCTCTTTGTTTGGGATTTATATTTTTAATTAATGAAAATATGAAATATTTTTGTAAATATAATCAATTCTTATTTATTCATAATTCATATTCCTTAATTCGTGAAAATTAATAAGGTAGGTATGAGTTATTTGAGGTATAATTATAATATAATTAATGCAATGGTGATTAGGCCAATAATTGATTTGTGTCAACTGAAGCATGAGAAGCTGACACATAAGCACCCGAAGCACCAGCAAAAGACATGTGGCAGCCGAAGAATGAGAAGCTGCCACTTAGGCTCAGCGTATTGTGCATTAGTATATAGGGGATATATATATATTTTATAACATAATTTAAAATTTTATATTTAATTTTATAAAAACATACATTTTATGAATTATGTTTGTACTAAACTTTAAAATTCGAAAATATAATGCAAACTTTCATAAATTTCGTGTAAACATTCGTGTTTTCATTGTCTTTCGTTTCGTTTCGTCTACTAAAACCTATAAAAAATAATATTAAAATATTAAAATTATTATTTTTAAAATATTTTAATATTTATTTTATATTATGTGCCCGACACGAACACGAATTTGCGCGGTACACGCCACGATAATACATGAATTCATTCGTGTCGTGTATGGTTTGGACTTTTGATACACGAAATACGAAAGTACACGACACGAACGATTTGTCAGGTCTAATGATGGGCGCCTAATTGAGGAAGAATAACATAATTTTGACAAATAATAATTTTATTTGACTCGGTTCGATCCAACTCGATATCGATAAAAAATGTGATTTTATGAGGGAATGATTAACCAAGGAAGTATATAGATTTTAGAGTAATGATATGTGGAATGAGAGTTATGAGAGGTCTATGAGAGGACATGTGAATAAGGAGGTATTTATAGAATTTTTAGGGATAAAAATTTGGAAAATATGGTATTTAGCCGTTTCACGACGTTAAAAAAAAAGCAATCTATCCGTTGCCAACGTTCACATATTCAAAAAAAAAAAAGGAATGGCACTGGCCGGTGGCTACGGCGCCACCTCCTTTGGGGCGAAGTTTGGTACCGTGCGCCGTTCTTGGGCAATGGCCGGTAGAACAACGCAAGGGAAACACGCAACCGTACCCCTCGCTCTAAGGAGCTCTGTTTTCTCTTTTTTTTTGCGCGGCTTTTCATTTTTTTTTCCTTTTCTTCCTAGAGTGTATGAAAGAAGGTCCCATCCTCGGACGTTTCTCTCTTTTCACGAGCGTTGTTGTCCAACGTGACATTATTTTTTTATTTCATGGAATACAATATACAATGTGTGTGTTTTGAATTTCTATCGATTTATGTTGCTCGTAAGCCAAATCAGATCATTGAAGTTATTTTGCGTATTATACTGTTGTGTAATTCCAGTCACAACCAAATTTTTCAAAAGAAATTTTTTAATTTTTTTACCACATTTTTATTTTCACACATGATCACCAAAATTTCGGTACTGACCTCGAATATACATGAAAACCAAAACAAACCAAACATACCTAGTATATCCCGCTCAACCTCGAATATACATGTTTTCTCCTAAATATGGATCGAATATTTGGATCCACTCACAGGCTTGCACTAAAAAAAACAGTTTTTACCGACGCCAAACGCCGTTGGTAAAACAAAAAATTGCGTTGGTAAAAAATTTACCGACTCCATTACCGACGGCAATCCGCCGTTGGAAAAACGCTCGACGGTAATGGAATAGCCCAGCAGGCAGCAAAATTGCCCTGTTGCTACAGGTCTGTCGGCAATCGTCATCGGCCTCGTTGGAGCGGGAGCAAAAGAAGAGATTTTGTCCCACCACCAAGGTCCGCCGGCAGTCGTCCTATGACCTGCCAGGAACGAAGAAAATAGAATATTAGTAGCCCCTTTAATTTATTATTAAAATGTTATTTTGGAAGTTTATTATTTTTGAATTTTTGACACGAAGAGGTACAATGATCTTTTCAAGTGCACACTACAACGACGACTAGAAAAGACCAACGTCCAAGTGGATAACACGTGCTATAATGGCACCGTTGAAATTAAATTATAAAAGTATATTAATAGAAAAGAAATATAAAAAGAAATGCCAGTTGTCGGAGACCACCCACGGCCGATAGACGGCCCACCGGCGTTTAGACTCGTAAAAAATTGGCAAAACAAACAATACAAAAACTATAGAGGCAAGCACAACGGTCCGAACTTTATAAAGTAACATTTAGTCCATTATCCACGTATACACTACTTCAGTATTTTATAGTTTCACATTGTTTAACCATAAGGTAAGTTCTAAAGATAAACAAACGCCATTCTGGTAGGAGGATGTTGTGTTAAAGGTGATCCCTCAGTATCATACATAGTTCATGTTCCTAGATTCCAAGAATCCAGACCTAGGAACAACACTAACAACTGTGGTCATCCAGCCGAAGGAGACCTCGGGAACTTAAGGACCCAACCATTTACTCGCGGCTATCCTTGCCTAAGGTCTGTCTTTATGGCAAATCTCTCAAGCCTCTCAGAACCCTCGGACACATGCAACGGACAATCATGTATAGAGGTAAAATGTTTTTTAGTCGGGAAAGGGTAGGTGGTCCAGTGGCAGGACGCCTACACCCAAGACACTCCTTTGGGAGAGGTCTTGGGTTCTAACCCCACCAAGGAGGTGAAAGAGGAGGTTTTTCTGTTTATGATCCTCTGGCTCCTCGAGGCTAGCTCGAGCGACTGCTAATCAATGTTTAATCTCGCGTCAAGCGGCAGTGTGGAAGTATTTCCTTGCTGGGAACCCGGAGGTGCTGACCAATCGATGGCTGTTCTCTCGAGAACTGTGCTGGGAACCTGAGCCGCTGTTAATCAGTTTAAGGGTTTCTCCTTATGCGCAGAAGTGTACAGAAGAGGCATTGGAACCCTGGAATTGCTCGAGCGACTCGCGATTTACTTCTCTCAATGGGTTATGAGTGGGTTTTTTGAGGGATTAGGATTAGTCCGGCTAAGCTGGGATTACCTAGTTATCAAAAAAAAAAAAAATTTAGTCTCTTAACTTAGCCATCTTGTGATTTTAGTCCCAAAAAATCTAATTATTCATTTCCAGTCCCATAACTATTTTAATTGTTCAGTTTTGGTCCAATTCTCACCAGAGAAACAAGAACGTTTTGGATCATATGTCAGTTATATGCCGGCCGAATATGTCTTTATGGCAGATCCCTCAAGCCTCGCCAACAAACAGTCATATATATGATGTTGTATGCATGCAGATGAGATTTAGGAACATAAAGACAACTAGATACTTGCAAAATAATTTACTTCTGAGATAAGAGCATATGCATGGAGTTGTAGGAAACTAGCTTATAATTGTACAGGAAAATTAATATATTCAAAGTTGATTAAGACCTAATACAGCTGATATAAGTGAAAAAACTTAGAAACATTTAGTAGGATCTTTCGCATGCGCCATCGGACAAAAAATCCATCATTCGTATGTTGTATGGGCAAATTCTCAAGTTTTTCAACCTAATATATTTGTAGAGGCGTATCACTTCAAGATCACAAAGGTCCTAGCTTTAAATGATTCTTGCTGCTTTTCCAGGAGGTCAATTGGTAAGAGGTTGAAACCGTACGTTCAACAGTCGGAAGTACTATATGTTACCGACAAACGTCACGTCACAGCGAATAAAGCGGAACCTCGTTTGACAAATTCCCACTCTTCAATCGTAACTTTGTGGTTACCGACGAGTAGAGCAACAATTACAACTCGATAAAATTAATACAAATGATATTCGAAAGCGATAAATAACGAGACACAATTTTAGCGTGGAAAACCCCTCAAGACGAGAGTAAAAACCACGGGACCGAAGCCGCTTAAAACCACTATCACCAATACACACAAATACACAATCATCCCTAATACAAACTAGGGGTATACACCAATCGTCAAATACTTGGTAATAAATGTTCTTCAAGTATTTGGAATCAGCAACAACAACAAGATCGAGAAAAGAAACAACCGTAAATAGCTTACACAAAGAGCTAATGAAATACCCGAACTTCCGGACTCAAAATCTCGATCTACACTGGTGAAAAGATTTGCCCAATAGCTACCAAGCTCTTGTCAAAAGATCACGACGATCCGACCGATAAATCTCCGGGAAAATAAAGAAATGTATTTCTCTCTCTTGTTTCTCCAATAATGTGTTTGTGATATTGTGTTGAAATCCCGCAGCAAAAGCTGCATAAAAAGATCCCTTTTGCAAAGTTGACCTGTGTGCCGCGGCCCGGGCCAAGTGTGCCGCGGCACACGCTGAAATTCTGCCCAAGAGATCGAGCAGGGGCCGCGGCCCGGCCGGCAGTGTGCCGCGGCCCCGAGTACAGACGGGTCGGCATATGTCAGGCAAAATGACGGGGGCCGCGGCTCGGCAGGGATGTGCCGCGGCCCAGGGTGATCGGCAGGTCTCGGCAGGGGCCGCTCGGCAGGGCCCGACAGGGGTGTGCTCGGCAGGGGCCGCGGCCCAGAGTACAGTGGCTCGGCATTCTGAAGGAAATTCCAGGGGCCGCGGCCCGGCTGCTGTGTGCCGTGGCCCGGCTGTGCAAAGTGAGAAAAAGACCTATATTTTGGAAATTACTCCTACAAATCTCCCCCTTTCCGGAATATAGGAAGAGTTCGTCATCCCGGCGATCGAGCAACACACTTTCACCTTCTCTCTACTCAACGCCTTGGTTAACATATCGGAACCATTATCATCGGTATGAACTTTATCAAGTTCAAACAAACCATCCTCCAAAGCATCTTGGATCCAATGATACCTCACATCGATAAGTTTCGTTCTCTTGTGAAAAGTCGCATTCTTAGCCAAATGAATAGCACTTTGACTATCACAAAGAACCACGTAACGTCGTTGTCGGAAGCCTAGCTCTCGTAAAAACATTTTCAACCATAAGAGCTCTTTGCTCGCTTCCACCGCCGTAATATACTCGGCCTCCGTTGTAGACAAGGCAACGCACTTTTACAATCTAGATTGCCATGACACGGCTCCCCCTGCGAATGTCATCAAATAACCGGAAGTGGATTTTCGGTTATCTTCATTATCGGCCATATCCGAATCGGAATATCCAATAAGCATTGCTTTCCCGTTTCCAAACGTAATTCCCAATTTGGAAGTACCCCGTAAATATCTAAATATCCATTTTACGGCTTCCCAATGCTTCTTACCCGGATTCGATAGAAACCGGCTCACCACTCCCACAGCATGAGCAATGTCGGGCCTAGTACAAACCATAGCATACATTAAACTCCCGACCGCCGAGGCATATGGAATTTTACCCATATCCTCAATCTCCTCCTTCGTCTTAGGGCAATCTTGGCTCGTCAATTTAAAATTGTTAGTAAGAGGCGAACTAACAACTTTCGCTTTGTCCATGTTGAAATGTTTAAGCACCTTCTCGATATATTGTTCTTGCGACATGTGCAATTTCCGGGCTGCTCTATCCCGAGTGATTCTTATTCCAAGAATTTGTTTAGCCACCCCCAAGTCTTTCATGGCAAAAGACTTACTCAATTCTTCCTTCAAGTTGGCAATCCTCTCGGCATTCTTGCCAACGATCAACATGTCGTCCACATAGAGCAATAAAATGATAAAGTCATCATCTCCGAATTTCTTGAAAAATACGCAATGGTCTAGAGTCGTCTTCCGGTAGCCTTGCTCTCCCATAACCGACTCAAACTTCTTGTACCATTGCCTTGGTGCTTGTTTCAACCCGTATAAACTATTCCGAAGTTTACACACATAATCTTCTTTTCCTTCGACCTCAAATCCTTCCGGTTGCTTCATATAAAATTCTTTGTCAAGGTCTCCGTCAAGAAAAGCCGTCTTGACATCCATTTGCTCAACCTCAAGATCAAGGCTAGCCGCAATACCAAGGACCAATCGAGTCGATCCTATCTTCACAACCGGAGAAAAAATCTCGTCAAAATCAATGCCCTTCTTTTGACTAAATCCTTTCACTACGAGTCTAGATTTGTATCGGGGCAACGAGGTATGCTCCTTCGACTTCACCCGATACACCCATTTTTTTCTCAAAGCTCTCTTGCCTTTCGGCAACTTCACCAACTCATAAGTGTTATTCTCATGCAAGGAACTCATCTCGTCTTGCATGGCATCCATCCATTCCTTCTTCTTTTCATCCTCCATGGCCTCCGCAAAATATTCGGGCTCTCCCTCATCGGTGAGTAAGACATACTCATCGGCCGAATAACGGGTGGAGGGATGACGGTCCCTTGTCGACCGCCTATGTGGAACAAAAGATGGCATTTTCATCACAGGTAGCTCGGGATGAGCTCCATCGGTGTCATCTTGCCTCAATTCATCGTTCTCACCGTCATCATGTTGTTCATTATTTTGGACGTCATCTCCAACGGGTGTCTCAACATTTTGTGGAGGAACGGGGTCCAAATCAATAAGATCATAGTCGTGTTGCGGAGCCGACTCTCCATTCTCAACATCTTTCATTGTTTGATCTTCAACAAAAACAACGTCTCTCGACCGAACAAGCCTCTTTGTAACCGGGTCATATAATCTATACCCGAACTCATCAAGCCCGTAGCCAATAAAAATACACGGCTTCGTCTTGGAATCAAGCTTCGACCTTTCATCATTCAGAATGTGAACAAAGGCTTTACATCCGAAGACCCTCAAGTGGCGGTACGAGATTTCTTTACCGCTCCACACCTTATCCGGCACATCAAATTCCAAAGGGACACACGGCGTCAAATTAATAACATGAACCGCCGTGTTCAAAGCTTCTCCCCAAAACGACTTTGGCAATCCGGCATGTGAGAGCAAACAAAGAGCTCTCTCCACCAAAGTCCGGTTCATTCTCTCCGCCAAGCCCTTGAGTTGCGGAGTCTTCGGGGGCGTCTTTTGATGTCGGATCCCTTGTTCTCGGCAATATTCATCAAAGGGTCCGGTGTAGTCTCCACCATTGTCCGTCCGGATACACTTTAGCTTCTTCCCGGTCTCTCTTTCCACCGAGGCCTGAAATTGTTTGAAAGTGTCTAACACTTTATCTTTGGTCTTCAAGGTGTAAGCCCACACCTTCCTAGAGTGATCGTCGATGAATGTGACAAAATATCGGCAACCACCGAGCGTCCTAGTCTTCATAGGACCACAAACATCGGAATGAACAAGATCAAGAACATTTTCCTTCCATGAAGGAGTATGACTCTTAAAGGTAACTCTTCGTTGTTTCCCGGCAAGACAATGAGAGCATCTTTTAAGGTGTACCTTGTGAACCCCGGATAACGCCTCCTTTTTCGACAATAGCGCCATTCCTTTTTCACTCATGTGACCGAGCCTCTTATGCCATATCTCGGCCATGTCATTATTGTCGATTGTGTTCACGAAATTAGTCGTGACCTTCGGAAGTGTCACGTACAATTTTCCTTCCTTTTGTCCTCTCCCAACAATCAAGGAACCTCTAGTGAGTTTCCACAACCCCTTGCCAAAACCGCTATGATAACCATCATCATCGAGTAAACCAACGGACATAACATTAAGCTTCATGTCCGTAACATGTTTTACATTCCGTAAAACAAGTTCCATTCCGGTGTCGAATCTCAAATGCACATCTCCTACTCCAACAATCTTGGATAACCCATCGTTACCCATCTTGACTATACCAAAGTCGCCCGGAGTATAAGAGGAATAAAAATCTCTACGTGATGTAACATGACACGTAGCACCACTATCGAACACCCAACTCGAATCATCTCTCGCAAGGTTGACCATATCATAGTCGCAACATACAAAGAATTCTTCGGTAGTAGTATTAACTTCGGCTTTATCATTACTACCGCTTTCCTTCGTTTGTGAATTTTTTCGGCCTTGGCGATTCTCCTTCTTCAATTGTCGGCAAAATTTCTTAGTATGCCATTTCTTACCACAATGGTAACATTCGATATTGGCATACTTCCCCCGAGAACTACTCCTTTGTAGCCCTCTATTACTCGGACCTCTACTTTGACCTCTCCCCCGTCTTTCGGTAACTAGAACATCCGACTGTGATGAAGATCCTTGTGCTTTTCTTCGGACCTCCTCATTCAACATGTTCCCTTTATCTAGTTCCATCGAAATGACTCCATCGGGGGCGGAATTAGACAACGACGTTCGAAACGTCTCCCAAGAATCCGGCAATGTGCCTAACAACCACAAAGCTTGTACCTTCTCTTCGAATTTAATTCCCATTCCGGCAAGTTGATTAATTATGCCTTGGAATGCATTTAAATGATCCGATAGAGGAGTCCCGTCTCGAAACTTCAAATTCATCATTTGTTTAATAAGGAATAACTTATTATTCCCCGTCTTCCGAGCATACAATTGCTCGAGCTTGTGCCATAACTCTCGAGCATCCTTCTCTCCACTAATATGGTTCAAAACGTTGTCATCCACCCATTGTCGAATATATCCGCAAACTTGGTGATGCAAAATAGTCCACTCCACGTCGGACTTTCCTTCCGGTTTATCTTTGCTAAAAACCGGCATAAAATAATCCTTCACGTATAGAAGGTCTTCCATATTCCTCTTCCATACGTGGTAGTTTGAACCGTTCAAGTTAACCATTCTACTCGTGTTGGCTTCCATCTTACAATTGAGATACTTAACAACCACGAAACAACAAATCCCGTGGCTCCGATACCACTTTGTTGGAAAAAATACCGACAAACTTCACGTCACAACAAATAAAGCGGAACCTCGTTTGACAAACTCCCACTCTTCAATCGTAACTTTGTGGTTACCGACGAGTAGAGCAACAATTACAACTCGATAAAATTAATACAAATGATATTCGAAAGCGATAAATAACGAGACAAAATTTTAGCGTGGAAAACTCCTCAAGACGAGAGTAAAAACCACGGGACCGAAGCCGCTTAAAACCACTATCACCGATACACACAAATACACAATTGTACCTAATACAAACTAGGGGTATACACCAATCGTCAAATACTTGGTAATAAATGTTCTTCAAGTATTTGGAATCAACAACAACAACAAGATCGAGAAAAGAAACAACCGTAAATAGTTTACACAGAGAGCTAACGAAATACCCGAACTTCCGGACTCAAAATCTCGATCTACGCTGGTGAAAAGATTTGTCCAATAGCTACCAAGCTCTTGTCAAAAGATCACGACGATCCGACCGATAAATCTCCGGAAAAATGAAGAAATGTATTTCTCTCTCTTGTTTCTCCAATAATGTGTTTGTGATATTGTGTTGAAATCCCGCAGCAAAAGCTGCATAAAAAGATCCCTTTTGCAAAGTTGACCTGTGTGCCGCGGCCCGGGCCAAGTGTGCCGCGCAAGAGATCGAAAGGGCCGCGCCGGCAGCGTGCCGCGGCCCCGTCTGCAGCCGGCATATGTCGAGCAAAATGACGGGGCCGCGGCTCGCAGGATGTGCCGCGCCTGTGGTGATCGGCAGAGTCTCGGCAGCGCCGCTCGGCTCCTAGGGGTGTGCTCGGCAGGCTGGGCAGGGGTGTGCTCGCAGGGGCCGCGCCCATAGTACTGATGGCTCGGCATTCAAGGAAATTAGGGCCGCGGCCATTCTTGTTGCCGCGGCCCTATTGTGGAAAGTGAGAAAAAGACCTATATTTTAGAAATTACTCCTACACTATATAGATATAGTACTATACTGTCTGATCTTTGTATAAAGTATCGAAAATTTATGAATCGGAATCAGATAACTTCGTTCTCGATTAATTGTTAGCTAGAGGCCATCTTGTGACCCACCTTCCATTGCCATTAAAAGAGGATTGGACAATACTACTGCTACTTTATTATCATGTATTATATTTCTTTGCTGCAAAGCTAAGCCAAATCATAAGTTACCATGTACCTCACTCAACCTTCACAAAAAGCTATTCTTCTTTGCTGCATCAGCTTTAGGGATGAGCTGATGAACTTTAAAATACATGTGGACCACATTAAAGAATGCACTGCACTACATGCCATGCACACTCGTATTCAGCTCTTCAACTCGGTCCAGGCCAGGCTCGGATCAGGTGGATCTGGTTTTGGTCATGGATCGGGGTACTTAAATTGAAAACTTGTTCCCATAGTCACCGGCGCGCAATGCATGCTCTTAAGACAGACATAAACGGAGACGAAAGGGTATAAATTGACGGATCAACCCGAAACCGATCAAGTTATGAACTCTTCCCAATATATATAGGAAAAATACTGTATAGAAACAAATGGAATTGATTAGGAGGATGAAGGCGTGCCATAATGTTGTTCTATAGATGTGGCTGAGAATGGCCATCATATTGTTCCCCCTTCTCGATCACGAATCAGCCTTTCGCAATTGGGACCACTACGACCACCACTCTTTCATGACATCCCTTATAAATACTCATGCAATATTTCAATCTTATTCACACAAACACACCAAAGCAATGCTCTAGCTTCCAATTCATTCACTGCCTCTTTAGTCTTTACCATCATTTCTTCTTCTTCTGGTTAGGCAATTCCAAACCAACCATATAAGAACAGACATATAACAATGGCAGCCATCTTCTGTTTCTTTCTGTTTACATCTCTTTCCTCACTACACAACATGGCTGAAGCTCAAGGTCGACCTCCTCACGGCCTTGCTTACGAGAAACCCTTGGCATTCTCACCATCTGCTTATGACTTCTTCCACCCCAATTCTGCGTCCGGCCCTGTTACTCATGAAAAAACTTGCCTAGGAACCAACTGTGCACCAATTCCACTGTCGTCGTTTTCTAGTTCATCAGATGTGGTAAAGGCCACTCCAGATCACGAAAGCAAGTTCTCAACGGCTTCTTCAAGAAGGGGTAGTCCTATTGGAGCTGGAGGGATAGCCGGAATCTTGTTCGGCTTTGTTTTCGCAGTTCTCACAGCAATGGGTGTTCTTTACGTTGTAAACAAGCGCAGAACCAATGTAACCCGTTCCAATTTTGTCCGGCCTGGTTCCTGTTAGTCTCTTGTTTTCTGCCATTGTCGATAAATGAATATGATCGGTACCGGGGAAAAATATTCATTTAGCGAAATTATTTATTTATCAAAATTTTTTTTGAGCATGTTATAAAAAGTTGGGACCGGGGAAAATTATTCATTTGGCGAGGTTATTCGTTTATCGAACATTCATTTATCGGGGTTTAACTGTTGTAGTACTGCACCGTCGGTCCGTGACACTGATTTCTAATATTTTTAGGTGGTGTTTTAGATTAGCAAATTATTCGTGTCGTGTATTTTCGTATTTCGTGTACTAGAAATCCAAACCTATACATGACACAAAATAAATTTGTGTCGTGTTGTGTACCGCGCAAGTTCGGGCATTTCGTTTAATGTTTCCGTGTCGGGAACATAATATAAAATAAGTATTAAAATATTATAAAAATATCAATTTTAATAATTTAATATTATTTTTAGTGAGAATCAATTTTTTAATACCAAACCATAAAATTGATAAGTTATATAACCTCATTCATAAGAGTGTAAGTTATTGATACCATTTTGCTTAAAAAGACTAAAATGTCCTCCAAAAAGGTGTTGATGTTGACTTTTCTTTTTTACCTTTTAGTGATAGATTTAAGGGTATTAATGTCTTTTGGTATCAAAAACTTATACTCTTATAAATGAGGATATATAACTTGTTATTTTTATGGTTTGGTATTATAAAAGATAGCACCCTTATTTTTATAGGTTTTAGTAGACGAAAAGAAATGAATGGCAACGAAAATACGAATGTTTACACGAAATTTATGAAAATTTACATTATGTTGTCGAGTTTTAAAGTTTAGTACAAACAGAAATCATAAAAAGTATGTTTTATGATTATGTTATAAAATATTATATATATATATATAAATATAAATATTTATTTATTTATTTATTTCGTGTACCTCTTGTCGTGTCGTGTACCCAAAGGATAAACACAAACCGACACTAAATCTAGGTCGTGTATTTTTATGTTTGTGTATTTCCGGGCCGTGTACTCAAAATGCAAATACAAACACTAAGGCCATGTTCTCTTTGCTGTTTTGAGGTCATTTTCCATTTTTATTTTTGAAAACACTAAAAACGTGTTCTTTTTATCATTTTCGAAAATGCATTTTGGAAAACAAAAAAAATATTTGTACACAAAACGCAAAACGCCCAAAATCTCATTTTGAGCGTTTTGTGTGTATTTCAACAAAAAATCTTCAAAATGCTCAAAATGCATTTTGAGTTTTTTTTTTGGATTATCCTAATTTGAAACTAAGTCTAAAATAAAGATTTATGAATTTCATAGTAATATTACAAAAAAATAGTTTGCAAAATAAATTTAACAGAACGCGTTTTCAGCAATATAAAATAAAAACAGAAAAATACAAAAAAATTTTCAAAATGAAAATACAAAATGAAATACAAACAGAACGCACCCTAAATTTTCGTTTTGAGTATTTTGTGATGCCACGCAGGCAGGCAAAAATAAAAGATCGGTTTTCAGAAAGGAGATCGACAGGCCAGTCAAAAAAAATTAGCCAGAGGTGGACTTGTTTTAAAAAAGGAAAAATTGTATAAACTAATATATTTTATTTAAATATTGCAAAAATAACATCATCAAAGAATATTTACACCAATAATAAAGTTTTATTATTCAAAAAACAAGAGTAAAGACTCTATAAATGAATATTCATGGGACCATCAAAGTTTATTAATTAAAAGATTTATTAATCGATTGATACATTAATATTTATTAATTTATATATTAATTAATATTTTATTAAATTTTACTGAAATATCCAATTTATATATACCTTTCAAACTTCCACTTAATTCTTGTACAATGCATGTATATCAAATGAGGGCCTAATTTGAAAGAACCCTTCAATCTCCCATTTTATTATGCTTCTTGTGTTCGATGTATCAATTTATGGACATTAAAAAATATTTTTTATATAAATATAATATCAAAAAATGCTAACACAAACCAATCACACACACAACATGACTTCCCATCTTAAAGGTGTGAAAAAAATAACAATGGTCGACGAGATTCAAAGAGTATTATGAAAGCACAACAAGGATAATCCAAGTCTCACTCAAAAGCAATTGCAAGAATGGGTTCTTAGTATATGGTTTGCCGGTAAATCAAGGGACAATATCAAATACAGGTAAGCGGTCTTCAAAGTATCTCTCACTTGCTCCCGAAAGTGTTGATATCAAGAAATTATTGAGAGCGTTATTGGAACTGATAAAGATGATGAAGATGATGATGAAAGTTCTAAAATGGAGCCCCCTTCGAAACGAGGCTATTAAAGCGGCAATCATAGTGGATAATTTCTTGTTGAGCTATGAGAAAACAAAACGAGAAGTTCTTACAATGATAAAGAAAATTAGCCACGAGATTCAAAGTGAAATTGATTTCAACAAAACCAAATGACAATTGAGTCATTTTGAAAGAAACCTTCATAAATTATTCATGTTGGAACTGTAACATCTTAATATTAACTATAATTAAATCTCAAAAATTTCATATTTTTTTTTTACAACTTTAATTATCTTAATTTAAAATTTTCCTTTAATTAAAATAATAACGTGCGGAAGCTATCTAATATCACGTAAATATCATTTAGAATAAGAACTATTATATATATATATATATATTTATCTTTACAAAAATTTCAAAGTAAACTTCAGTGATTAAATAAGTATAAGTAATTAACGAAAACTCCAATTAAAAATACAACCCAAATATTAAGTACGTTTAATTACGAAAGATTATACCAACATTCATCGTCTATAAAAAAATAAGGCAATCGCTAAAGTTCGCAAAACATTCAAATTACAATTTGAAATATTCTTCGTAAATTAAAATATAATTAATAATATTAAGAGTTCGATAATTATGATACCATCCTCCACCAGTACCACGCCTGCTTCATTAACCTGAAAACATTTTAAAAATTCGGGGTAAACTTGAGCTTAGTGAGGCTATACATATCACATATGAATATATCACGAATAATTAAACACATAAATATTTCTGTTCTGTTTTTACGTGTATTTCTACACGGAGTACTCGGAGCCCGGAGGCGATTTGAGCCTGAAGGCTAAATGTTCTGTGTACTGAAAGTACAATTTTGCTGTTCTGTCTGTATGACATGATAAATCACATCATAATAATATATGCCAAATAACATGTAATATACATACGAGACATGTAATTTTGTAGAAAATAAGTGAAATAAAAACCCCACCTCAAATGCAGCGCTTGACTAAGTATGGATGCTTGACTCGAAAATCTTAGGCCCGAAAGTTGTCGTCATTATCTACAATAAAATAATTTATTATTATTAAAATATGAAAAATATATAATAACACAAACTAAATTAAAATATTTGAATTGGATTTAAAAAAAGATGTAATTTGAGATGTTAGAAATTAAACAGGAGTAAAATTAAAACATAGAAAAATTAAGGGGGTTGAATTGAAATTTAGATTAAAATGTTGGATATAAAATCCAACACTTAGGTTTTATTTCTCCCATTCCTTTTTCACCCGCCGCCCCTCACTCTTCTCTCCCTCTTCTCCTGCTCTCGTTCTTCTTCTTCTTCTTTCTTTCTTTCTTTTTTTTTTCTTCCTCACACACATACATACTCGGTTCCGCCCATGAATTGAGCGGAGGAGGAGACATCATAGGTGCCGCGAGCGGTCGGACCTGCAGAAAATATAAGGGCTTCGGCCCTGGTCCTGCGCTGGCGATGGTGGTGGTCACGACTGGAGGTCATCGGATGGATTTGCGGCGATGAGGCGGCGATAGTTAATCACCGCTGCTGTTCATCTCTCCCTCTTTATATATATATATATATAATGAAAGAAAGACACTTGGGGAGAAAAATTATGTAAATGAAGAAACGAAAAATAAACGGGATTCTTACCTTGAATCCTTTCTTCAGCTTCTATTTTCTTTATTTTTTTTCTTTCAAAGTTTGAGTTTATCTATATATAGCATTTGTAGAAGTAACTGTATAATAAATTTTGTAATCAAACTCTTGAAACGTTCATGATAAATGGCAGAAGATAATGTGTGATTGATGATAGGTAACGCCTTCTTCTCCAGATGAGAAGAATAGGAATCGATCCGATTAAAGGGCCATAGACGCTTGAGCTACATAAAGAAAGATAGAGGCAAGGGCGTAGGGAGGTGGGAGGTTGGCATTCCGAAGTCAAGTGGGCTTTTCTCACACCACATGGGGTGGTTTCCTACGCAACAAGCTCTGATTTTGATCTCCTTAGCCAGCTTCGAACGGACATAATGATTCTTAAGACTATGAAATGGGTTTAAGTTAAAAATTAAATTTAGATGATTGGGCTTAATTTGAACTTAAATCCAAATATATATATATATATATATATATGTATAAATTTTGTAGGGTTGGGCTGAGAAATAAGATATTGGACATGGTAATTTAATGGTATGAAGTATAATATACTGCATACAATTGGGCTATACAAAATTTAAATATTACGAGTCTTGACTTAACATAAATTATATATATATATATATAAATAATATTAACACTACTACCAATAGTAATAATAATATTAACAGTGATATTAATACTGTTAATAATAATAACAATAATAATAATAATAATTCGTGGATATTACATTCTACCCTCGTTGAAAAAATTTTCGTCCTCGAAAATTAGTATCATACCTTTATTATAGAAATCAGGATACCGAGCTCGAAATTCTTCCTCGCGTTCCCAAGTACCTTCGTCTTTTTCATGACGATTCCACTGCACTTTAATCAATGTGAGATCTTTGTTTCTCAATTTGCGAACTTTCTTCTCGAGTATTGCACATGGTAACTCCTCATATGTTAAATCTTTATTAACGTCCAACTTCGCGTAGCTGATTACATGACTCAGATCGTGCGCATATTTTCTGAGCATAGAGACATGAAATACATTGTGTACTGAAGCAAATTCGGGTGGTAAGGCGAGACGGTATGCTAAATCTCCAATTCGTTCAAGAATTTTGAATGGTCCGACAAATCTCGGTCGAAGTTTTCCCTTTTTACCAAACCGAAAAATTCCTTTTATTGGAGCCACCTTTAAAAATACTTTATCTCCAACATCAAAATGTAACTCCTTTCTACGCTTATCAGCATATGACTTCTGTCGGTCCTGAGCAATTTTAATTCTCTCTCGGATCATCTTAATTTTTCTGACTGTTTCCTCAACTAACTCAGGTCCCAATACTTTTCTTTCTCCAACTTCATCCCAATACAATGGAGATCTGCATTTTCTTCCATATAGAGCTTCGTATGGTGCCATCCCAATTGTGGCTTGATAACTATTATTGTAGGCAAATTCAACCAAAGGTAGCAGTGATTCCCAATCACCATTTGCGTCCAGTATGCATGCTCTCAGCATATCTTCAAGGATTTCATTCGTTCGCTCCGTTTGACCATCTGTTTGAGGATGGTAAGTTGTGCTGAAATTTAACTTTGTTCCCATAGCTTCATGCAAACTTCTCCAAAATCTTGAAGTAAAACGAGGGTCTCTATCTGACACTATTGATGCCGGAACTCTATGTAATCTCACTATCTCCTTGATATACATTTGCGCAAACTGATTCATCTTAAACGTCATCTTGACTGGCAGAAAATGAGCAGATTTTTTCATTCTGTCGACAATTACCCAAACCGCAGTATTTCCTTTAACTGTTGTGGGTAGACCGACTACGAAATCCATGGCTATATGTTCCCACTTCCATTCTGGAATTTCAAGTGGTTTGAGTAATCCTGATGGTCATTGATGTTCGGCCTTGACTTGTTGACAAGTCAAACAACTCTCCACAAATTTCCCTATATCATTCTTCATTCCTTTCCACCAAAACATGTTCTTGAGATCTTGGTACATTTTCGTACTGCCTGGGTGGGCAGTATATGGCGTACTATGAGCCTCGATTAAAATCTCCTTTATCACACTCTCATCTCTGGGCACACAAATTCTCCCTTCGTACATCAAGGTACCATCACTTGCTATTCTAAAACCCTTATTGTCTGGAGATATGGCCAACTCTTTCACTCTACTTAATATCTCATCCTGGGATTGAGCTCTCTTAATTCTTTCTCGTAAGGTTGGTTGAACCACTAGAGCTGATAAAATTGATGTTGTTCCCATTGGTCTAACAACTTCAATATTCAATTTCGAAAAATCTTGGATGAGTTGCTCTTGAGTAGTGAGCATATTGCACAATTCTCCTCTCGTCTTGCGACTTAAGGCATCTGCAACTACGTTGGCCTTGCCTGGATGATACTGGATCGTGCAATCATAATCTTTTACCAACTCAAGCCACCTTCTTTGTCTCATGTTTAGCTCCTTCTGAGTAAACAAATATTTCAAACTTTTATGATCGGTAAAAATTTCACACTTTCCTCCGTACAAGTAATGCCTCCAAATCTTTAGCGCATGAACTACAGCGGCTAATTCTAGATCATGAGTAGGGTAATTTAACTCATGTTGTTTAAGCTGTCTGGAGGCTTATGCAACCACCTTTCCATGCTGCATCAGAACACAGCCAAGGCCTTGCTTCGACGCATCACTATATATTACAAAATCCTTCGTAGGGTCTGGAATCGTTAACACAGGTGCTGTCGTCAACCTTTTCTTTAGTTCTTGGAAACTCGCTTCACACTTATCATTCCATAAGAATTTCTCCCCTTTTCGAGTCAACTTCGTCATAGGAGCTGCTATCTTTGAGAAACCCTCGATAAATCTCCTGTAGTAACCGGCTAAACCTAGGAAACTTCGAACTTCATTCGCATTCGTAGGTGCTTCCCAACTGTTTATTGCTTCGATCTTGACTGTGTCGACTTCAATCCCCTGAGCGGTCACCACATGACCGAGAAATACTACTCGGTCAATCCAAAACTCGCATTTATTAAACTTCGCGTATAATTTCTCATTGCGAAGAGTCTCCAATACTATTCTTAAATGTTCCTCATGCTGTTTCTCATCTTTAGAATACACCAAAATATCATCAATGAATACAATAACGAATTTATCCAAGTATTGGTGAAATACTTGATTCATCAAATCCATAAATACGGTTGGGGCATTACTTAGTCCAAAGGGCATTACTACAAATTCGTAGTGCCCATATCTTGTCTGAAATGCCGTCTTAGAAATATCATCCTCCTTTATTTTCAATTGATGATATCCCGATCTCAGGTCAATCTTAGAGAAAATTCCTTCTCCTCTAAGTTGGTCAAATAAATCCTCGATCCTTGGCAATGGATACTTATTTTTAATTGTGAGTCGATTTAACTCACGATAATCGATACACATCCTTAATGTACCGTCTTTCTTTTTGACAAAAAGAACCGGTGCTCCCCATGGGGAAACACTTGGACGAATAAAATTTAAGTCCAGCAACTCTTGCAGTTGAACTTTCAATTCCTGCAATTCTTTTGGCGCCATCCGATAGGGAGCCTTTGATACCGGTGCTGCTCCAGGTATCAAGTCAATTGTGAACTCTACTTGTCTATCAGGTGGAATTCCTGGCAAATCTTCAGGAAACACATCTGGAAATTCCTTCACAATTGATATATCTGAGACTGACAATTCTTGTCTTTCTGTACCAACTATGTTCACCAGGTATCCTTGACATTTGCCTCTTTTAAGCAATTTAATTGCTTTCATGGCAGATATAAATCTATGTGAGGTACAAGTCTTTGCTCCGAAAAATGTAGTCTCCTTATCCCCAGGCAAGACTAGGGTTATTTCTCTCTCATAACATTTAATGATAGCTCGATACTTTTTCAACCAATCCATCCCTAGGATTATGTCGAAGTCTTTCATATTAATCAGGTATAGATCCGCATCCAAGTTATTCTCATTCAAATCTATAGGTGTATTTCTAACCATAGAATCAGCACATATTATTTTACCGGATGGTACGCTAACCTCTAATGGTTCTTTTACTCTAATGTCTTTACTTCCAGTTAGAGCATGAAACTTCTTAGACATGAATGAATAGGTAGCGCCAGTATCAAAAAGTACTAATGCAGGTATATTAAATACTGTCAACATACCTGTCATTGTATTTGGGTTTCCTTCAGCATCTTTCAGGCTCATGGCAAACACTCGTGCCCTACCCCCGAAAGTCTGACCTTCTTTTCCGACTGGGCAATCATAAGATGTATTCCCTGATTGCTTGCATCTATAGCATTTTCCCTGACCCGCCAGGAATACTCCTCCATGATTTTTTCCACAATTTGTACATGAAGGCTTCTCGGCCTTGACGTTGGGCTTCGCTTTTCCTTCAATTCTGCCTTGCTTACTCTGACCTTGACTGGCATTCTGACTTCCAGTCTTACCTTGGTTATGGCCTTGCCACTTCCTCTTACCAGAGCTCTCAACCTGTTTACGGTCCATATCCTGACTCGAGGAAATCTCTTGAGCTCTCTTGACAGTTTCTGCATAAGATAGATCACCGTGGCTCTTGAGGATATGCCTTATTCCTGGTCGGAGACCATCCAGGAACTTGCGAGATTTTTCCATGTCAGTGGACGCAAAACGTGTCGCAAATGGGCTCATATCGGTAAATTTCCGTTCGTATTCAGTCACAGACATTCCTTCTTGCTTGAGATCCCAAAATTCCCGCTGTTTTTGTTCACGATAATGCCTCGGGTAATACTGTTCTCTGATTATAACCTTGAACTCGTTCCAAGTTAGGGCTGCACGCTCCTCTTCTGGCCGAGTCCTCCAGTAGCTCTCATACCAACGGTCGGCTCATACATGGTGATATTCAGCACAGATTACTCGTTGTGCATCTGTGCATCCGATCAGCCTAAAAGTTCGTTCTAATGATCGAATCCATTCTTCCACGAAAGTAGGTTCTTCCTTTCCAGTGAATGTTGGGGGTCCGAAGCGACGGAATTGTTCCACCACTTGGTATTGATTTACAGCAGGTATCTCAGCGTTGTTTTCTCGTTCTCTATGCCCTCTATTCATAGCACCTTCGTTTCCTCCTCTCCCAGTGCGTGGCCTCCTTGGAAACATTTTCCTAATGTTCAAAATTGCGATTACTGGTAAGATTCTACGTCTATATATTATTGCAAAATTATTGTGAACATAGGCCATATTCGTGACTGAAAAGAAAAAATAAAATAAATATATGTGAAATATAATCCCACTATTATTTGTATAATTATTTTAAATGAAAAATAAAGTACAATGTTGTACTCATAAATAAGATTATTAAAAATACTAGGATGCCCAATCTACGACAGTTAATACTAAATAGTCGTATTTTATTCTCCAATATAGATTATAACTTAGTTTGAATTCATGCCGAAGATGCCGAAGCCACACTGGCATCTTCGCTTGGATCTTCTTCTTCCTCTTCATCACTGTCGGAAACATCATCCAGACCACAGCGTTCTCGGACCCACATTCGATGTAGCTCGGCCGAGAACTCCACAAAGTCGATCACTGGCGTATCTGAGGTCGAGGTAAAGTCCACCAAATTTAATAGTAGCGTCCTAGCTCGGAGGCTCCAAGCAGGGGGAAGAGTCTCCATAAGTTTTACAACGGCAAGGTAGTCGGAAACTCCATCCCGCCTAACACGTACGAACTTTCTCGCCATAGTATTAATATGATCGCCTACGTCGTGATGGTCTGGCCTTTGGTATTCTCGAAAATTCCGAACTCTCGTGCTTCTCAACACCAATGAACATGAAGTTGATTTCCTAGCTGTTAATCTCGTGCGAGCCATCTACTCACATGAATTATTCTCTAATGTGTAAATGCATTGACCAATATACAAATAATATCGAACAATAATATTAACTGAGTAATCAAGCATATCCACAATTTACAAAAATGAGAATAATTCAAGATATATGCATATCTGAATTTCTGAATTAAAATATGTACCTGTTGAAGCTGGCGAAGTACCGTGGAATGGTATTACTGAATGATATTTTCATATAAAAGAGTATGCAGAATCATAAACTTCTCTGATACCACAATGTAACATCCTAATATTAACTATAATTAAATCTCAAAAATTTCATATATTTTTTTTTTTACAACTTTAATTATCTTAATTTAAAATTTTCCTTTAATTAAAATAATAACGTGCGGAAGCTATCTAATATCGCGTAAATACCATTTAGAATAAGAACTATTATATATATATATATATATATATTTCTTTACAAAAATTTTAATGTAAACTTCAGTGATTAAATAAGTATAAGTAATTAACGAAAACTCCAATTAAGAAAGATTATACCAACATTCATCGTCTATAAAAAAATAAGGCAATCGCTAAAGTTCGCAAAACATTCAAATTACAATTTGAAATATTCTTCATAAATTAAAATATAATTAATAATATTAAGAGTTCGATAACTATGATACCATCCTCCACCAGTACCACGCCTGCTTCATTAACCTGAAAACATTTTAAAAATTCGGGGTAAGCTTGAGCTTAGTGAGGCTATACATGTCACATATGAATATATCACGAATAATTGAACACATAAATATTTCTGTTCTGTTTTTACGTGTATTTCTACACGGAGTACTCGGAGCCCGGAGGCGATTTGAGCCCGAAGGCTAACTGAGCCCGAAGGCTAAATGTTCTGTGTACTGAAAGTACAATTTTGCTGTTCTGTCTGTATGACATGATAAATCACATCATAATAATATATGCCAAATAATATGTAATATACATACGAGACATGTAATTTTGTAGAAAATAAGTGAAATAAAAACCCCACCTCAAATGCAGCGCTTGACTAAGTATGAATGCTTGACTCGAAAATCTTAGGCCCGAAAGTTCTCGTCGTTATCTACAATAAAATAATTTATTATTATTATTAAAATATAAAAAATATATAATAACACAAACTAAATTAAAATATTTGAATTGGATTTAAAAAAAGATGTAATTTGAGATGTTAGAAATTAAACAGGAGTAAAATTAAAACATAGAAAAATTAAGGGGGTTGAATTGAAATTTAGATTAAAATGTTGGATATAAAATCCAACACTTAGGTTTTATTTCTCCCATTCCTTTTTCACCCGCCGCCCCTGACTCTTCTCCTGCTCTCGTTCTTCTTCTTCTTTATTTTTTTTTTTTCTTCCTCACACACATACATACTCGGTTCCGCCCATGAATTGAGCGGAGGAGGAGACATCACAGGTGCCGCGAGCGGTCGGACCTGCAGAAAATATAAGGGCTTCGGCCCTGGTCATCCGGTCCGCGGCGGAGGAGGCTGTGCTGGCGATGGTGGTGGTCACGGCTGGAGGTCATCGGATGGGATTTGCGGCGATGCGGCGGCGATAGTTAATCGCCGCTGCTGTTCATCTCCCCCTCTTATATATATATATATATATATATATATATATATATATATATATATATATATATATATATATATATATTGAAAGAAAGACACTTGGGGAGAAAAATTATGTAAATGAAGAAACGAAAAATAAACGGGATTCTTACCTTGAATCCTTTCTTCAACTTCTGTTTTTTTTTTCAAGGTTTGAGTTTATGTATATATAGCATTTGTAGAAGTAACTGTATAATAAATTTTGTAATCAAACTCTTGAAATGTTCATGATAATTGACAGAAGATAATGTGTGATTGGTGATAGGTAACGCCTTCTTCTCCAGATGAGAAGAATAGGAATCGATCCGATTAAAGGGCCATAGACGCTTGAGCTACATAAAAAAAGATAGAGGCAAGGGCGTAGGGAGGTGGGAGGTTGGCATTCCGAAGTCAAGTGGGCTTTTCTCACACCACATGGGGTGGTTTCCTACGCAACAAGCTCTGATTTTGATCTCCCTAGCCGGCTTCGAACGGACAGAATGATTCTTAAGACTATGAAATGGGTTTAAGTTAAAAATTAAATTTAGATGATTGGGCCTAATTTGAACTTAAATCCAAATATATATATGTATAAATTTTGTAGGGTTGGGCTGAGAAATAAGATATTGGACATGGTAATTTAATGGTATGAACTATAATATATTGCATACAATTGGGAGTTAGATTTTTAAATAATTGGCCACTTAATTAGTATGTGATTGGGCTATACAAAATTTAAATATTACGAGTCTTGACTTAACATAAATTATATATATATATATATATAATATTAACACTACTACCAATAGTAATAATAATATTAACAGTGATATTAATACTGTTAATAATAATAACAATAATAATAATAATAATAATTCATGGATATTACAGGAACAATATTTTTAATAACCCACTTTAAATGTTTTGATGATATGTTACTTAAACAAATTTACTTTCCATATTTTTCTATATTTAACATACATAACGTACGTAACAGTTCTTCCTTAACGTACGTAACCTTAACAATTTGGTGAGTATTTTTACTGCAGGTAACGTACGCAATACAATATGTATAACGTACGTAATGTTTGAAATTTTCCCGTTACCAGTCAGCACATATAGTCATCAACCGTTACTCAAAAGTCATCTCATCCAACGGCTCTTTGACCAAGTATAACGTACGTAATGACTTCTACATAACGTACGTAGCGAATTTTAGCCTTTGCCACTGGACTGTTTTAAGGCCTTCGTTACGGCTGTTACACAGGAGGTGTAACATACGTAACCATGATAATGTACGTAATCCTTAATATATAGTACGTAAATCATACCACTGCTCCAACGGGAAAGTTGCCCCAAGAAGGCTATAAATAGCATCATTCATGGTGTTGGAAGATACACAATTTATCTGAGCTTACAAGCATACTCAAACAATATCAAGCATACATTTCGAGATATATATATATATATATATATATATTCATATTGTGATACGAGAAGATTTGTTCTATCATTTCTATATCTATATTCTTGTATCAACGAGCGATATCTTTTGTAAAGTCGAGTTTCCTGCTCGCAACTGTTTATTATGAGGTTGTCTTGTATCCTGAAAAATAAGAGTGTTTTTAGTGAGGTTGTTCTTAAGCCCGGAAATCAAGAAACTGTAAAGTTTGGCACTAAACTTGAAAGTGCTATTGTAAGAGTTGGCACTAAACTAGAAAGTGCATTCAAGATTTTCTAGAAAAGTCCTAGTCGATAAAACTATGTAGGGGACGTAGGTGTCATTAATAGTCGAACCTCTCGAATAAATTCGTGTGTTCTTTCTTTTCCGCATTTCATTTACTCTGATATTTAGCTTCCGCACAAAAAGAGTTCAAAACTCTTATCCGCACTATTCAAACCCCCTTCTAGTGGCGGTACCAATCTAACAATTGGTATCGGAGCAGTCTCTTTTTCACCGGATTAACACCCGCTAGAGAAAAGATCCAGAAATGCCCTTTATCCACTCTTCTCTTGAAGGCAACGCTCCCAATCGCCCTTCTTTCTTCGATGGTTCAAACTTTATAACATGGAAGAAGAAAATGTCTATCTTCATCCGAGCTCACGATATTGAAATTTGGAAGGTCATTGCTCTTGGACCTACCATTCCAAAGAAAACAGATGGCTCGCTCAAAAGCTTTGAAGAGTACGACGATGCCGACTGGAAGAACGATCATTTCAATAGTAAAGCTACCCAAAAATAGCGATCTAGTAGATGAACCTATCGAAGAAGAGGATGAAGAAACAGCCTTTTATGCTAAGAATATAAAGAAATTTAAAAATCTTTTACAAAGGCGCCGAAGAGATATCAAACAGGAACCCAGAGATGAATCAAAAAAGGTTCACTTCCCACAAAACAAAAGATTCGAAAATACTTGTCGAAGGTGCGGCGTTCCAGGTCATTTTGCTAAAGATTGTCGTGTTGCTGCGCCTATGAGTTCATCAAAACCACCTCATGAGAAGTTCAAAAAGAAGGAAGTTTATGTCGCTACATGGAGCGATGATGATGAGGATGATGAACCTCAAGTTCAAACCAATATTGCTCTAATGGCCCGCGCATCTGAAGATAGCGATGAGGAAGTCGAGGTAAGTGATTCTTCTCGTGAAGAACTTCTAGATGCTTTCGAATCTTTAAATGATGAATACGAAAAAGTTTGCAATATTAATAAAGATTTGAAAAAGAAAATAAAGTTTCTTGAAAATGAAAATGCAAAATTATTGAAAAACAAAGAAGTGTCGATTGATCATACAAATTGTCTTGAAATCGAGAAAATTCTGAGAGATGATTTACACCAGAAAGAATTGAAACTTTACGTTAGAAAATTCTCGTGTGGTAATGACAAATTTGAGCAACTCTTATTTGGACAAAAAATTTCTCTTTCGAAACAAGGACTCGGGTATAATTCATTTTCAATGAAAAAGTCCTTAGAAATTACCACGAAAGATTCGGATATTTTAAAAACGAGAATTCCATCATGTCCAAAATATTTAAAACTAGGACATACCGAAACTTACTGTAGAAGTTCTAGATGAACTATAAAAGTCAAACAGATTTGGGTACCTAAAGGGACCATTATTCAAAACCAAGTTTTTATGTCTAACTCTACAGGATCCAAATTAGCCTGGGTACCTATAAAACGAAGAAAATTGTTTTTGTAGGTACAAGCAAGGAAGACAACATTATCAAATAAATGGTATGTTGATAGTGGATGTTCAAACCACATGAGTGGGAATGAACATCTCTTCACGGAGCTGAAAAAGGAAGATCGTGGTTGTGTAATATTTGGCGATAATAAAAAGGGCCAAGTAAAAGGGACAGGTAAGATAGGTAAGAAACCTTTACCCGCTATAGAAAGTGTTCTCTTTGTTGATGGTCTTTGCCATAATCTTCTAAGTGTTTCCCAACTTTGTGATACTGGTCTTAAATTAATTTTTGAAATTACGCATTGTACTTCAATGAGAAAAGACCAAATTGTTTTTATTGGATTGCGGTATGGAAATATTAATATTGTTGATCTTCGAGATGAATCCTATTTCAATGAAAAATGCTTACTTTCGTATGATGAAAATGCCGTTATTTGGCAACGAAAATTGGGTCATGCCTCTTTACCACTTCTTTCAAAATTGGCCCAAAACGATATTGTCTGTGGTCTACCAAAATTAAATTTCAGAAAAGAACACATTTGTGAGGCCTGTATTAAAGTTAAACATGCTAGAGGCTCGTTTAAACCAAAAATGGAAATTTCCACTAGCCGCATTCTTGAATTAATTCATATGGATTTGATTAGTCCATCTCGACATGCTAGCTTAACTGGTAAGCTCTATACATTAGTGCTTGTTGATGATTTTTCGAGATTTACTTGGGTAAAATTCTTAATAAATAAAAATGATGCATTCAAATGATTTTGAAGATTGGTGCGATAAATATGGTATTGGACACAATTTTTCGACACCTCGGAGACCTCAACAAAATGGAGTTGTCGAGAGGAAGAATCGCTCTCTAGAAGAAATGAGCCGAACAATGCTCAATGAATATGGGCTTCCTAAATATTTATGGGACGAAGCCGTTAACACCGCATGCTATGTTATTAATCGAGTCCATCTCCGGAGGAACAAAATGATGACTCCATATGAAATATTTAAAGATAAAAAGCCCAATTTATCTTATTTCATCCATTCGGTTGTAAGGTATTTATTCATAATAATGGTAAGGATAATTTGGGAAAATTTGACTCTAAATCAGATATTGGAATATTTCTTGGTTATTCGACTAATAGTAAAGCTTATCGTGTATTTAATTATAGAAGAGGCTCGGTAGAAGAGTCAATTCATGTAAAATTCGATGATACAGTTTTACCCCCGAGAAAGGTTGTTTTTGATGATGATGATGATGCAGGTATGGTACCAGCTAAAGAAGTGTCAGAAGCGTAAAAGGAATTGGAAAAGATGGACTTAAGCTCGGACAACCAGGAGGAGAATCCTTTCAACCTTCCAAAAGATTGGGCTAATGTGAAAGATCATCCCATGGAGCAAATTTTTGGAAATATCGATGAAGGTGTGCGAACTAGGAGAAATATAAATGATTGTCTTAACAATATTGCATTCATTTCTCTTACAGAACCAACGAATATCGATGAAGCCATAAATGATGAGAATTGGGCTATTGCTATGCAAGAAGAGCTAAATCAATTCGAAAGAAATAAAGTTCGGGAATTGGTTCCAGCACCGGTAGACAAAACAATCATTGGTACTAAATGGGTTCATAAAGTAAAAACTGATGATAATGGTCTCCCAATAAAGAATAAATCAAGATTGGTCGCCCCAAGGATACAATCAAGAAGAAGGTTTGGACTATGAAGAAACCTTTGCTCCTGTTGCTCGTCTTGAGGCTATTCGCCTTCTTTGTGCCTTTGCCACGTACAAGAAAATCAAACTCCATCAAATGGATATGAAAAGTGCGTTCCTAAATGGAATCATCCAGGAGGAGGTGTATGTCAAGCAACTGCCGGGTTTTGAAGACTATGATCATCCAGATCATGTATACAAGCTCCATAAAACTCTTTATGGATTAAAACAAGCTCCGAGAGCATGGTATGATCGTTTAAGCACTTTTCTTATTTCAAATGGGTATAAAAGAGGTAATATTGATAATACCCTATTAATCAAGATTTTAGGTGATGATATGCTTATATGCCAAATCTATGTGGATGATATTGTTTTTGGTGCAACTAACGAATCTCTGTCCCTAGAATTTTCAAATCTTATGAAGGGAGAATTCGAAATGAGCATGATGGGAGAGTTGAAATATTTTCTCGGACTCCAAATTAAGCAACTCAATGACGGAATATTCATTCACCAATCAAAGTACGTCAATGAGCTCTTAAAGAAATTTAAGATGGAAGGGTGCAAAAAAATCTCTACTCCTAGGTCTTCCACTCTTAAACTCGACAAAGATGAGAAAGGTAAGTCTGTTGACCAGAAACAGTATCGAGTTATGATTGGGTCTTTATTTTATTTAACTGCTTCTAGGCCTGATATTCTGTTTGCTACCTGTTTGTGTGCCCGTTTTTAAGCTAATCCGAAAGGATCTCATCTCATTGCATGCAAACGGATTTTTCGATATTTAAAAGGAACTGCCGGCTTAGGTCTGTGGTATCCATCGAGTATTGATTTTGAACTTTTTGCATATAGTGATGCTGATTTCGGTGGATGCAAAATTGATAGAAAAAGCACCACTGGAACTTGTCATTTCATGAGTTCATGTTTAATTTCACGGGGGAGTAAGAAACAGACTAGTGTCGCTACTTCCACAGCTGAAGTAGAATATGTGGTTGCGGAAAGTGCATGTGCACAAGTTCTGTGGATTAAAAATCAATTACTAGATTATGGCATAGAGCTTAAATATACAGCTATTTTTTGTGATAATACAAGCACCATAAATTTGAGCAAAAACCCCATATTACATAGTAGGACAAAGTATATTGAAATTCGTCACCATTTTATTCGTGACCATGTCCAAAACGGGAATGTGCGTCTCCAATTTATTGGTACTAATGAACAGTTGGCAGACATTTTTACAAAACCATTACCCAAAGATGCCTTCAACTTCATCCGCATAAATTTAGGGATGGGTCATGTTGATCATTTTTAATTTTTTGCATATTTATCATAAAAAAATAAAATGGTCATTAAAAACAATCGGATATCATAGGAAGAAGTTTACTGTTCATATGGTCAGGCTTACGGCCGTTACGCTCCGCATATTACGTACGTAAAAGGAATTACGTACGTAACACAGTAAATGGCTACGTACGTAGAGGATCACAGGAAATTGGACAGAAAGTGTTGGACATTCCCTTACGTACGTTACATAAGCATATAACATACGTTATTTAACCTTTATTACGGATGTAACATGGTATTACGTACGTAACACCTTTTAACCTGTTACTTAAAATCCCGATCTGCCCTTATTTCCCCTCACTTCCCAAAATCCCTAATCCTCTTCCCGTCGCCTTCTTCCCAAAACCTTCACAAATCCAACCATTCTTCAGAAATCTCAGCCCGTTTCCATCTTCAAACTCCATGGCAACCAGAGGAAAGAAAAGAAGAGGTGAGTCCTCCCAAACCTCATCCACACCATCCGACGGACCGTAATTCCAAAATCCCCAAGCTGCCAAGGTTTTTTAACGAAGTCTTAATCGATGAAGAGGTAACTCCTAGTCACCATTTTGACTTCGAATCATTGAAATCAGTGGGTATTGATATTGAAGAATTTTTTAACATGCTTGGTATTAACCAGTTTGTAAGTCTTGCTAGACCGGTGTATGTTGAATGCGTCCGTGAATTCTATGCCAATTTCTTTACCTCTTATGATTCTGATGGACTTGCTATCGTTAATTCTCTTGTTCATGTAAAGGAAGTCATATTTGATGCTGTTAAGTTGTCCGAATTGTTTGGTCTCTCAAATGAGGGATTTTGCTGTAAAGGGTCGTTTGCTGCACCCGATGAAGTTCTCGATGGTTTTTATGATGATGAAAGTTATAATGTGAATGAATTAGTTGTCCGTGATTTCTTGAAATCTAAAGCAGTGATTGAAGTGAATACCGGTCGTTTCGAGAATAATGATTTTGGTCTAAATATTCAATTACTCCATGATGCAATAACTAGGTGTCTTATGCCTAAAGTAAATGCCCAGCAACGCCTAGTCAACATTGACATGGAAATCATATATCATGTCTTAAAAGATCACCAAGTGAATTTTGCTTCTATTGTAATGAAATGGTTCGTGGAAAAAGGGATGATTTTCCACAAGAAAGGCTATGCCAAGGTTGACCGTCAGCGCAAATCAGGGATGCCGTTTGGATCCATTCTGACAGAGATTTTTGAGAAAGCAGGAGTTGATCTATCCGGGCTGCACGGGGTCGCCATACCGAGGGGGAGTCTGGTTGACGAGGGTACTATCCGGACTATAAAATATCGTCACACTCGGAACCGTGGATGGGTGTACTTTGCCTATCTCAAGGACGAGGATCGTTTGGTTGATGGTGGAGCCTTGCCTCGCCCGGAGGAGAGAGTTACATCCCGAGGTATTGCTAATGATAGGCCTCGTCTGCATGCTCAGCCAGGCTCTTCTCGACCGAGTCGGGAGAGCTCTTCCTCTCAGTTGGTTGCTCGTATGGATAAGCTTGAGAAGGAAATGAGTGAAATCAAGATTATGGTCAAAGGTCTTTGCACTCATTTTGGGGTTTCTCCTTCGCCTCCCGCGGCCAACCTTGACTAATGGACTTATCTTAACTATGATGATTATCTTGTTTTTTTCTTGACCGACATTTCATGCATTTCTTGTTTTATCATGGATATTTTTATGCTTGGGTCAAAATATTTTCATATATTTTGCACATTGGCAATTTCGTTTCTATTCGTTGGATATTCTATGTTTTGATGACTTTCTCTTGCAGGATCTCTTATCTTTTTGTTAATGACAAAAAGGGGGAGAAAAATATGTTAAGTTTTTGAAATTTTTTATCCCTTGTTCGACTCAGGGGGAGTATTTTTCAGAAATGTTTTATCCCTTGTTAAGATTTGGAGTAGTTTATCCTCGAAATCTTATTTCAAAAACTCTCATATAAATTTTGTCATCATCAAAAAGGGGGAGATTGTTGGAACAATATTTTTAATAACTCACTTTAAATGTTTTGATGATATGTTACTTAAACAAAATTTACTTTCCATATTTTCTATATTTAACATACATAACGTACGTAACAGTTCTTCCTTAACGTACGTAACCTTAACAATTTTGGTGAGTATTTTTACTGCAGGTAACGTACGTAATACAATATGTATAACGTACGTAATGTTTGAAATTTGCCCGTTACCAGTCAGCACATATAGTCATCAACCGTTACTCAAAAGTCATCTCATCCAACGGCTCTTTGACCAAGTATAACGTACGTAATGACTTCTACATAATGTACGTAGCGAATTTCAGCCTTTGCCACTGGACTGTTTTAAGGCCTTCGTTACGGCCGTTACACAGGAGGTGTAACATACGTAACCATGATAACATACATAATCCTTAATATATAGTGTACGTAAATCATACCACTGCTCCAACGGAAAAGTTGCCCCAAGAAGGCTATAAATAGCATCATTCAAGGTGTTGGAAGATACATAACTTATGTGAGCTTACAAGCAATATCAAGCATACATTTCGAGAGATATATATTCCATATTGTGATACGAGAAGATTTGTTCTATCATTTCTATATCTATATTCTTGTATCAACGAGCGATATCTTTTGTAAAGTCGAGTTTCCTACTCGCAACTGTTAATTGTGAGGTTGTCTTGTATCCTGAAAAACAAGAGTGTTTTTAGTGAGGTTGTTCTTGAGCCCGAAAATCAAGAAACTGTAAATTTCGGCACTAAACTTGAAAGTGCTATTGTAAGAGTTGGCACTAAACTAGAAAGTGCATTCAAGATTTTCTAGAAAAGTCCTAGTCGATAAAACTAGGTAGGGGACGTAGGCTTCGTTAATAGCCGAACCTCTCGAACAAATTCTTGTGTTCTTTCTTTTCCGCATTTCATTTACTCTAGCTTCCGCACAAAAAGAGTTCAAAACTCTTATCCACACTATTCAACCCCCCTTCTAGTGGTGGTATCAATCTAACAATTCATGTAATATGTAGTATACAAGGAATTATTAATTTATATTTTATACAGGGTCTATAGAAATTATCAAAAATGTATTATCTTATAACTTTAGCAATTATTAATTTAACACTCTATTCCCGAGTCGGGATCGGTCAAAAATATTATCTTAAAATTTTTATTAAGTAATCGAATAGTAATTTATCGAATTTCTACGGCGGATTCAAATCTTTCGTTACCTGAAGTTTGTTTGGTTAACACATGAAGATTGACCCCGGCACTTACCAATTTAGAAATCAGGTCAGCTAGACTCAATTAAATTGTGCCGAGGGGTAAATACAAACTTGGGGCCACAATTGCGTGTAAATGTGCATTTTCTTTTTTAAAAAATAAAAAATCAAAGATTCTAATTTTTTCTCTGAACAAATTATAAAATCCTAGAATAATTAGAAATACTAAATTTTTTGAGAACCCCGTTAAAGATTAAGAAAACAATATTTCTAAATCAATAAAATCATATTTTTTTTTATAAATTCCTAAAAAATAATGGATTACATATATTCTCACCACCGCATGAAATTTTTGTTGGGAAAAAGTACCGACTAACGTCACGTCACAACGAATAAAGTGGAACCTCGTTTGACAAATTTCCACTCTTCAATCGTAACTTCGTGCTTACCGACGAGTAGAGCACCAATTACAACTCGATAAAATAATACAAATGATATTCGAAAGCAATAAACAACGAGACACAATTTTAGCGTGGAAAACCCCTCAAGACGAGAGTAAAAACCACGGGACCGAAGCCGCTTAAAATTCACTATCACCAATACACACAAATACACAATCTTCCCTAATACAAACTAGGGGTATACACCAATCGTCAAATACTTGGTAATAAATGTTCTTCAAGTATTTGGAATCAATAACAACAAGATCGATAAAGAAAACAACCGTAAAAGGCTTACACAAAGAGCTAACGAAATACCCGTACTTCCGGACTCAAAAACTCGATCTACACCGGTGAAAAGGTTTGCCCAATAGCTACCAAGCTCTTGTCAAAAGATCACGACGATCCGACCGATAAATCTCCGGGAAAATGAAAATTTGTATTTTTCTCTCTATATATATCTCTCTCTCTTGTTCTTGAGTGTAGGTGATGAATCATGAAAACTCCCGATCCAAAACAGCATACAAAGATGTCAATTTGCAGTTTTTGACCCGTGTGCCGCGGCCCGGGCCAAGTGTGCCGCGGCACGCTGCGCAGAAATGCGCCCAGGGATCGGCAGGGGGCCGCGGCCCAGAGTACAGTCGGCCAGGCGAAATTGGCTGGGGCTCGGCAGGAATGAGCCGCGACCCATGGTGATCGGCATGTCTCGGCGGGTCTCGGCAGGATGGTGCTCGGCAGGGGCCGCGGCCCAGAGTACAGGAGGGTCGGCCACTGAGTGTCTTCGGCGGGGGCCGCGGCCCAGCCGGCAGGGGCCGCGGCTCAGAGTACAGATTCGGCCAAGTGAAGAAAAAATATGTTTCCGAGCGTAGTGCCACGGTCCGGGGGGTTGTGCCGTGGTCCGGAGTCCGGTCGACTCCGAAAAAACCTATATTTCGGAAATTACTCCTACAAATCTCCCCCTTTCCGGAATATAGGAAGAGTTCGCCATCCCGGCGATCGAGCAACACACTTTCACCTTATCTCTACTTAACGCTTTCGTTAACATATCGGAACCATTATCATCGGTATGAACTTTATCAAGTTCAAACAAACCATCCTCCAAAGCATCTCGGATCCAATGATACCTCACATCGATATGCTTCGTTCTCTTGTGAAAAGTCGCATTCTTAGCCAAATGAATCGCACTTTGACTATCACAAAGAACTACGTAACGTCGTTGTCAGAAGACTAGCTCTCGTAAAAAAATTTTCAACCATAAGAGCTCTTTGCTCGCTTCCACCGCCGCAATATACTCGTCCTCCGTTGTAGACAAGGCAACACACTTTTGCAATCTTGATTGCCATGACACGGCTCCCCCTGCAAACGTCATCAAATAACCGGAAGTGGATTTTCGGTTATCTTCATTATCGGCTATATCCGAATCGGTATATCCAACAAGCATTGCTTTCCCGTTTCCAAACGTAATACCCAATTTGGAAGTACCCCGTAAATATCTAAATATCCATTTTACGGCTTCCCAATGCTTCTTACCCGGATTCGATAGAAACCGGCTCACCACTCCCATGGCATGAGCAATGTTGGGCCTAGTACATACCATAGCGTACATCAAACTCCCGACCGCCGAGGCATATGGAATTTTATCCATATCATCAATCTCCTCCTTCGTCTTAGGGCAATCTTGGCACGTCAATTTAAAATTATTAGTAAGAGGCGAACTAACAACTTTAGCTTTGTCCATGTTGAAACGTTTAAGCACCTTCTCGATGTATTGCTCTTGGGACATGTGCAATTTCCGGGCTGCTCTATCCCGAGTAATTCTTATCCCAAGAATTTGTTTAGCCGCCCCCAAGTCCTTCATGGCAAAGGACTTACTCAATTATTTCTTCAAGTCGGCAATCCTCTCGGCATTTTTGCCAACGATCAACATGTCGTCCACATAGAGCAATAAGATGATAAATTTATCATCTCCGAATTTCTTAAAAAATACGCAATGGTCGAGAGTCGTCTTCCGGTAGCCTTGCTCCCCCATAACCGACTCAAACTTCTTGTACCATTGCCTTGGTGCTTGTTTCAACCCGTATAAACTCTTTCGAAGTTTACACACATAATCCTCTTTTCCTTCGACCTCAAATCCTTCCGGTTGCTTCATATATATTTCTTTGTCAAGGTCTCCGTGAAGAAAAGTCGTCTTGACATCCATTTGCTCAACCTCAAGATCGAGGCTAGTCGCAATACCAAGGACCAATCGAATCGATCCTATCTTCACAACCGGAGAAAAAATCTCATCAAAATCAATGCCCTTCTTTTGACTAAATCCTTTCACCATGAGTCTAGCTTTGTATCGGGTCAACGAGGTATGCTCCTCCGACTTCACCCGGTACACCCATTTGTTTCTCAAAACCCTCTTGCCTTTCGGCAACTTCACCAACTCGTAAGTGTTATTCTCATGCAAGGAACTCATCTCGTCTTGCATGGCATCCATCCATTCCTTCTTCTTTTCATCCTCCATGGCCTCCGCAAAATATTCGGGTTCTCCCTCATCGGTGAGTAAAACGTACTCATCGGCCGAATAACGGGTGGAGGGATGACGGTCCCTCATCGACCGCCTATGTGGAACAAAAGATGGCATGTTCGTCACGGGTAGCTCGAGATGAGCTCCATCGGTGTCATCTTGCCTCAATTCATCGTTCTCACCGTCATCATGTTGTTCATTATTTTGGACGTCATCTCCAACGGGTGTCTCAATATTTTGTGGAGGAACGGGGTCCAAATCAATAAGATCATAGTCGTGTTGCGGAGCCGACTCTCCATTCTCAACATCTTTCATTGTTTGATCTTCTACGAAAACAACATCTCTCGACCGAACAAGCCTCTTTGTCACCGGGTCATATAATCTATACCCGAACTCATCAAGCCCGTAACCAATAAAAATACATGGCTTCGTCTTGGAATCAAGCTTTGATCTCTCATCATTCGGAATGTGAACAAAGGCTTTACATCCGAAGACCCTCAAGTGGCGGTACGAGATCTCTTTACCGCTTCACACCTTATCCGGCACATCAAATTCCAAAGGAACACAAGGTGTCAAATTAATAACATGAACCGCCGTGTTCAAAGCTTCTGCCCAAAACGACTTTGGCAATCCGGCATGTGAGAGCATACAACGAGCTCTCTCGATCAAAGTCTGGTTCATTTTCTCCGCTAAACCATTGAGTTGTGGAGTCTTTGGGGGCATCTTTTGATGTCGGATCCCTTGCTCTCGGCAATATTCATCAAAGGGTCCGGTGTACTCTCCACCATTGTCCGTCCGGATACACTTAAGATTCTTCCTGGTCTCTCTTTCCACCGAGGCATGAAATTGCTTGAAAATTTCTAACACTTGATCTTTGGTCTTCAAGGTCTATGCCCACACCTTCCTAGAGTGATCGTCGATGAATGTGACAAAATATCGGCAACCACCGAGCGTCCTCGTTTTCATAGGACCACAAACATCGGAATGAATAAGATCAAGAACATTTTCCTTCCTTGAAGGAGTATGACTCTTAAAAGTAACTCTCCTTTGCTTCCCGGCTAGACAATGAGAGCATCTTTTAAGGTGTACCTTTTGAACTCTGGACAACACCTCTTTCTTCGACAATAGCGCCATTCCTTTTTCACTCATATGACCGAGCCTCTTATGCCATAGCTCGGCCATGTCATTATTGTCGATTGCGTTCACAAAATTAGTCATGACCTTCGGAAGTGTCACGTACAATTTTCCTTCCTTTTGTCCTCTCCCGACAATCAAGGAACCTCTCGTGAGTTTCCACAACCCCTTGCCAAAACCGCTATGGTAACCATCATCATCGAGTAGACCAACGGACATAACATTAAGTCTCATGTCCGTAACATGTTTTACATTCCGTAAAACAAGTTCCATTCCGGTGTCGAATCTCAAATGCACATCTCCCACTCCAACAATCTTGGATAACCCATCTTGACTATACCAAAGTCGCCCGGAGTATATGAAGAGTAAAAATCTCTACGTGATGTAACATGACACGTAGCTCCACTATCGACCACCCAACTCGAATCATCTCTAGCAATGTTGACCATATCATAATCACAACAGACAAAGAATTCTTCGGTAGTAGTATTAACTTCGGCTTTATCATTACTACCGCTTTCCTTCTTTTGTGAATTTTCTCGGCCTTGGCGATTCTCCTTCTTCAACTTTCGGCAAAAATTCTTAGTATGCCCTTTCTTACCACAATGGTAACATTCAATGTTGGCATACTTCCCCCGAGAACTACTCCTTTGTGGCCCTCTATTACTCGGACCTCTACTTGGACCTCTCCCCCGTCTTTCGGTAACTAGAACATCTGACTGTGACGAAGATCCTTGTGCTTTTCTTCGGACCTCCTCATTCAACATGTTCCCTTTTGCTAATTCCATCGAAATGACTCCATCGGGGGCGGAGTTAGAAAACGATGTTCGGAACGTCTCCCAAGAATCCGGCAATGTGCCTAACAACCACAAAGCTTGTACCTCCTCTTCGAATTTAATTCCCATTCCGGCAAGTTGATTAATGATGCCTTGGAATGTATTTAAATGATCTGATAGAGGAGTCCCGTCTCGAAACTTCAAATTCATCATTTGTTTAATGAGGAATAACTTATTATTCCCCGTCTTCCGAGCATACAATTGCTCGAGCTTATGCCATAACTCTCGAGCATCCTTCTCTCCACTAATATAGTTCAAAACGTTGTCATCCACCCATTGTCGAATATATCCGCAAACTTGGCGACGCAAAATAGTCCACTCCGCGTCGGACTTCCCTTCCGGTTTATCTTTGCTAAAAACCGGCATATAGTAATCCTTCACGTATAGAAGGTCTTCCATCTTCCCCTTCCATACGTGGTAGTTTGAACCGTTCAAGTTAACCATTCTACTCGTGTTGGCTTCCATCTTACGATTGAGATACTAAACACCACGAAGCAACAAATACCGTGGCTCCGATACCACTTTGTTGGGAAAAAGTACCGACTAACGTCACGTCACAACGAATAAAGCGGAACCTCGTTTGAAAAAATTCCCACTCTTCAATCGTAACTTCGTGGTTACCGATGAGTAGAGCACCAATTACAACTCGATAAAATAATACAAATGATATTCGAAAGCAATAAACAACGAGACACAATTTTAGCGTGGAAAACCCCTCAAGACGAGAGTAAAAACCACGGGACCGAAGCCGCTTAAAATTCACTATCACCAATACACATAAATACACAATCTTCCCTAATACAAACTAGGGGTATACATCAATCGTCAAATACTTGATAATAAATGTTCTTCAAGTATTTGGAATCAATAACAACAACAAGATCGAGAAAGAAAACAACCGTAAAAGGCTTACACAAAGAGCTAACGAAATACCCGTACTTCCGGACTCAAAAACTCAATCTACACCGGTGAAAAGGTTTGCCCAATAGCTACCAAGCTCTTGTCAAAAGATCACGACGATCCGACCGATAAATCTCCGGGAAAATGAAAATTTGTATTTCTCTCTCTATATCTCTCTCTCTTGTTCTTGAGTGTAGGTGATGAATCATGAAAACTCCTGATCCAAAACAGCATAAAAAGATGTCAATTTGCAGTTTTTGACCGCGACCCGGGCCAAGTGTGCCGCGGCACGCTGCGCAGAAATGCGCCCAGGGATCGGCAGGGGGCCGCGGCCCAGAGTACAGTCGGCCAGGCGAAATTGGCTGGGCCGCGGCTCGGCAGGAATGAGCCACGGCCCATGGTGATCGGCATGTCTCGGCGGGTCTCGGCAGGATGGTGCTCGGCAGGGGCCGGCAGGGCGTGCTCGGCAGGGGCCGCGGCCCAGAGTACAAGAGGGTCGGCAACTGAGTGTCTTCGGCGGGGGCCGCGGCCCAGAGTACAGATTCGGCCAAGTGAAGAAAAAATATGTTTTCGAGCGTAGTGCCACGGTCCGGGGGTTTGTGCCGTGGTCCGGAGTCCTGTCGACTCCGAAAAAACCTATATTTCGGAAATTACTCCTACAATTTTAGCCTTGAATTTGTGACATTTGACTTCAAGAATACACCTTACTCCATTAGGCCACCCCACAAGGGGGAAATTATGTGTCTTTTTTTTTAATATATATCGAGGTTAGAAATTTACACCTGACAAGTCCTCCGAACAGCAGCCTCGACCCCACAGAACTGCTATCAGTTAAATTGCGAGATGTGTATCCGGCTTCCAAGTTCATAAATATCCTCAACTATCGCGCACAAGGAGTCGTCCCTCAAATGATTGCTTTATGCTGGACCCCTCAAATCCAACCGCAGGGTCCCACCGAGATCTGCCCCCACACTGCCGCTTGAAGTCCTCAATATTTAATTGTTCCACCAGCGTACCCCAGAGGGTTAGAGTCACTTCTTTAATCATAGACTAAAGAATCATAAACTCTTGAAACTTCTTGTCCTTAGAGGGACTCGAACCCAGGTCTCCCACTTGAAGTGGAAGCTCCGTGGCCAGTGGACCAAGTGTGTTACATACAACATTAATTTTAATCACTTTATTGGTTGTTTTTCATTAATGTTTGAATTGGTATATCTCACGGCATGATACACCGTGTAAGATATGTACTCGTCGTGATCAAAATTAGTGTATAAAATAACACAATAAACATACAACGTAATCACTCACATAACTACAGTGAAAGATGAAGCATGGTGTATCGTAGCTAGTGTATCATGTAACCACACTGAAAATACAATATAATCATAATACGTACCATGTACGATACATCGCGTTGCACACCGTAATTTTTCGAATTTTTAGGCTTTGTCGGGAGAGAGGAAAAGGCTAGAATTATGTTGGTAATTTTGGTAAGATGAAAGTTACAGTTTGTTACCACCAGTTACCACATGATCTTTTCGATGGATCGGTTGACCAGTCATGCACTTTGTAACAACTGCATTTCCACTGAAATCGGGCCCATGAACTTTGCGCTCTTTCTTACAGATAGATAGATAGATGCCTTTGGAATAATTACTAATACTTTGTAAATATTAATTTCGCTTAAAGGGACTTAACATTATGCCATTTTACATTCCTATCCTTTGCTCTTGTATCCACTTATGAGCACTTCATATTTCTACTGCCTCTCTCTCTTGGAGTTGGTTGTCTATATATATATATATATATATATATATGAAAATGATTTTTGAGTAATAAATAGGAATAAATCTGAATTATTGACCTTTTGTGTTCGAGATTAGCTTATGCATAAAATATACGCATTTCATGCATCAAAATGTCAATACATTATAATTATGCATTATACGCATAGGAATGTCGATGCATTAAAACAATGCATAATTTTTTGCGAGAATAAATCTTGGTAATTTATTTAATCAAAATTTATGGATCAAATTCATTCGTATATTTTAACTTAATATTCATTCTCACCGGAACCACTATATATATATATATATATATATATATATATATATATATATATATTTGGGATCAAATGAGAATGGTTCTTATCCTGCGAGTTTTGTACTAATTATGCATGAAATATATGCATTTCGTGCATCAAAATTGTAATGCATTAAAATATGCATTATATGCATCAAAATATCGTTGCATTAAAATATTACATTATATGCATCAAGTTTTTCTGAGAATAAATCTTGGTCATCCATTTATCAAGATCTATGGATGAAATTCATTCTTATTTCTTAACTTAAATCGCATTCATTCGCATTTATCAAGTTTTTGTGTTTGTATTTGTGTTTGCATGTGTGCCTTTATATTTTGTGATTTAGGTCTCGAGAAGCGAGCAGCGAAAGTTGAGTTCAAGTATAGTAAAGTGTTTATGTGTGTTGTGTTTGTATTTGTGTTTGCCTTTTTTAGTTTTTTTATTTTTAGTCCATTTGACTGTTTTTATTACATCGTTAATCCTTGATGTATTTACATTGTTAGTCCCTAATGTACTTTTTAAAATTTTATGTAATGTGTTTTTCATTAATGAAATTTATTTTTAGTTAAACATGTTGTTTTATTCGAAGTAAAAGGCAAATGAATAGCATTGTACGAAACAATAAATTGTAATGACGAAATCATGTTCTCAAGTAGTGCAATATTTGATGTGATTTATTAGAAATAAGTCAGGTAATATTTGTAGATTATATGGATTTAGTATGTTAGTTTATAGGGAACTATTATCTCTTTTAACAAGCGAACAAAACCGACTACTATATTTAGTAGATTGGTCTTTGCAATGCTCATTAATGGACAAACTAATCAATTTTTGTCTAATGAGTTTTAGACACAAGCAAAAAAAACAAGGCACGTGCATCACATTAGTAAATTTCAACCTTAAATAAAAAGAAACACAAATAAATACTATGTTTTACAGTTATCACCTTGAATAATGAATATAGAGGAAAAAACTACATATTTCGCTCGAACCCATTTGTAAACAAATTAAAAAAGTTATAAGCTTAAGACATAAGCAAAAGTTCAATAGTTTATCGAAAAAAAACCCGGTACAACGCACGTGTCTGAATGTCTCGTTTCTGATAAGACAAAGATATTATTAATAGGGAGCATAAGGTATTCCAATTGTAACACCCCCAATCCACTCAGGGATATTACACGCCGTAGACCCTCTCCTCGAAGATCTACCAGGCTGGTAACAACATTTAACATCTCGACAATGCCTTCAAGGCTAAATGACTCAGTAGACCGATTTGGTCTTTCAATAAAAATATACAACTCAATTACAACATATACCCACACAGGGGTCAAAATCTGATAAACTCCGTACAACGGAAAAGATCTTGCGGCGGAAAGAAAATACAACTAGACCAATACGACATCAACGGATCCTCGTGTGATTAGTATCGTTCATCTTTCATCATCCTTCGTGCCGACCCTGTGTTATGCTCCAAAACCTGAATGCAAAAATAGACATCCACCCCCGAATACTCGGGGGTTAGCAAAACTCCACTGTTTTGCTAGTGCAAGAACAAAGTGCAAATACGAGCCATACAATTCACATTCCACGAATAACAATAACCAGGAATCCTCAAAGATCCAAACGAAACGAAAAGTACTTCCCGAGGCAAGAGTTTGAGAAAACCTTTCAAAATCGAAATATCATAAATCAATGGGAAATAATTTATAAAACGGTTTAGAATGCCATCGAGAGTTTCAATAGAAAATAATTTAGGATTATCAAATCCTACTTTTCAAAATCCAAAAGACAAAAGGGGTCACGCCCCAAAGGTTTACTTTCCGAAAAATGACATTTACCGTTGGGATTTTAGCCCCAAATCCGTAAAATGACTTTTACAAAAAAAACCATTGGGATTTTAGCCCCAAATCTCATCAACTCACAGTATAAAAGAACGACCACAAGGCTCGTCTCCCAACATCAAAATACACAAATAAAGGATTCAAAACAAACAACAAAATACTCTAGTGCCATCCTAGCCAAGTAAGCCAAACGAACACTTACCTCTTACACACTTAGTCGATGCATGCAATCATGAAAACCGTTCAAAAGCACTCATTTCCGGAAATGTCAATAATGAATCACATTTGTAAAATGCACCACAATTAACCGCGGACCCACAACTTCGTGGATCCCTGCCGAGACCCCGTCGGATCTAACCCACAGTGGTTAAAAGCAAGCTCGCGGTTCCACAGCTTCGTGGAGCCCTACCGAGACCCCGTCGGATCTAACCCGTAGTGAGCATACACACACACACGTTACTCATGCAATACTAACATGCTAAGAATGTAAGTTCATTAAGAATACTCACTAGAGATGGCCAGTAACTCGACACCATTACCAAACTCTTCAAAAATACAATAACAAGATTAAATACGGAATACACGATTCCATAACTTTAAACAATAGGGATATCATCAAAGCCTTCAACGTTCAAAATAATCAAATCATAATCAATTCCCAAAACACAACGTTCACAAAACACACACGCGTTTTGAAAGAGAGCCTTTAACGAGGCCAAACCGAAATCTTTTGAGAATTCATTTCAAATAACCAAACAAACACATCAAGACGACCACCGATCATCATATCCATAAAACGAGAAAAGTATGGGCAAGGTACTTGCCTCGATATCACGAGCAAATGGAAAAGTGAACGGATACGGCCGGGTAGCCCTCAATTTCCCGAACACTATCTAGAACGCGATAGCACCGAAATTACTATGGGAAAACACCACATGAATCATCAATCACCAACGGAATTCAACATCGGAATCATCGAGCACCTATAATACTCCGTAAGGAATTATAAAACATGATTACGACGAGAATCAAGGCCGAAAACAACGGAAATCCCAACAAACTATCAAAGGGAACTCATTCGAACATTTAATCGAACATTAAATGTTCAAGACCCTTCAAGAACAAAGAAATCACCCCTCGGGTTGAGCAGACCAAAGATACGAGTATCGATCAAGTAGAACAAGTTCAAAACAATATTTATACAACAATTAATTGATTAAAAACGGATTGGAATCGAAATCAAAAAGGAAAATCCCCAAATCTACAAAAACAAGGGTTCAAGCCAAAAATACCTTGATTTGGATGAAGGATTCAAGTAGAGGCCGAAAATCTACAACAAGACTTGAGGTGGATGATCTCTACAAGTTTTGGAGCACTCAAATCACCCAAAATCGCCATTGAAATCGCCCTAGATGGAAGGAGGAAGAAGAGAGGAGAAAAATGAAGTTTTCTCCTCGAAAATCTGCTAAAAAATGCAGAAAAAGCCCGTGCGCCGCGGCACAGGACAAGTGTGCCGCGGCCCGTGGCCACCAAAACGCCAGGAATCAGATTAGTGCGCGGCATAGCACGAGTGTGCCGCGGCTGCAGTACGATCCCCTTCAACACCAAAAAGGCACACCGTGCAGTCTTGGCTATTTCGACCATAACTCCTTCGTCTGGACTCCGATTGACTCACCGTTTGAACTATTGGAAAGCTAACTTGATGCTCTATATTGTTGAAAAGATTCAGAATTTTTGGAGTTTCCAAGAATTAATGGTGACTTTACAAAGTCGAACTCCCACGTGAAAAAGTCGATTAAGGACACGGAACTCAACAAAACGACACCGAAACGAACTCGGATGACAAAAAGTGAAGAATTAATCATTCTCGTAATGACGAAACGGTCAGGAGCGAGTCGTCAAAACGAACTTCCGCCGAAAAAAGAAAATTACCGAAATTCAAAATTGCGGATATTACATTCTACCCTCCTTAAAAGAAGTTTCGTCCCGAAACTTAAAACAAGTAGGGAGAAGCAATATCCCACCAGGAAAACTCAACGAGATACACCAAAAACAGAAAACTCGCGCCCAACGGCGAAACACTGCAAGAAACGCAAAGAGACATACGTCGTGAAAACACGCTCCACGACGACCAACACAACGTCGCCGTTAGGGATATAATAAAACCAGCAAATGACAAGCGTCATCAAATGGATAATACAATCAAGTCAATTATCCGACAATCACAAAACACAACGAACGAAAATCAATATGATTGACCAACCCAACGGTACATCAATCAAAACGCGAGCCAATCGCTGAACAAATACGGAATTCCACCGCCCAAGGGTTGGAAGATCGAAAACGAGACTAGTTTCCCAAACTTAAGGGAATTAGGAAGGAGTCTGAACGCTCAACAATCGCGAAACAAGATCGACAAAAACCGAACAATCAAACGATCGAACCACAAAGATCGAGACAACAAAAATCGAACGATCATGTTCGAATCACGAAGAACAATAAAAATTCAAACAACAACTCCAAGGTTCACATCTCGACTCGAGACAATATATGATCCGGTGAAAACAACAACATATGCATTCACATAAGATCCACATGAGAGGGAACAGAAATTGAAAAGTCACAACGACAAACGAGCTATTAGAAACAATACCACCTCGTTCGATCAACAAAAGCAATGGGCAGAACAAGCTCATAAAATGTCAACGAACATAAATGAGTAGAAAAAGTCGAAAACACAAGAGTTCCAAATCCGATCCACTTAGAATAAAAGAACTAATAGAACCAGATGATGTCACTCCCGAACAAGGTTCACAAGAATCGAACCGAACACGAAAAGTCACGGCGATAATCGGATCGACCCATAACAAGATCGCGATTCGTTCGGACGATGAAACCGAAATACTGAGAACAAGTTCATAAAGTATCAACGAACATGAGCGAATCGAAAGAATGGAGAAAGAGAAAATATAGAAGTCAAAATAGTACGGGCATTACCTCAGGCCCGTCCACGAAATTCACAAAACGGGAGCAAGGTAACAAGACATTAAACAACCGACACATAACGGCGATCACCGATGCACACGGCCATACCAACACAAGATCTAACGGCTCGCACATGCGCGACAACGCGAAATCACCACGAGGCGACAATATTCAACACCAACATCCCACCTCTCACAAGGGGCTAACACAACAAATGTGTGGAAACGACTCAACGCTCACACCGCCAATTCGGTCATACTGGAGCAAACATCAAAATGACAACGCGAACATCATACATATATACCCAGCCCTCAAACGGGAATGGATAGGTTTTAAAAGCGAAAACCTCATTTTGAAAATAATTTAGAAGAACACCGATTGATCTTGAGTATCACCTTTCAAAAAGTACAAACGTGAAACATCGTTATCGAGACTTTGGAGAACCGTTTCGCATTTGATAAAAAAATGAGGACACTTTCTCTTAGTGAAAACTTTCAGAATATTCGACCCTCGGGTCTAAATAAAAGTGTTTCTAAAACATTGAAAATATCTCAAAACATTTTGGTCCTCGAGGCAGAAAAATTTTGGAATATATTGTGGCACCTGGATGTACCACAAGAAAATAACTCATTTGAAAAAAATATGTCTCGAAATTTATTTCTAAGATACTCAAGTTTTCGAAAATAATTCAATGCCAAAAAGGACGATGCCAAAAAGGCTAGAATGCCCAAAAATATCAGATAATCACACGGAACATCATAGCGTTGTGGGTCCCGCGTCGGAACCCTGTGCCAAAACCATTTACAAAAATGCCAAAAAGGCTGATGACGGTAATATTTCAAAAACTCACGAAAGCCATTTACAAAATACTAAATACCGTCATAAGAATTTCGTCAAAGCGGTCAAGGCCATAATGCCAAAAACTCGGTTAAGGGAAGCGGTTATCGAAATAAAACTCGGTCGGTAAAATACCGAAAGTCATTACAAAAGAACTCACGCAGCGGATAAAAGAAATACAGTTCAACATGCACAATCCAGCAACACTACTCCTCATAAGAACAAAATATTAGAGTCAAATAACCACATTCAGAACAAAACCACTGGCCCCATTCGAGGCCTCTAAAGACCCTACCGCACTGGCTAGTGAACAAGTCGAACGTGTATAAGCACAAAGCTTCCACAAGAGAACTTGTAAAGCGTGCGGTCGATTCAAAATCATCAAGAACGGACAAAAACAACAATAAAAAGACATCACAAGCGACACTCCTCGTATAAATCAAATACGAGAGTCGATTAAATACATATCGTGAAATCAAAATCCACATAAGGATTCCATCACTTAACAAATAATCATAAAAATAGCTCGTGTCACACGAGGCACAACACAAAGAAGGGAGACTTACTTCCACAGGTCGCACGAAGATGATGATCGCCCACGCTACTATTCACGACCAACAAACTCAAACGACGCGTCGCGACACGACTCGATCGGATAAAATCCGACGAAACAAGACTCAAACAACACGACTTGACCCGACGGCCTAGGTTTCCACAACCTAAGCTCCGATACCATTTATGTAACACCCCAATCCACTCGGGGATATTACACGCCGTAGAAACTCTCCTCGAAGAGCTACAAGGCAGGTAACAACATATAACATCTAGACAATGACTTCAAGGAAAATAGACTCAGTAGACCGATTTGGTCTTTCAATAAAAATATACAACTCAATTACAACATATACCCACACAGGGGTCAAAATACAATAAACTCCCGTACAACGGGTAAAAGATACTGCAGCGGAAAAGAAAATACAACTAGATCAATACGACATCAACGGATCCTCGTGTGATTAGTATCGTTCATCTTTCATCATCCTTTGTGCCGACCCTGTGTTATGCTCCAAAACCTGAATGCAAAAATAGACATCCACCCCCCGAATACTCGGGGGTTAGCAAAACTCCACTGTTTTGCTAGTGCAAGAACAAAGTGCAAATACGAGCCATACAATTCACATTCCACGAATAACAATAACCAGGAATCCTCAAAGATCCAAACGAAACGAAAAGTACTTCCCGAGGCAAGAGTTTGAGAAAACCTTTCAAAATCGAAATATCATAAATCAATGGGAAATAATTTATAAAACGGTTTAGAATGCCATCGAGAGTTTCAATAAAAAATAATTTAGGATTATCAAATCCTACTTTTCAAAATCCAAAAGACAAAAGGGGTCACCGCCCCAAAGGTTTACTTTCCGAAAAATGACATTTACCAAACCGTTGGGATTTTAGCCCCAAATCCGTAAAATGACTTTTACAAAAAAAAACCATTGGGATTTTAGCCCCAAATCTCATCAACTCACAGTATAAAAGAACGACCACAAGGCTCGTCTCCCAACATCAAAATACACAAATAAAGGATTCAAAACAAACAACAAAATACTATAGTGCCATCCTAGCCAAGTAAGCCAAACGAACACTTACCTCTTACACACTTAGTCGATGCATGCAATCATGAAAACCGTTCAAAAGCACTCATTTCCGGAAATGCCAATAATGAATCACATTTGTAAAATGCACCACAATTAACCGCGGACCCACAGCTTCGTGGATCCCTGCCGAGACCCCGTCGGATCTAACCCACAGTGGTTAAAAGCAAGCTCGCGGTTCCACAGCTTCGTGGAGCCCTACCGAGACTCCGTCGGATCTAACCCGTAGTGAGCATACACACACACACGTTACTCATGCAATACTAACATGCTAAGAATGTAAGTTCATTAAGAATACTCACTAGAGATGGCCAGTAACTCGACACCATTACCAAACTCTTCAAAAATACAATAACAAGATTAAATACGGAATACACGATTCCATAACTTTAAACAATAGGGATATCATCAAAGCCTTCAACGTTCAAAATAATCAAATCATAATCAATTCCCAAAACACAACGTTCACAAAACACACACGCGTTTTGAAAGAGAGCCTTTAACGAGGCCAAACCGAAATCTTTTGAGAATTCATTTCAAATAACCAAACAAACACATCAAGACGACCACCGATCATCATATCCATAAAACGAGAAAAGTATGGACAAGGTACTTGCCTCGATATCACGAGCAAATGGAAAAGTGAACGGATACGGCCGGGTAGCCCTCAATTTCCCGAACACTATCTAGAACGCGATAGCACCGAAATTACTATGGGAAAACACCACATGAATCATCAATCACCAACGGAATTCAACATCGGAATCATCGAGCACCTATAATCCTCCGTAAGGAATAATAAAACATGACTACGACGAGAATCAAGGCCGAAAACAATGGAAATCCCAACAAACTATCAAAGGGAACTCATTCGAACATTTAATCGAACATTAAATGTTCAAGACCCTTCAAGAACAAAGAAATCACCCCTCGGGTTGAACAAACCAAAGATACGAGTATCCAATCCGTAGAACAATTTCAAAACAATATTTATACAACAATTAATTGATTAAAAACGGATTGGAATCGAAATCAAAAAGGAAAATCCCCAAATCTACAAAAACAAGGGTTCAAGCCAAAAATACCTTGATTTGGATGAAGGATTCAAGTAGAGGCCAAAAATCTACAACAAGACTTGAGGTGGATGATCTCTACAAGTTTTGGAGCACTCAAATCACCCAAAATCGCCATTGAAATCGCCCTAGATGGAAGGAGGAAGAAGAGAGGAGAAAAATGAAGTTTTCTCCTCGAAAATCTGCTAAAAAACGCAGAAAAAGCCCGTGTGCCGCGGCACAAGACAAGTGTGCCGCGGCCCAGGACCACCAAAAACGCCCAGGAATCAGATTAGTGCTGCGGCATAGCCTGAGTGTACCGCGGCACACGGTACAATCCCCTTCAACACCAAAAAGGCACACCGTGCAGTCTTGGCTATTTCGACCATAACTCCTTCGTCTGGACTCCGATTGACTCACCGTTTGAACCATTGGAAAGCTAACTTGATGCTCTATATTGTTGCAAAGACTCAGAATTTTTGGAGTTTCCAAGAATTAATGGTGACTTTACAAAGTCGAACTCCCACGTGAAAAAGTCGATTAAGGACACAGAACTCAACAAAACGACACCGAAACGAACTCGGATGATAAAAAGTGCAGAATTAATCATTCTCGGAATGACGAAACGGTCAGGAGAGAGTCGTCAAAACGAACTTCTGCCGAAAAAAGAAAATGACCGAAATTCAAAATTGCGGATATTACACCAATCAACATATATTAATTGTACATCTAAGATTGTATAATAGAATCTTACGTAAACTATAATAACATCGTGTGTGTGTGTGTATATATATTTTCTAAAAATTCTCGTTTAGATCGATTAATCCCTAAAAGGTCATCTACGGTCCCGAGTACGTCCTACCGCTTGTACTGGGAATTTGAGTGATTAATCGGTCGTCTAGGCTGACTGGGCGAGCACCTATGAAGGCAAGTTAAGTTACTATAAATATTATGGACTCTTTTATACCTATATCAGTATTTGAAGTTTAATATATAATTGATTATATATGTTAAATGGTTAAATATTAATTATTTTTAATTATTATATATATAATATTTATGTGAGAAAAATAATAAAAATAAGTTCACCTAGTCCGATTAATCCCCGATTAATCTTTTGGGCGCTGAGCGTTAGCAATCCAAACGCCTAGCGCCTGGCGTTTTTTTCAGAACCATGCTTATACATGTACTTAATGGCATTTTATTTAGTTCGTACAAAAAAAAGTTACTTAACGAATCGAACTACATAATGTGATTATTAACAGTTCACAATTGATGTATAAAATAATCACAATCGTGTATAACATAATTATAGTGAAAATATGATGCAGGAATATAACTGATGTATAAGATAATTACAATAAATATACCATGCAGGGTACATTATATTGCACCGTATGATTTATCTCCCTCTCTCTCTCTCTCTCTCTCTCTCTCTCTCTCTCTCTCTCTCTCTATATATATATATATATATATATATATATATATATATATGGATAGGTTCAGGTAGGAAAGCTTTTTTCCGTAAGAAATAAGAATGATTCTGGGCCCTTGATCTTTGGTGATTAATGGCTGCGATTTGTGCACGTTGTGCTAAAGAGTTAGCCTAAGTGTGCTACGCGGGATATTTTTTAGGGGATATTTTTGTAATTATACATTTATGTTTGGGATTTCCTACAATCATGGGATTTCATATCCCACTTCTTATCTCTTCCCAAATTTTAGCACCTTTGATAATATTATTTTGATAATTATTGTGATGTCATTTATGTGATAGTTAGCACTTAAATCTGTAAAATTTTGCATTGTTAATATATTTTATTTCTGTTAATGTTTTAATAGTAGAGTTTAGCATTAAAATGTTATTTGTATTAGCACATTTAATAGGTAATACTAGCATATATGGTATGTAATGCTTGCATAGGAGTTTATGGGATTTACAAATGGAGTCTTATTGTATTTATTGTATTTTTTAGTAAATGACGCGAAAATCATTTTGTACCTATACTTGAAAACGAGTATGATTATTTATCTTCCAAAAAAATAAAGCACAACACATTGTATCAAAATTGACTGTATTGTACACAATAAAGCATAACAAAAAAATCACATAATTGGAATATAACCAGAACTGCACTCTGTTTTCCAATTTGCAGCACACACAAAACAAATGGTTAGCACAACAGTTTCGATTTTTAAAAATAAAAAATGAAATAGAAAAAAAAGATAATGTTAGTTTTTGAAAAAATAAAAATAAATACACCAAAAATATAAAATATTTGAACGACTAAAAAATATGAAATCCCATAAAAAAATAGATATTAACCTAAAATATGAAATCCATGAATATAAGAACTTCTCATGATTTTAGTAACTTCCCATAAGATAAATTAATCAAATTACATTGGTACCCTCAATAATTAAATTCGTTAGCACTCTTAGTTTCCCGTGTTAGCACACCAGAACGAAATCTGGGTCATTAATCTCCAAGGATTAATGGCTCACAATCATTCCTATTTCTTACACTTATATCATTTCACTCCATAACCCACCCCTATATATATATATATATATCCCCTATATACTAATGCAGAATACGCTGATCCTAAGTGGCAGCTTCTCATACTTCGACTGACACATGTCTTCTGTTGGTGCTTCGTGTGCTTATGTGTCAGTCTCTCATGCTTCAGTGGACACATAATCAATTATTGGCCCAATTATCACTGCATTAATTACATTATAATTATACATCAAATAACTTATACCTAGCTTATTAATTTTTACAAATTAAGGAATGTGAATTATGAATAAATAGAAATTAATTATATTTACAGATATATTTCACGCTTCATTAATTGAAAAATATAAATCCCAAACAAAGAGAAATTTAATATAGTAGTGTGCACTATATATTAAAAACTTAAATTTAAAATTTCGCGGAAATATTATATATTTTCATTAATTAATTAGTTTATATTAGTTAGTCATTATAATTAGGTATATCAATAGAAAAATATCAACTGAAATGAAAGATGCTTGGGAGTATTGCAAAGAAAGTGTTGAATATATAATTAAAAAGTACTTGAAGTTCTAATTAATTAAATAAATCGAAATAATCTTATTAAAAAATATTATTGAAAGTGTAGAAACAATAATTTTAATTATTATTTATAAATTGTTCGCTATATTTTTAAACAATCCGCAAGTGTACGGAGAATATGTAGAAAGCGGCGAGCAAGGTCGTATTCCACAGAGACTAAATATTCTTATTGTGTTGAGTACTAGATTATAGTGTTTCCGATTTTATCTAGACGATCGGAAGGTAAAATGGATGGTTAATGAAATAAAATACAATGATCACAATAAATTAAAATAATTGAAAATATCCGAATAGAAGCGAATTGCAAGAGTTTAGAAAGGTAGATTCCAAGGCTAGGTTTCCGTTGATTACTAACTTTAGTCGGGATTGGTTCCAAAAGGCTCTAAGTGCGTCTCTAAAACGATGATCACAACAATATTCTAAAGTCTCTCTCGAGATGCATTAAAACGTAGATTAAACAACCTATAACAACGTCTCCGTCTATTATAAATTATCTAACTCCAAAATGTTCATAAGATTAGATATCATCATAGTTCATCAACGATTTCTCAATCTCGTAATTTACTACGTTAAATACTCGAAACCTATTAATGCCCCCTTTTCTCGAATTATGAGCAATTAAGTTAAACTTGTAAAAACATTGATCAAGTGTCTAAACATGAATCAAAACCAAGTATTTGATAAAGAAATCACACTAGATAAATATAATTATCAATCCCTCAAAATCATAGCAAATCAACGTACTCCCATGCCCGGAATCTAAAGAGTTTAGCCGTACATGGTAATGAAAGGAAGATTAATAATCATCATGTTCATGCTAATTAAAACAACAAAATGAATAAAAGATAGGAAGAAGATAAAACTCGTGGTGTGTCTTGATTGATCCCGGTTGAAGCCTTCAAATGTTCTTGAAGTGTTCTTCAAGAATTTCTTAAAATCTCCTTCTTTTTGGAATGAAAGCCCTTCAATCTTTTGTTTCTCTCTCTCTAATCTCTCCAAATTCAGCATATCCACTAAGTCTTGCCTAATATCCCTTTTTATAAAGCCAAACACATCACTTTTTCTACACAAATCTTGCAAAAATGTCAAAAGATGATTTTTCCACCGAAAAGTGACACGGCCCGTGTCAAATGACACGACTCGTGTCATAGTGTGCTAAAAACTCCAATTCTTGCTGGACAGGGAACTCGACCGTGTCAATTGACATGGCCGAGCAAATGACACGACCGTGTCGAATGACACGGCCCGTGTCATACTCCTCTAGATTACTGAAACTCGCTGGATGTGAAACCCGACCGTGTCAATATGACATGACTGGGATAATGACACGGCCGGGCTCGTGTTGACTCGTTTTGGCACCGTTTTGACTTCTTTTTAAGCCCGATCTCTCGTTTCCGCATTGCTTGATATGTATTGGGGTTGGAGACTTCGTTCTTGCTTGATTTATGTCAATAAAGTACCTATAAAATCAATAAAACATACCCAAGCGTGATCGAGCCCAATAAACACAATATGAGTATAAACGACACAGTTCTACACATTTTAGGATCTTAAAACTCGGAAAATCGGTGCAAAAATATGTATAAAAATGAGTGTTATCAAAATCCCCCAAACTTGAACATTGATTGTCCCGAGCAATGCACTTTAAAATAACCACTCTGAAGGGAACTCGTCCCTCAACATACCTCAAAGGATCATTTTGAAAATTCATCAATACGCCTCAAGAAATAAATAAGTTGAGTTCTATAAAGTATTCAAATCTCGGGGGGTGCTTCCTTAACATCATAGCTAATACTTGGATAATACGAACCTCGCCGGTCAAGTGTATTCCCTCACTCTCAAAATGTATAATGGGATAATTGACACTCAAAACTCATTCAATGAAATAAGAATCCCATAGGCTTGCCAATCGTCTACATCTCTACCACTAGTTGTGCATGCAAATTTGGTGAATCAAAAAGGACTTTATCGGTTGTAATGTAGGCTTTTTGGTCGGGGTAGGATAAGTATGTCTTAAAGTGACTTGACTTGAGCAAATTAGAACAGCATCTTAATAATCACTTCGCTCAATTAGAAGCTCAAAAATCCCTTGGAATTTGCTTCCTTCAACCCCTTAATTTCAATATAATCGCACTAAACGCTTTTGAAAGTGAGAATCACAACTTTATTGCCCCTTATCGCTCCAATACATCTCATTTCTTTTGTGTCCACAAACTTTTTTTTCTTTTTATGTTTTCATGTGGTGGACAACATCATCATTAAATCACGTCATTCTTCCTTCAAATTTATTTTGATAAATCATTGCATTTGAACCAACAATCTTCCCAATCGCTTCCACACATCTTTTCATTCTTTTGCCAATTTGTTCTAAATAGCTCAAGTATAGGGACAAAAGTTTATAATGGAACGGAAAGCTCATAATGTGGCTAACAAGAAATAGGCTTTAAGCTCAATCGGGATAACTAGGGACATAAATTTTCGGGTTGGCCAAAAGGTTTGAAGGGTTGCCAAAAAAAAATCGCCTAAAATCACTTTCACTAATTTGCACACATACTTGTAGTTTCGAATAAGATACCAGGGCAAGTTCTAGAGTCTTAAAAACATGAATGGTACACTCGACAATGAAACTTGCATATTTAATGATGCATGAAGGCTCAAAAGCTCACAAGCTAGATTTGTTCATATTTCCAAGAGATTAAACTATTTATTCAATTTCACACCCTTTTGATTATTCTACAATTTTTCCCCTTCAAATTATCCTCGATTTGCATATCAAAATAACAAAATAAATCCCGAGGCATCCAAGACAAGAGTTCATTCTTTCGAGTTTCATCTAAGTTCATCATCATCAAAACACACCAAGTTCGAAATAAAACACACCAAAATAAAACACAACAAAAAAAATTCAAACCAAAACATAAATCAAAATCCAAATGCGAAAAAAAAACAATATAGGTATTTCTTGACCCAATATCTCCCCCCAAACTTGAAGTAAAGAGTATACACATGAAGGGGGTATAGTATTTAAACAATAAAAACTTTGGGTCAAGAAATACTTACAACCGGTCCTATTGATTTGGCGGAGGAAAGTGGCCTTGTTGGACATGCCAATCTTCCATTCGGCGTAAAATTGCTAGCATCTCGTCTTGTCTTTGACGGGTCTCCTCTCGGAAAGCCTCGAACTCTTCTCTCAGCGTGGAACGAGATGTGGCATGTCTTGATTCGGCCTGTCTCGACGACTCGGACCGTTCTCTCCTTCTTTCTTCTTCCTCCCCCGTTTCTCTTTCGTCCTTAGGGCCTCTCTCATATTCGAATTCCTCCTCCATTCTTTCCTCTATCTCTTCTTCTCGCGTCCTCTCGGCTCTATCCTCAAATTCCGTACGCCTAGGACGGACATTCCGAGCAACATATCTTTCACTAGGGGAAATTAATCCAGCTGCCTCCCGGGCCAATTTATGCGCTTCCGTAGCAATTTGTAGATTTCCTAAGTCCCGAATATTGTCAATAGTTGTCAAAGTTGTATTCGGGAGTAGGAAGTGATCGCCGTCATTCTATAGGAAAATAATCCGAGAGTCGTAGTCGAGAATATTCATCAACTTCATGACTTGGACAGATAGGAGCATATTTCCCGGGAGAGGAGTTAGGTTTTCTAGTGGTACATCAAGATGAAGTGCGATAGGGGTAATTAAACCCCCTATCCAAATATCCCCTCTCGGTTTAGTGGACACATCCTCAAAATGATCCATGATAATAGCGCCAGTTGCTGGATTTGTTCTGTCGAGTATATGTGATAAAACGTATAGCTCTCGTTGAGTTATTGGCCCCGTTTCCTTCCGGCCGAAGATAGTGCTCGCAATCACCTTGTGTAGATAACGGAGGATAGAATTGCGAAGAGAGGATCCTTTTGCCGACTTTGGGATGTAGGGACGTGCATCGCTCCCCGGATATTCAACCATTGCCCTCCAATAAGTCTCACACTCGAACCGATTGATTCGGTATTCTCCGTGCCTTCGAGCGTCATATATAGCATCCAATTCACCAGGACCAAATTTTTCGTTTTTGTTGTTTAGCCGGAATTCCAAGGCAGTCGACTCATGCGAAATCGGGTCTCTTTTAACGGAGAATGTGCTAAGGAATTCCAATGTGAGGCAGCGGTAGGTGGGCCAATCTTGGGTCATTAACGTCGTCCAACTTATTCGTGCAAGTAGCCTCATGATATCATCTCTTATCCCCATCGCCGTCATGCACTCATCGTCCGGCCATCAAGTGGGGAGCATTTTTTTCTGCCCCAATGTCTCCCATCGTGCTAGGCGACTCGGTGGAAGTTCAATTCCATACGTCTCGGGTGTCTCGACAGCCCCTTGAGTAGGTATTCTATCCGGTTGTTCAATTTCTGTTGTGGGTCTTCCTCGTCCTCATTGAGCTGCGCCTCGTCCCTGTTGGGCATTTCCTCGTCCTCGTCCCCTGGCCATTTTTCTGCAAGATGTTCATCGATAATCATTTTTTCACACTATCTCAGAATAACTATTTTTCGATAATAAACGCACCCCCAAACTTCTTACAAATTACACATTTTCCCTAAAATATGCGTTTCTTCAGAAATACCCCAACCGTAAATTTCAACCCCAATCGCATTTGTAAGTAATATCCAAATAATTTCAAACATGTAATAACATCTCTCAATCATATATATCCAACATGTAATTCATGATAATCACCAACAAAATTTCAACGTATTTTTACTCATGACAAATTCCACCAAAAAAATCCATTTAAGAACCCTAAATTGCTCAATAAATCATATTTCACATAATCTCAATGCAATGAAGAATTAAACCATCCAAAATCGTGAATCATACCTTGAATTCGGAGTGAAAATTGAAGAAAAATTCAGAAAAAATTGCGACCCAAACCCAGATGAATTCGTCTGATTCGTATCCTTTGAAGCTTTAGGATTGTGGAATAATGATGAATCATTTGTTATTATGTGAGATTTGACACGATTTTTGCTTGATTTTACCGGATTTAATGGGATTCGGGGCTAGGGTTTATAATTTTGGGGAGAAGGAAATTTGGGGAAGAAGGTAATGGAGAGTCAGCCGAGTTGCAGCCTTTTATACCACCCGACTGACACGGCCCGTGTCAGACCTGTCTCCTTTTTAAAAAAAACAACGCTGTCCATCTGACCTGGCCGTGTCAATTGACACGGCCCGTGCCGAACTACCCCAGAAAGTGATATTTGATCTGGATACCTGACTCGACCATGTCAAATGACACGGCCCATGTCGTACTTGCTTGGAACTTCGAAATCGGCTGGCCATCAGACCCGACCGTGTTAATTGACACGACCCGTGTCATACTACTCCAGAAAGTGAAAAATGATCTGCCTGCACGACCCGACCGTGTCATTTGACACGACCCGTGTCGTACTAGCCTAGAAAATGCAGTTTTGAAAATGAAAACTATTGGGTTGTCTCCCAATTAGCGCCAAGTTTAACGTCTTCAGCCGGACGTCTTCAACTGGAAGTTTTTATGGCTCGATTAAAGTTATTACGGATACGGCTTCCTTTTGATTGGGATGATTGTAGTGTTTGACCCGTTGTCCGTTAACTTTAAATAGCTCTCCGTCTCTGATCATGAGCTCTACTATTCCAGGTGGAAGTACTTTCTTGATCATGAATGGACCCGACCATCTTGATTTCAATTTTCCGGGGAACAATTTTAGTCTTGAATTATAGAGAAGTACTTGTTGTCCCGGCATAAATTCACGTTTAACGATCATCTTATCGTGCCATCTTTTAGACCTCTCTTTGTAGATTCGAGAGTTTTCGTAGCATTCATCCCGGAATACTTCCAATTCATTTAGCTCTAGCAATCTTTTCTTTCCGGCGGCCTCAAAATCCCACTTTATTCTTTTCACCGCCCACATCGCTCTATGCTCCAATTCCAAAGGTAGGTGACATGACTTCCCAAAAATGAGTTGATAGGGAGATGTTCCCAGGGGCGGAGGCCCTAGGGGGCTTTTAGGGGCCAAGGCCCCTGGGCTTTTTTTAAAAAAAAAAATAGTATAGCCCAGGTATAGAACTAAGTAAAGCCCAGTAAGAGTAAGTCCACAACACAAGTTATAATTGCAGCGGCTTTATTGATCCTTCTTGTACAGATCCGAACGAGTAAGTCCAGGGGCAGCTTTTGCACTACAGCGAGCAAAACTGCAGCGGCCATCGATTCGCAATCGCACCGGCAGTGCAGCGGCCATCGATTCTCCGTTCGGACCGTTCCAGCTGCTTAAGATCGAAGCCTCCAGCAGTCCAGCAGAAATAAGACGTCGATATCGATTGGGTTTTGCCCTCTACTCTTTGTCTATTTTATTTTGGGATTCTTTTGTAGCCTGCCCTAGTATTCTTTTTTATGAAATTGTTTAATACTTTGATAGTGCAATTGATTTAAAATGTGATAAAATTGTTAATTTTATTTGACATGTAGATAAAGAAAACTCAATCTACCATTCATGGGTTTTTTTAAAGGAAAACATGTTAGTTCTTCTTCTCAAGATGCCGAAGAGACAATAAATCTATATGATAATACCCCTTTACCTAGTGTTCCGGTTACTGAAAACCCTTCCAAAAAAGCTCAAATGAATAGTAATGATATTGATCTTAGTGCATTAGAACGAGACCCTGGCTTGCGCCATCAAGTTTATGATTATCCTGTCAATCAACAAGATACAATTCGATGAGCTTATATAAATCTTGGTCCTCTTCAACCAACACTTTCCGTCTTTCCAAAATCTTGTTCCACTTTGATGAGCGATGTTTGGTATTTTTATATTTAACGTCTAGCTTTAATGTTTTGTTATTTATAACTTTGAATGATGTATCTTTTGTATTTTTAAAAATATATAAGATATTAGCTTCGGCCCCCACGGTTGAGAGGCTTGTGATCCGCCCCTGGATGTTCCCAAAGGAGTTTTATAGGCCGTACGATAAGCCCAAAGTGCATCGTCGAGCTTGGATGACCAATCTTTCCGATATGTACTCACCGTCTTTTCCAAGATTAGCTTAATCTCTTTGTTGGCCGCTTCTGCTTGTCCATTTGCTTGTGGGTGATAGGCCAATGATTTCTTTGATCGGACCCCATATTTCTGAAGGAGTTTATCCATAATTTTGTTGACAAAATGCGATCCCCGATCACTAATTAATGCTCTTGGAGTTCCGAATCGGCAAAAGATGTTCTTCTTTAAAAATTTCATTACTACTTGAGCATCATTTGTTGGGGACGAAATTGCCTCGACCCATCGAGATACGTACTCGACCGCTAGTAGAATGTACTTATTTTCAAATGATGAGGAAAATGGACCCATGAAGTCGATACCCCAAACGTCAAATAGTTCAACCTCAATTACGTTAGTTAGGGGCATCTCATGACGTCTTGAAATATTTCCTACTCGTTGGCATCTATCGCATTGTTGAATGAAGAGATAGCAATCTTTGTATAGCGTAGGCTAATAAAATCCACTTTGCAACACCTTTGAAGCAGTCCGTGTTGCTCCGAAATGTCCTCCGGTTGGTGATGAATGACATTGTTGAAGAATTTCATCCCATTCTTCTTGTGGTACACATCTCCTCACGATCATGTCGGCACATCTCTTAAAAAGTTATGGATCATCCCACATATAGAATTTGATATCATGTAGGAATTTCTTCTTTTGATAATGAGATAAATCCGGGGGTAGCACACCTGCGACCAAAAAATTAACAATGTCAGCAAACCATGGAAATTTAGCTTCTACCATAAAAAGCCGCTCGTCCGGAAACTCTTCTTTAATCCCTTCAATCTCGGGTTCCTCCTCCTTTTTGTACTCGAGGCGAGATAAGTGGTCGGCTACCACATTTTCACAACCTTTTCTGTCTCGAACTTCCACGTCAAACTCTTGTAAAAGAAGAATCCATCGAATTAGGCAAGGTTTAGAATCTTTCTTCTCGAACAAGTATTTGATAGCTGCGTGATCCGTGTGTACTATCGTCTTTGTCCCAATTAAGTATGATCGGAACTTATCAAAAGCAAATACCATGGCAAATATTTCTTTCTCCGTTGTTGTGTAATTTTGTTGGGCTCCGTCCAATGTTTTGCTTGCATAATAAATGGCCCGAAAGAGTTTCTCACGACGTTGTCGCAACACAGCTCCGACCGCATAATCACTTGCATCACACATGATCTCAAAAGGTTGAGACCAATCCGGTACCACGAGAATAGGAGCACTCACTAATGCCTTCTTTAAAGTCTCAAATGCCTGCAAACATTCGTTAGAAAGAATGAAAGTGGTATCTTTTTCTAGCAATTTACTCAAAGGTTTAGTGGTTTTTGAAAAGTCTTTTATGAATCTCCTATAAAAACCCGCGTGTCCAAGAAAACTCCTAATTTCTTTTTCATTCTTCGGTGGGGGAAGTTTCTCAATGGCGACAATTTTCGCCCTATCAACCTCCAAACCGGCGGCGGACACTCTATGCCCTAGGACAATTCCTTCTTGGACCATAAAGTGGCATTTCTCCCAATTCAACACGAGATTAGTGTCTTCACATCGCTGCAAAACTAAAGTAAGATTATGCAAGCAATGATCAAAAGAATTTCCAAACACCGAAAAATCATCCATGAAAACTTCCATTATATTTTCGATCAAACCGTGAAAGATAGCCATCATACAACGTTGAAACGTGGATGGAGCATTACATAAACCAAATGTCATTCTACGATAAGCATAAATTCCATAAGGACATGTAAAAGCCATTTTTTCTTGATCTTCCGGTGTTATGTAGATTTGATTATACCCTGAATATCCATCAAGAAAACAGAAAAATTCATGCTCCACCAATCTATCAAGCATTTGATCAATGAAGGGAGGAGAAAATGGTCTTTGCGAGTAGCCGCATTTAAAGCCCTATAGTCTATACACACTCGCCATCCTGTAACTACTCTCATAGCAATTAATTCATCTTTCTCATCTTTGGTTATGGTCATCCCTCCCATTTTTGATACAACTTGCGTAGGACTCACCCACTCACTATCAGAAATTGGATATATCATCCCGGCATCTAAAAGTTTTAGTACTTCCTTTTTCACCACTTCTTTCATTATGGGATTAAGTCTTCGTTGATTTTGCACTTTAGGTTTAAAATTTTCTTCAAGCAAAATCCTATGCATACATATGGAAGGACTAATTCCCTTCAAATTTGAAATAGACCATCCAATAGCCGACTTATGTGCTCTCAATACACGAAGCAATTTATCTAGTTGAGTGGATGAAAGTGAAGAGGATACAATTACCGGATTGGTATTATTATCATATAGAAATGCATACTTGAGGTGTTCCGGAAGGGTTTTAAGGTCCATGCTTGGTTGAGATGAATCCGATTGAGATGAAACGGACCCCAAATTTTTGTCTATGTCGTTGGACACATTCGAATAGTCCATCAGCTTTATTTCCGCAACTACTTCATGCTCCCCTTTGTCAAAATCATCGAATGTATTGATTTGCGTTTTCTCCTGTAGAGAATTTAATTCAGAAACATAATCAAACAAGTCAGAATCATCAAACTCCAAAGTTGAATCACTAGAAAAACATGAGTTCGTAAGAGCAAACTCTAATGGATCCGAAGAAAATGAGTGTAAGATTTTTTTTCTTTCCATACGAGCTTATATGGTCAATAACATTGCAATATTCCGTATTCTCATGAAATTTCATAGCTTTGAATATAGAAAATAGAACATGCTCATCGTTAACACGTAGTGTTAATTCTTCCCTTTCAACATCAATAAGAGCCTTTCCCGTTGCTAAAAATGGACGTCCAAGGATAAGTGGTAAATCTCCATCTTCTTCCATATCAAGGACAACAAAATCCTCTGGAAAAATAAATTTGTCGACTTTTACAAGCACATCTTCAACAATCCCCTTTGGGATGTGTTATGGATCGATCCTCCAATTGTAGCATAACCGTTGTGGCTTTCATTTCTCCGACACCTAATTTCCTGAAAATAGATAACGGCATGAGGTTAATCGAAGCACCTAAATCACACAAAGCTTTATCGAATGAGACGTTTCCAATAGTGCATGGAACGGTAAAGCTTCTGGGATCTTTAAGCTTTTGAGGCAATTTGCGTTGGATAATAGCGCTACATTCTTCGGTTAGTTTAACCGTCTCATGATCGTCCATCTTTCTTTTTATTGACATCACATCCTTCAAGAATTTTGTGTAGTTAGGCATTTGTTCCAAAGCATCTGCAAAAGGAATATTGATATTAATTTTCTTTAAGATATCTAAAAACTTTGCGAATTGTGCATCTAACTTTTTCTTTTTGAAACGTTGAGGAAAAGGGAGAGGAACGTTAGGAGTAGAGTTAGGAGATATTTTAGGCTTCTCAGCCCCCTTGGATGTATCATTCTTCCCTTCTTCTTTTTCAATTTCGAATTGATTCTCATTGACTTCCTCCCTTGGCATCTTTGGCCCTTCATAATTCGTTCTACTTCTTAAGGTGATCGCTTGACACGACTCTTTTGGATTCACTTCGGTATTGCTTGGAAATTATCCCCGTTGATGTTGACTTCCGACAACTTTAGCTAATTGTCCAATTTAAGTTTCAAGATTTTTCATTTGAGCTCCCATGGTGGTGGCTAATTGAGTAACATGGCCTTCGATTTTGTCCAATTTCTCCTCACCTCGACTAAATCGGCTTTTCGTCTCCATCATGAAGGTAGCTAGAATATTCTTGAGATTTGACGTCGGCTTTGCTTCTTCAATTATCTCACCATTCGATACCTTGAATCCGGCCGGTGGTTGCAAAGCATTCTTTGGATTAGCATAGATAAAATTTTCATGATTTCGATTTGAGGGATGGTAGAAGCCCGGTGGTGGATTATTCCGGTAATTGTTGTAACTCCGATTATTAATGTAATGTGCCTCCTCCAATGAATCGGACGGTAGTGAACTTGAACTTCCTTGAGAATCTCCCTTCGAATCACCTCCTTTTGTTAGAGCCCCCAATTGAGTAGTTAACATCGTCATTTGCGCGGTTAATGTCTTTATATGATCCGAATCTGATATCTCAGCCACCCTTCTAATATTTGATCTTTCCATCGGCCATTGATAGCTATTCATAGCCATTTATTTGATCAATCCATATGCTTCTTCAGCGCTTCTTGCTAGCAATGCCCCTCCCGCTGAAGCATCAATAAAATTTCTTGTTTCCCCCATAAGACCATTGTAGAAGAAACACATTTGTTGGTCTTCGGGGAAACCATGTCGAGGGCATCGCCTCAGTAGATCTTTGAAACGTTCCCAAGCTTCATATAACGGTTCGGAGTCCAATTGATGAAATTGAGTAATCTCACTTTTTAGCTTCATTGTCTTGTTTGGTGGGAAAAATTTGAACAAAAATTTTTCGCTCAATTCTTCCCATGTCTTTATACTTCCGGGAGCTAAAGTTCCAAGCCAATTTCTTGCTTTCTCCCTCAAAGAGAATGGAAATAATCGTAAGCGTATTGCATCATCTGAGACTCCATTCATTTTGATAGTATCACATATTTGCATGAAATGAGTGAGATGGGCATGTGGATCTTCGACAGCAAATCCTCCAAATTGATTTTGTTGAACCATTAAAATTAAGGCGGGCTTCAACTCAAAGTTGAGGGCGTTGATTGGTACATGAGTGATTCCTCCAAAGTTTCGGTCTAGTTTTGGTCGGAATCCATCCCGAATTGATTGCACCCTAGTTGTTGGATTTTCAATCCTTCCGCCCTCGTTGTCTTGGATTATTGCATTCTTGTTCTCGTTGTCCCTTCCCACGTTATCTCCCGCTCTCTCCATATCTTCAAAAAGATCCCTTCTTAATTTCCTTGCGGTAGCACTTGTTCTTCGGGCAAATGCTTCTACTTCCGGGATGAAAGTTTCTAAAGGTACTCGAGATGAACGGGTGTTCATGTACTCCCTGAGTAGAAATTGTATAACATGAATTAAGTAACAAATAAGAAAATGTTTAAAGTAAGACTAGAAACACTTATCGTAATATCAACACTAATAAAATAAATTTAGTCCCCGACAACGGCGCCAAAAATTATTCACTATATTTTTAAACAATCCGCAAGTGTACGGAGAATATGTAGAAAGCGGCGAGCAAGGTCATATTCCACAGAGACTAAATATTCTTATTGTGTTGAGTACTAGATTATAGTGTTTCCGGTTTTATCTAGACGATCGGAAGGTAAAATGGATGGTTAATGAAATAAAATACAATGACCACAATAAATTAAAATAATTGAAAATATCCGAATAGAAGCGAATTTCAAGAGTTTAGAAAGGTAGATTCCAAGGCTAGGTTTCCGTTGATTACTAACTTTAGTCGGTATTGGTTCCAAAAGGCTCTAAGTACGTCTCTAAAACGATGATCACAACAATATTCTAAAGTCTCTCTCGAGATGCATTAAAACGTAGATTAAACAACCTATAACAACGTCTCCGTCTATTATAAATTATCTAACTCCAAAATGTTCATAAGATTAGATATCATCATAGTTCATCACCGATTTCTCAATCTCGTAATTTAATACGTCAAATACACGAAACCTATTAATGCCCTCTTCTCTCGAATTATGAGCAATTAAGTTAAACATGTAAAAACATTGATCAAGTGTCTAAACATGAATCAAAACCAAGTATTTAATAAAGAAATCACACTAGATAAATATAATTATCAATCCCTCAAAATCATAGCAAATCAACGTACTCCCATGCCCGGAATCTAAAGAGTTTAGCCGGACATGGTAATGAAAGGAAGATTAATAATCATCATGTTCATGCTAATTAAAACAACAAAATGAATAAAAGATAGGAAGAAGATAAAACTCTTGGTGTGTCTTGATTGATCCCGGTTGAAGCCTTCAAATGTTCTTGAAGTGTTCTTCAAGAATTTCTTCAAATCTCCTTCTTTTTGGAATGAAAGCCCCTCAATATTTTGTTTCTCTCTCTCTAATCTCTCCAAATTCAGCATATCCACTAAGTCTTGCCTAATATCCCTTTTTATAAAGCCAAACACATCACTTTTTATACACAAATCTTGCAAAAATGTCAAAAGATGATTTTTCCACCGAAAAGTGACACGGCCCGTGTCAAATGACACGGCCCGTGTCAAATGACACGGCCCGTGTCATAGTGTGCTAAAAACTCCAATTCTTGCTGGACAGGGAACTCGACCGTGTCAATTGACACGGCCGAGCAAATGACATGACCGTGTCGAATGACACGGCCCGTGTCATACTCCTCTAGATTACTGAAACTCGCTGGATGTGAAACCCGACCGTGTCAATATGGCACGGCCGGGATAATGACACGGCCCGTGTCGATTGACACGGCCGGGCTCGTGTTGACTCGTTTTGGCACCGTTTTGACTCCTTTTTAAGCCCGATCTCTCGTTTCCGCATTGCTTGATATGTATTGGGTTGGAGACTTCGTTCTTGCTTGATTTATGTCCATAAAGTACCTATAAAATCAATAAAACGTACCCAAGCGTGATTGAGTCCAATAAACACAATATGAGTATAAACGACACAGTTCTACATATTTTAGGATCTTAAAACTCGGAAAATCGATGCAAAAATATGTGTAAAAATGAGTGTTATCATAAATAAATCAAAGAAACTATAGAATAACTCAATTAGTGTATCTTAGTTTTAAATCTTATTTAATTAATACAAAATAACAAAACAAATGAAAAAACTCATATTTACTAAATTATATAATTATTGATTTTATGAATCTTCAAAGAGATATTTGTAAATACATAAGAAATTAAATTTAATAATAATATTCCGTAGATTTATCTTTGTATAAATAGAATGAAAGAAAATAAAAATTGATCGTTTAATTATAAGAATTAAATTATCTCCTTTTTGGACATTTAACAGAAATTGTTAAATATTTATTGAACTATTTTGGCACGAAAAGGACGAAAAAGGACGTGGAGCCAAATCTATTTTTAAAAATTTCTCATAAGACCAGAGTGTACTTTTTCTTCCTAAAATATGTAAGCAATTTTTTTTGATAACAACATATTTATCAATCGAATGATCTCTAAATAAAAGATAGAGAATAAAATTTGACTATAAATCTTTTTAAAAATATATCTCGATATTTTAATTATTTTTAATTCCCAGTCACTCAAAAAATAGGAAATTCGTGTGAGAAAAGAAGGGAATTATTGTCCTGTAAGAATAATTGATTTTGTGAGAGATTTTAGTTTTGTTTATTTTATTTTCTAATATGCTTTGGATGATGTATATTTGCAATATTTTTGTACAATTGCTTCCATAATATTTATTATATTATACTACACATTTAGGAGTAAAGTATTTATTAAACAATTGATATTAAACTCATCAGATAGTAGATTGGCGTTTAAATTCCAAAGACGACAATTTCCACTAATTATGCTTTTCCATAGTTATGCACTCTCATGTTGGCGTGCATCTGCCAAGACTCGTATTCAATCGTGGTCAGTTTTATGTAGCCGTATCAAAATTAAGAGCACGAAAGACTTCAATTTTTTTTATTGCGACAAGAGTGGTGTAATCATAAATAGAACAACTAATTTAATTTTCAAAGAAGTGCTATAAAATTTATTGTGAATGGTTCGGTATTATGCGTTTCTCTGTGAATTTTTTCTTATACTCCCGTATTTTATACGGGTGGTATATACTAGTATATAAGGAATCAAGTAGAACGCTGGTTCCTGGGTGGCAGATTGCTACAAGGACGCAAGTTCGAGTCCTGGCAGCCGCAGTGTGGGAGTTTTATCCCTTCAATGTGGGGGATAGCTCCTTGTGGGCACCAAACACTGTTCCTCCCACCTAGTGGGCCGTTGAGTCACCATGATTTAATTCCTCCATCAATCCTTGTCGGACTGGGGATGGGGGCCCTGGGACGAAGGATTTCGCCTTTTAGTGCAAGTAATCAAATAGAAAAGGCTAGTTGAGGGCACATTTGGTACTTTAAAGTTTTAAACCCATAGATTATCATAGAATTAGTCAAAAAATAAACACACGTGCACACATCAATACTGCAAATACCCATTATTTATAGAAGTAGAAGAGAACATCTTCTACACTTCGCCATTTTCTGAAACTGAAAAACTGCTTCTTGATTTTGACTATAAAACTTAAAAAGTGCAAAGACTGTTGAGAATGGATGCCTCCGGGGCCATTGCCGGCGGCTTAGATGGCTCCTATAAGCCACTGATACCACTTTACTTCACTTTCATGGTGATTTGGGCTTTCTCCGCCATTTCTTGGACCTGCAAAAACGGCCATTTTCAGGTTAATTATGCATGTGTTTCTCATTAGTTTTCTGGTTTCAGTCAGGACCGGTCCTAGCCGATTTGAGGCCCGAGACAAAAAAAGAACGAGCCCTTTACAATAATTTTTTTTGGTAAAAGAGGCTCGGTCCAAGCCGATTTTGCCTTTTTTTTCTGCCAGCTACGTAAGGAACGTCAAACATACGTAATTTCTAAATTTTTGTCTCTTTTTTTTCTGATATCTACGCAAGGAAAGTAGAACATATGAAATTTTTAATTTTGGGCCGGCCCTGGTTTTAGTTGTGGAATTTTCATTTTTTCTCTCTCTCTCTCTCTCTATTACTTTGAACAGCCAAATAAACTGCAATGGATGCTTGCCTCTGTTCCCTGGATCAAAGCTTTGCAACTTTCATTATCTTTCCTCTTCTGGTACACCTTCACTAAGATTCATCAGTTACTTGTGATATCCATATCTCCACTTTTTGACATTTTATTTAATGCTGTAATAATGATAATCAGAAAACTAGGAAGCACGGGTACTTCTGTGAGCATGACGCACCCGCACCCGCACCGGATACTTTACCCGATACTCCATGAATACACATATGTATATTTGCAGTATTTGCAGTTCCATTTATATGGTTAAAATATTTTTCTAAATGTGCTTAATTGGTATATATTTTCAATTATTTAAAAAAAAAATATGTATATATACACCGCTTCCGTACACTTATAAAATTTCAAAATATGCCCTATTCTCGTACCCGTATCGTATCATATCCGTGTCCCGTACTCATATCGTTGTATCAAAATCAGTAAATAATCTGTTTAACCCTAACAGGGGTAGAAGGACGACAACTCATTATTTTGAGATGAGTCTAGTTTAATCATTTTTGCCCTGTCCATGAGTCGAACAAGGGCCGGTCCAATAGTTTTGGATGCCCTGGGCGGAGACTTAAAAAAATACCCCTATTTCAGGATTGGTCCTATGAATTTTAATACCCTTGGACGAAATGCCCAAAAATGCCCCAATTTAGAAAAAGTACATTATTTGACGTTACCAATTCACCCCCAATGTGCACTTGGAAAAACATTAAAATCTTTAATTAATAGTTCTAATTCCTACAATTTTATATAAATGCAAGATAGCACCCATAGTGTTGCCAAACCATTTAATGTAAAACAAAGCTAAGATACATTTAGCACCCGCAGTAGAACTTGATACATGTTCCTGCTAAAAGAATAACAATCTATATTGACTACTTGTAAAGTAGGTTAGTGCATTCAAGTAGTTGGTTTTCAAGTCATTCTGAAACAGAGTTTAAAAAATGTATTTTGTAACAAATTCATATCACACTAAACATAATTTGCATCTGTAGAATATTAAACTTTAAATATTTAACAACTGATTTTTTGTTCGATATATTTAGCTCATATATGATTTAACTCGTTTAAAGGATAAAAAAACTACAAGTTATAAAAGCACTGAGAAAATGGGATATAGAAAATGATACAGGAAAGTAATAAAAGTAAATGAGAACAAAAAGCAAACAAAAACTATTTATGGTTGATTAGTAAAAGTGGGTGAGCTTGTACTTTTATATACTTTGAACTTTTTTAGTATTAGGACGTACAGAACCATAATATACTAGGCCGTGACACATTAATTGATGTCCTTTGGGCTGATGATGCCCTGGGCCGTCGCCCATGCCGCCCAACACTTGGGCGGGCCCTGAGTCGAAGCCCGTACCTCCATCACGCTCATGAATGCTGATGGTACCAGAGTTGCAATGAATTCTTACCTAAACGAGGTACGACTCATGAGGAGATCAAAAAATATGAGATTAAATTCAGCGTAAAATCATGAGTTGCAGGCATGGTGCTTGTACCCGTTAAATTCATTGCAACTCTCGTAAGATCATAATTTATTTGATTTATCATCTTTTTTGCAGGTACTCGTATTTTTATTCGAATTTGTGCTCTTTATGGGTATCTTTTGGGGTGTATATAGTGGGAATAGCATTTCAGACATCTGCAGTTGTATCATTGCTTCTCATTTCTCATGGATACTGCATCACCTGTCGTCGGCTTTCCCTGTCCGAGCGTCGGGCAATGGCTGTTCAGGCCTGTGTCTTGTACATGACTCTCGTTGGCTACAGAGCTTCTGTACCCTATTTTTCTGTGAGTTTTTCCAATTCTTAATTAGTTTAATTTTGCTAGTGTTTTGTTTTCGTGAATAGGTAGTGAAAGTGTATTTTGTTTCTGTGTGTCTAAAAAGCCTAAACAGGAGGGAGTCATTTAAAGGGATCATTACAAAATCACCCACGAGGTTATACTAATTACAACAGAACCCCAAAACTTTTTTGAAATTACAAAAAACTCGGTGGAGGTTTTATGTTGTTTCGTGAATTCCTTGTTTACGAGGGGTGGGATATGTGAGGCCTATCAAGTTCGGAGAGTATTTGGTAAGGAGTAAGTATGGGGTGGTTCAGTTTGCTTTTCGCATAAAATAAAACCAAAACAAAACATTTTGGTTTTTTAGTTTAGGAATCGAATAACCAAAGTCATTCGGCCTAGTTTGGTTTTTTTTAAAAAAATCGTTAATAGAACTTCGGGTTCGGTTCCTTAGAAAAACATCCGGTTCGGGTTCGAATATTAGAATTTCAAACTTTCAGTAACCGTAATAGCCAAAGTTAATTACCGAACAATATAGTATAAACCATATAACTCGAAATATAAACCTCGAAATATAAACCTAATATATTTATTATTATTATTGTAGGAATTTTTCCACATTATATAAACTAAAAAGCACAAAATAACCGAAGCTACCGAAATTTTCTACTTTTTCGTTTCTTTCTGAGAAATTTGAAACTGTTCAGGTACTTTTGGTTCCTTGAAAAGTTTAATTCCGTTCCTACAAGTTTGGTTTTATATCGGTTTGATTTTGTTTTTTAATTTTATATTTATTGTTAAAAAAAGGATAATTTATCAAACTTTTCTAAGAACGGAGAGGTAATAAAGATACCAAATACATTTGGACTCATTTTGAAATGCAAACACTTCAATTAACAATTGAATAAATTATAATATAATAATTTTTAATTAGTAGATAAAAATATTTTAATATTAAATTTGGTGTGCAAAAGTCAAAACAAAAGAAGAATATTTCAAAGGGAGAATTAATTATAAAATCGCCCATGAGGTTGTGTTAATTACAACAAGACCCAAAATTCTTGGAAATTACAAAAAGACGGTGTATGTTCCTTTATGTTTTAAATGTGAAGGGGGTAACCATAGTATTCTCTAGATATCAGGGGAATATTGAAATGCTTTTATTTACAGGGTGAAATGTGAGAAGCTGTCAACTTTTTCTTCCCTCTAACTATTTCTGATTTTTTTATTATTTATAATAATCTGATCTTTATAATAAAAATAAAATGGCATTTAATTTAGAACTATTACTCTTTATGTACAGGGGCTCTTGCTGCTCAACTATCTCATCATTTTCTATGTAATGTTCAATCATATATCTCGAAACTTAAGTGTTTTACGGGAGCAATTGAGCTTCGTAGACGACGAGGATGTCAACGCGATGCATGATGCGGTTTACACCAAATACATCATGTTCAAGTATGCGTTTTCTTAATTAAAGAAACTACCTTTGAGGTTTTGCTTAATACAAAAAACTAGGTCCGTTGGGTGTGATTTGCAAAACAGAAACATAAGACGGGATGTTTTTGTAATTTTGAATAATAAATGGGTTCTTTTCGTAGGTGAACTGAACCTCAGGGGTAGTATCTGTAATTATTCCATCTGTAAAGGGTGGTAGTGAATAAAAAGAGCTGACAATCAAACACGAGTCTGATATATTCTTTTCCTCCGTATTGCTTTTGTTCAGGAAATTTCAAGGTGCAATGCAAGTCGCGGCTGTCTCAGAACTCGCAGTACGAACATCTTTATTGAGTAATTATATAATATTTATATATGTATACAATATTTATAAATTAATTATATAAATCTAACCAAAAAAAAAAAATTACAAAGCTGACGCATTATATACTTGCAAGTAGCATTTTGGTTGCATGAATATTGCATTTATATACCAGCTCAAGTCATGATTCTTATAATTATTTTAGTGTTGTGATATTTTAATAATACGTTTATAAAATGCATTAGATAATGAAATCTTCTCATTTTTTTAACATATAAAACAGTAAAGCATGTCTAGGATTTGGTTTTATGCAATAATCGAGATATTTTTTTAGATTTTCGTAAGCACGGGTAATCCATTGGAGAGTTATTGGATTCGGTTGTTGATTCGAGAGTGGGCGCAGTTCTTCATCTTCATGTACATTGGGTTAGTAATAAAGTATCAATCTGACATGTGTTGGTTATACTATGAAAAAGAGTATGGACTCTGGACTTCTGCAGTCTAATGAGAATCATTGTTTTTTGTTTATTCTCTCTTTTCTTTTGGCTAGATGGATTTTTAGATGCCAAGAATTGGCGCCTCGTTTCTCACTTATGCCTACTTGGAGTTCTATACGGGAGACGACAATACCTCCCGTTTATAGCATCGTAAGTCCAAACGAGTTGTGAACTAAAAAATAGGTTAAGACAGCTAATGGAACTCCATATGATTACTGGGATTTGATATATGTTTTCTAAATCAGTTCTCGTTTTTATTACAGGAAATGGATGCCGAGAGTTTCAAACGATTTAGAAGTCACGAATGGAACATTGGAGTGGTAAGTGAGAACTTTCCTAAAAAGAAAAAGAAGCGACTCTCGCACTGCATTCTTGAAGTATTCTTAAAAAAGGTTGATCTTGTTATGTATTGTAGCCAACTTTGCCGCGTAAGGGAAGCTTAAAGGATTCGGTTGTAGTTGTAATCCGACAGCCGAATGCATACGGCTTATCGATACATTCCTAACATAAATAGCTCTATCATGATGGAGATGTGAATATGGGCTGATCATGTAAAGTTCCGAAAAGTTTTAAGACGAGCTAATGGAACTCTTTTTAGTAAGAGTAGTCTGTAGTGCAGAACGTATAGCTTCTGCTTCTTCAATTTTGATTCGTGATTTTTGCTTCCGTTCGAACTTAAGAGGAAAAATTACTAGGGTTGAAAATGTTGAATTGATGACACAATGACTTTATTAGTGAAAGCTTGTATTACTAGGCCCGTTATTTGTATTATCAAATAAAAATAATTATATATTTATTTATCTGATTGTGATAGTATAATGAATAATATAATAATTAACGATCGAAAAATATTTATGTATTTATTTAGAATTAATATTTCAAAAAAAAAAAAAAAAAAAGTTGAGGCCCACGGGCCGGGCCGAGCCCGCCCGAGGCGGCCACGGGCCTAATAATTTTGGCTCGGGCCAAAAAAAGCCCAGTCCATTTTATTGTCCAGACCATTTGGACTTTACCAGGTCTAGATGAGACTATGTACAGCCTATTTCAACCCGATTAAATATTGACAGTATAAACTTTGAAAAACACTTAGACACACACGGGGACGTAGAAGACAAATGCTCTTCATATGGACGAATTTTATGCTCAAGAATATCAAAAAATGCGATCGACAATAATATAAAAAGTATCTGGGCGCGCTGCCATAACCGCCGCCTGACCATCGCCGGCTTCCACCATGATGACGCAGTAGGATTATGCGTGGAACGGATCGACAAGCGTCTAAACCCTTTTTATAAACGAGAAATACAAACGTAAAACTCGGAAACTAAGAGACAACTCTTAAAACTCACAAGGAGGATTTATATTGATTGATAAAAACTGAATATCTGAATATTGCAACCTAATGATCTATATATATATATATATATATATATATATATATATATCAAACAAGTGAGAAACCAACATGTGAATACACAAAATACATATGGAAATATAAATGAAAAGTCTAGCCACAAAGCATGACTTTGAATGAGCCACAAAGCATGACTTTGAATGAGAAACATATGAAAAAGGAATAAGGAAGAAAGTGGCTGACTTTCCAAGCTAGAAAACGTGGCTGGAAGAAATGTAAGAAGAACACAGCTCACAAAAGTCAGATCTGGACAGTAGATGTTTGGCGCGGTTTCGAATTTTGATTTCCAACTTTTAGATTTACACTTGATTAATACGGTCAAACATGGGTTTTTCTGTTTATGCCCTTTTGTTCCTCGAATTGGCTTGCGAGATGTTCTACATCAGTCTCCTCTACCTCTGAAGAACTCGACCCCGTGTTCTCTTCTGAAAAGGTAACGTCATCCAGGTAGTAGTCATAAATGTCTGCGACGTTAAAAGTGTTCGATATGTGGAAGGAGTCGGGAAGTGTGACTACGTAGGCGTTATCGTTGATCTTTCTTGAAATCTTGAATGGACCATATTTCCGAGGTTGGAGCTTCTTATAAGTACCCACGGGGAAACGTTCTTTTCATAAGAAAACCATTACGTCATCGCCTACCTTGAAAGTTTTACGGCGACGGTGTAGATCGGTGGCGGTTTTATACTTTGTTCCCGTCAATTCAAGTTTGTGCTTAACTTCTTCTTTAATGGTTTGGAAATCTTTAGCCATGTTTTTTGCTGCAATACTAGTACCTGGGAGGTGTGGTAGTTTGACTAGATCCACGACATATTTCGGAATTGACATGTAGACCAAGGAGAACAGTGAGCGACCAGTTGCGGAATGTTGTGCACTATTATATGAAAACTCAATTTGTGGGAGAGCAAGATCCCATTGCTTTGGTTTGTCTCCACATACACTTCGAAGCATATTGCCTAGGGTACAATTAGTTACCTCGGTTTGGCCGTCTGATTGCGGGTGAGCGGTGCTGCTCTTATTCAACTTGGTTCCAAATAAGCGCCAAAGGGTGATCCATAAATGGCTTAGAAACTTGGTGTCGCGATCGGAGGTGATGGTTTTTGGAACCCCATGAAGACGGACCACTTATTTAAAGAATAGCTTGGCTATATTGCTTGCGTCGGCTGTCTTTTTGCAAGCGATGAAGTGTGTCATTTTTGAGAATCGGTCGACTACCACGAAGATTGAGTCGACTCCTCATTGTGTGCGAGGTAATCCTAAAACAAAGTCCATCGATAGATCTAGCCATATGTCATCGGGGATTGGTAGAGGTAAATAAAGACCGGTGTTTTGGGCTTGACCTTTCGCTACTTGACAAATGTAACACTTGCGAACAATTGCCTCCACATCACGCTTGAGTTGAGGCCAATGATAATGATCGATGACGCTAGTGATGGTTTTGTCGCGGCTGAGGTGACCACTTAATCCTCCTCCATGCAAGTCGCGGATAAGTTTTTCACGCAGTGAAGAATTGGGAATGCATAGTTGGTTACCTTTGAAGAGGTAGCCGTCACGGATATAGTAATCTTCCGTTGGTGTGCCCGTGTTGCATCTTTCCCAAATTTTCTGGAAATCGTCGTCTTCTTTGTATTGGTCCTTCAATTCTTCAAACCCGATAACTTCGTGGGCAAGCGTGATCATGAGTGTGGCGCGTCTACTTAAGGCATCGGCCACGCGGTTAAGGACTCCAGATTTGTGCTTGATGACGAAAGGGAACTTTTGGAGATAACTCACCCAACGTGCATGCATTTTACTTACCGTCTTTTGACTGTTGATGAACTTAAGGGCTTGATGGTCGGTGAAGAGCACGAATTCCTTTTGCACGAGGTAGTGTTCCCATTGCTTCAAAGCTCGGAACACGGCATAGAATTCTTGGTCATAAGTACTCCACTTTTGTCGGGCATCGCTTAGCTTTTCACTAAAGAAGGCGATGGGTGTTCGCTATAATTTTAAACAATCCGCAAGTGTACGGAAAATATGTAGAAAGCGGCGAGCAAGGTCGTATTCCACAGAGACTAAATATTTTTATTGTGTTGAGTATTAGATTATAGTGTTCTCGGCTTTATCTAGACGATCGAAAGGTAAAATGGATGATTAATGAAATAACATACAATAATCACAATAAATTAAAACGATTGAAAATATTTGAATGAATTGCAAGAGTTTAGAAAGGTAAATTCCAAGGCTAGGTTTCCGTTGATTACTAAATTTAATCGGGATTGGTTTCAAAAGGGTCTAAGTGTGTTTCTAAAACGACGATCACAACAATATTCTAAAGTCTCTCTCGAGATGCATTAAAACGTAGATTAAACAACCTATAACAACCTCTCCGTCTATTATAAATTATCTAACTCCAAAAAATATTCATAAGATTAGATATCATCATAGTTCATCACCGATTTCTCAATCTCGTAATTTACTACGTCAAATACTCGAAACCTATTAATGCCCTCTTCTCTCGAATTATGAGCAATTAAGTTTAACATGTAAAAACATTGATCAAGTGTCTAAACATGAATCAAACCAAGTATTTGATAAAGAAATCACACTAGATAAATATAATTATCAATCCCTCAAAATCATAGCAAATCAACGTACTCCCATGCCCGGAATCTAAAGAGTTTAGCCGGACATGGTATTGAAAGGAAGATTAATAATCATCATGTTCATGCTAATAAAAACAACAAAATGAAGAAAAGATAGGAAGAAGATAAAACTCGTGGTGTGTCTTGATCGATCCCGGTTGAAGCCTTCAAATGTTCTTGAAGTGTTCTTCAAGAATTTCTTCAAGACCCCTTCTTTTTGGAATGAAAACCACTTAATCTTTTGTTATTCTCTCTCTCTAATCTCCCAAAATTCAGAATATCTCCTATCATGCCCCATATCCTCCTTTTATAAAGATAAAACAATCACTTTTTCCACACAAATCTTTCAAAAATGTCAAAAGATGATATTTCCACCGAAAAGTGACACGGCCCGTGTCAAATGACACGGCCCGTGTCATAGTATGCTCAAAAAGCCAAAACCCGCTGGACAGGGAACTCGACCGTGTCAAATGACACGGCCGAGCAAATGACACGACCGTGTCAAATGACACGGCCCGTGTCATACTCGTCTAAATAAGCAAGAAAGGCCCTGGAAGTGAGACCCGACCGTGTCGATATGGCACGGCCGGGATAATGACACGGCCCGTGTCGATTGACACGCCTGGGCTCGTGTTGACTCGTTTTGACACCGTTTTGACTCCTTTTTAAGCCCGATCTCTCGTTTTCGCATTGCTTGATATGTATTGGGGTTGGAGACTTCGTTCTTGCTTGATTTATGTCCATAAAGTACCTATAAAATCAATAAAACGTACCCAAGCGTGATAGAGTCCAATAAACATAATACGAGTATAAACGACACAGTTCTACACATTTTAGGATCTTAAAACCCGGAAAATCGATGTAAATATATGTGTAAAAATGAGTGTTATCAAAATCCCCCAAACTTGAACGTTGATCGTCCCAAGCAATGCACTTTAAAATAACCACTCTTAAGGGAACTCGTCCCTCAACATACCTCAAAGGATCATTTTGAAAATTTATCAATACGACTCAAGAAATAAATAAGTCGAGTTCTATAAAGTATTCAAATCTCGGGGGTGCTTCCTTAACATCATAGCTAATACTTGAATAATACGGACCTCGCCGGTCAAGTGTATTCCCTCACTCTCAAAGTGTATAAAGGGATAAGTAACGCTCAAAACTCATTCAATGAAATAAGAATCCCCATAGGCTTGCCAATTGTCTACATCTCTACCACTAGTTGTGCATGCAAATTTGGTGAATCAAAAAGGACTTTAATGGTTGTAATGTAGGCTTTTTGATCGGGGTAGGATACGTATGGCTTAAAGTGACTTGACTTGAGCAAATTAGAACATTATCTCCTCAATCACTTCGCTCAATTGGAAGCTCAATAATCCCTTAGGATTTTGTTTCTTTCAACCCCTTGATTTGAATATCATGGCACTAAGCACTTTTGAAAGTGAAAATCACAACCTTATTCCTCCTTATTGCTCCATACATCTCGTTTCTTTTGTGTCCACCCTTTTTTTTTTTTATTATTTTTGTGGTGGACAACATCATCATTAAATCACACCAATCCTCCTTCAAATTTATTTTGATAATTCATTGCATTTTGAACCAACAATCTTCCCGATTGCTACCACATCTTTTTATTCTTTTGCCAATTTGTTCTAAATAGCTCAAGTATAGGGACAAAAGTTTATAATGGAACGGAAAGCTCATAATGTGGTTAACAAGAAATAGGCTTTAAGCTCAATCGGGCTAACTAGGGAAACAAATTTTTCGGGTTGGCCAAAAGATTTGAAAGGTTGTCAAATAAAAATTGCCTTAAATCATTTTCACTAATTTGCAAACATACTTGTAGTTTCGAATAAGATACCAGGGCAAGTTCTAGAGTCTTAAAATATGAATGGAACACTCGACAATGAAACTTGCATATTTAATGATGCACGAAGGCTCAAAAGCTCACAAGTTAGATTTGTTCATATTTCCAAGAGATTAGGCTATTTATTCAATTTCACACCCTTTTGATTATTCTACAATTTTTCCTCTTCAAATTATCCTCGATTTGTATATCAAAATAACAAAATAAATCCCGAGGCATCCAAGACAAGAGTTCATTCTTTCGAGTTTCATCAAAGTTCATCATCATCAAAACACACCAAGTGCGAGATAAAACACACCAAAATAAAACACACCAAAATAAAACACACCAAAATAAAACACACCAAAGTAAACAATTCAAACCAAAACATAAAACAAAATTCAAACACACCAAAAAAAAAAATCAAACAAACAATGTAGGTATTTCTTGACCCAATATCTCCCCCCAAACTTGAATTAAAGATTATGCACACATAGGGGGTATAGTATTTAAACAAAAAAAAACTTTGGGACAACAAATACTTACAACCGGTCCTAATGATTTGGCGGAGGATAATGGCCTTGTTGGATATGCCAATCTTCCATTCGTTGTAAAATTGAAAGCATCACGTCTTGTCTTTCACGGGTTTCCTCTCGGAAAGCCTCGAACTCTTCTCGAGATACGGCATTTCTTGATTCGGCTTGTCTCGACGACTCGGGCCGATCTTTCCTTCTTTCTTCTTCCTCTCCCGATTCTCTTTCTTCTTCCGGGCCTCTCTAATACTCGAATTCCTCCTCCATTCTCTCATCTCTCTCTTCTTCTCTCATCCTCTCGTTTCTATCCTCAAATTTCGTACGCCTAGGACAGACATTACGGGCAACATATCTTTCACTCGGGGAAATTAATCCAGCTGCCTCCCGGGCCAATTTGTGCGCTTCCGTGGACATTTGTAGATTTCCTATGTCCCGAATACTAGAAATAGTTGTCAAAGTTGTATTCGGGAGTAGGAAGTGATTGCCGTCATTCTGGAGAAAAATAACTCGGGAGTCGTAGTCGAGGATATTCATCAACTTCATTGGGATTGATAGAAGCATATTTCCCGGGAGGGGAGTTCGGTTTTGTAGAGGTACGTCAAGATGAAGTGCGATAGGGGTAATTAAACCCCCTATCCAAATCTCCCCTCTCGGTTTAGTGGCAACGTCTTCGAAGTGGTCCATGATAATAGCTCCGGTTGCGGGATTTGTTCCGTCGAGTATATGAGCTAGGACATAAAGCTCTCGCTGAGTTATCGGCCCCGTTTCTTTCCGGCCAAAGATAGTGCTTGCGATGACTTTGTGTAAATAGCGGAGGATAGGATTACGAAGAGATGATCCTTTCGCCGATTTTGGGTCCGGGTACTCAATCATTGTCCTCCAGTAAGTCTCACACTCAAACCGATTGATTCGGTATTCTCCGTGCCTTCGAGCGTCATATATAGTATCCAATTCACCCGGACCCAATTTTTCGTTTTTGTTGTTGAGCCGAAATTCCAAGGCGGTCGGCTCATGCGAAATCGGGTCTCTTTTAACGCAGAGTGTGCTAAGAAATTCCAGCGTGAGACATCGGTAAGTGGGCCAATGTTGAGTCATTAACGTCGTCCAACTTATTCGTCCGAGTAGCCGCATAACATCTTCTTTTATCCCCATCGCAGTCATGCATTCATCGTCCGGCCATCGAGTGGGGAGCATTTTTTCTGCCCCAATGTCTCCCATCGTGCTAGGCGACTCGGCGGAAGCTCAATTCCATACGTCTCGGGCGTCTCGACAGCCCCTTGAGTAGGTATTCTCTCCGGTTGTTCAATTTCTGTTGCGGGCCTTCCTCTTTCTCGTTGAGTTGCGCCTCGTCCTTGGGCATTTCCTCGTCCTCGTTGAGCATTTCCTCGTCCTATGGCCATTTTCCTACAAGAGAATTATCTATTATCACTTGTTCACACAAGCTCCGAATTACTATTTTTCGATAATACACGTACCCCCAACTTTTTACAAAACATTTTTTTTTTCAACAATAAGTGTTTTCTTCAAAATATCCCAACCATAAATTTCAACCCCAAATGTAAGTAAAATCCCAAACATGTAATGACATCAATCATATATATCCAACATGTATGATAATCACCAACAAAATTTCAACTCCTTTAATTCATGATAAATTTCCCCAAAAAAATAATCCATTCAAGAACCCTAAGTTGCTCAATAAATCATGTTCCACATAATCGGAATTCAATGAATAATTAAACCTTACAAAATCGTGAATCATACCTTGAATTCGGAGTGAAAATTGAAAAAAAAACTCAGAAAAAATCGCGACCCAAACCCGGATGAATTCGTCCGATTCTTACCCTTGAAGCTTTAGGATTGTGGAATAATGATGAACACTTTGTTTTTATGTGAGATTTGACACGGTTTTTGCGTGATTTTGCCGGATTTGATGAGATTAGAGACTAGGGTTTATGATTTGGAGAGGAGGAAAGTTTTGGGGAAGAAGATGAAATGGACTCGGCCGTACTGCTCTTTTTATACCCCCCGACCGACACGGCCCGTGTCAAATGACACGGCCCGTGTCATACCTGCTTCATTTGTTAAAATTTTGCCGCTGTCCAACTGACCCGGCCGTGTCAAATGACACGGCCCGTGTCGTACTACGCCAGAAAGTGAAATTTGACCTGGGTACCTGACTCGACCGTGTCATATGACACGGCCCGTGTCGTACCTGCTTGGATTCTTCAAATCGGTTGGCCAACGGACCCGATTCCTCTTGTGGTACACATCTCCTCACGATCATGTCGGCACATCTCTTAAAAAGTAATGGATCATCCCACATATAGAACTTGATATCATGTAGGAATTTCTTCTTTTGATAATGAGATAAATCCGGGGGTAGCACACCTGCGACCAAAAAATTAACAATGTCAGCAAACCACGGAAATTTAGCTTCTACCATAAAGAGCCGCTCGTCCGTAAATTCTTTTTTAATCCCTTCGATCTCCGGTTCCTCCTCCTTTTTGTACTCGAGGCGAGATAAGTGGTCGGCTACCACATTTTCACATCCTTTTATGTCTCGAACTTCCACGTCAAACTCTTGTAAAAGAAGAATCCATCGAATTAGGCGAGGTTTAGAGTCTTTCTTCTCAAACAAGTATTTAATAGCTGCGTGATCCGTGTGTACAATCGTCTTTGTCCCAATTAAGTATCATCGGAACTTATCAAAAGCAAATACTACGGCAAGCATTTCTTTCTCCGTTGTTGTGTAATTTTGTTGGGCTCCGTCCAATGTTTTGCTTGCATAATAAATAGCCCGAAAGAGTTTTTCACGACGTTGTCCCAACACAGCACCGACCGCATAATCACTTGCATCACACATGATCTCAAAAGGTTGAGACCAATCCGGTACCACGAGGATAGGAGCACTCACTAATGCCTTCTTTAGAGTCTCAAATGCCTGCAAACATTCGTTAGAAAGAATGAAAGAGGTATCTTTTTCTAGCAATTTACTCAAAGGTTTAGTGGTTTTTGAAAAGTCTTTTATGAATCTCCTATAAAAACCCGCGTGTCCAAGGAAACTCCTAATTGCTTTTTCATTCTTTGGTGGGGGGAGTTTCTCAATGGCGACAATTTTCACCCTATCAACCTCCAAACCGGCGGCGGACACTCGATGGCCTAGGACAATTCCTTCTTGCACCATAAAGTGGCATTTCTCCCAATTCAACACGAGATTAGTGTCTTCACATCGCTGCAAAACTAAAGTAAGATTATGCAAGCAATGATCAAATGAATTTCCAAACACCGAAAAATCATCCATGAAAGCTTCCATTATATTTTCGATCAAACCGTGAAATATAGCCATCATACAACGTTGAAATGTGGCTGGAGCATTACATAAACCAAACGGCATTCTACGATAAGCATAAATTCCATAAGGACATGTAAAGGTCGTTTTTTCTTGATCTTCCGGTGTTATATAGATTTGATTATACCCTGAATATCCATCAAGAAAACAGAAAAATTCATGCTCCGCCAATCTATCAAGCATTTGATCAATGAAGGGAAGAGGAAAATGGTCTTTGCGAGTAGCCGCATTTAAAGCCCTATAGTCTATACATACTCGTCATCCTGTAACTACTCTCATAGCAATTAATTCATCTTTTTCGTCTTTGGTTACGGTCATCCCTCCCTTTTTTGACACCACTTGAGTAGGACTTACCCACTCACTATCGGAAATTGGATATATCATCCCGGCATCTAAAAGTTTTAATACTTCCTTTTTCACCACTTCTTTCATTATGGGATTAAGTCTCCGTTGATTTTGCACTTTAGGTTTAAAATTTTCTTCAAGCAAAATCCTATGCATGCATATGGAGGGACTAATTCCCTTCAAATCTGAGATAGACCACCCTATAGCCGACTTATATGTTCTCAATACACGAAGCAATTTATCTAGTTGAGTGGATGAACGTGAAGAGGATACAATTACCGGATTGGATTTGTTATCATCCAGAAATGCATACTTGAGGTGTTCCGGGAGGGTTTTAAGGTCCAAGCTTGGTTGAGATGAATCCGATTGAGATGAAACGGACCCCAAATTTTTGTCCATGTCGTTGGACACGTTTGATTCGTCCGTCAGCTTGATTTCTGCAACTACTTTATGCTCCCTTTTGTCTAAATCATCGAACGTATTGCTTTGCGTTTTTTCCTGTAGAGAATTCAATTCAGAAACATAATCAAACAAGTCAGAATCGTCAAACTCCAAAGTTGAATCACTAGAAAAACATGAATTCGTAAGAGCAAACTCTAACGGATCCGACGATAATGAGTGTAAGATTTTTTTCTTTCCATACGAGCTTATATGGTCAATAACATTGCAATATTCCGTATTATCATGAAATTTCATAGCTTTGAAAATAGAAAATAGAACATGCTCATCGTTAACACGTAGTGTTAATTCTCCCCTTTCAACATCAATAAGAGCCTTTCCCGTTGCTAGAAATGGACGTCCAAGGATAAGTGGTAAATCTCCGTCTTTTTCCATATCAAGGACAACAAAATCCGCTGGAAAAATAAATTTGTCGACTTTTACAAGCACATCTTCAACAATCCCCTTGGGATGTGTTATGGATCGATCCGCCAATTGTAGCATAACCGTTGTGGTTTTCATTTCTCCGCCACCTAATTTCCTAAAAATAGATAACGACATGAGGTTAATCGAAGCACCTAAATCACACAAAGCTTTATCGAATGAGACGTTTCCAATAGTGCATGGAACGGTAAAGCTTCCGGGATCCTTAAGCTTTTGAGGCAATTTGCGTTGGATAATAGCGCTACATTCTTCGGTTAGTTTAACCGTCTCATGATCTTCCATCTTTCTTTTTCTTGACATCACATCCTTCAAGAACTTTGCGTAGTTAGGCATTTGTTCCAAAGCCCGCAAAAGGAATATTGATATTAATTTTCTTGAAGATGTCTAAAAATTTTGCGAATTGTGCATCTAACTTTTTCTTTTTGAAACGTTGAGGGAAAGGTAGAGGAACGTTAGGAGTAGAGTTAGGAGATATTTTAAGCTTCTCAGCCCCCTTAGTTGTATCATGCTTCCCTTCTTCCTTTTCAATTTCGAATTGATCCTCCTTGACTTCCTCACTTGGCATTTTTGGCCCTTCATAATTCGTTCCACTTCTTAAGGTGATCGCTTGGCACGACTCTTTTGGATTCACTTCGGTATTGCTTGGAAATTGTCCACGTTGATGTTGACTCCCGACCACTTTAGCTAATTGTCCAATTTGAGTTTCGATATTTTTCATTTGAGCTCCCATGGTGGTAGCTAGTTGAGTGACATGGCCTTCGATTTTGTCTAATTTCTCCTCATCTCGACTAAATCGGATTTTCGTCTCCATCATGAAGGTAGCTAGAATATTCTCGAGATTCGACGTCGGTTTTGCTTCTTCAATTATCTCCCCATTCGATACCTTGAATCCGGCCGGTGGTTGCAAAGCATTTTTTGGATTGGCATAGCTAAATTTTCATGATTTCGATTTGAGGGATGGTAGAAGCCCGGTGGTGGATTATTTCGGTAATTATTGTAACTCCGATTATTAATGTAGTGTGCCTCTTCCAATGGATCGGACGGTAGTGAACTTGAACTTCCTTGGGAAACTCCCTTCGAATCACCTCCTTTTGTTAGAGCCCCCAATTGAGTAGTTAGCATCGTCATTTGTGCGGTTAATGCCTTTATAGGATCCGAATCGGATATCTCAGCCACCCTTCTAATATTTGATCTTTCCGTTGGCCATTGATAGCTATTCATAGCCATTTCTTCGATCAATCCATACGCTTCTTCAGCACTTCTTGCTAGCAATGCCCCTCCCGCGGAAGCATCAATAAAATTTCTTGTTTCCCCCATAAGACCATTGTAGAAGAAACACATTTGTTGGTCTTCGGGGAAACCATGTCGAGGACATCGCCTTAGTAGATCTTTGAAACGTTCCCAAGCTTCATATAATGGTTCGGAATCCAATTGATGAAATTGAGTAATCTCACATTTTAGCTTCATCGTCTTGTTTGGTGGGAAAAATTTGAATAAAAATTTTTCGCTCAATTCTTCCCATGTCTTTATACTTCCGGGAGCTAAAGTTTCAAGCCAATTTCTTGCTTTCTCCCTTAAAGAGAATGGAAACAATCGTAAGCATATAACATCATCCGAGACTCCGTTCATTTTGATAGTATCACATATTTGCATGAAATGAGTGAGATGGGCATGTGTATCTTCGACAGCAAATCCTCCAAATTGATTTTGTTGAACCATTGAAATTAAGGCCGGCTTCAACTCAAAATTATGAGCGTTGATGGGAACATGAGTGATTCCTCCAAAGTTTCGGTCGAGTTTCGGTCGGAATCCATCCCGAATTGATTGCACACTAGTTGGCGGATTTTCAATCCTTCTGCCCTCGTTGTCTTCGATTACTGCATTCTCGTTTGCGTTGCCCCTTTCTACGTTGTCTCCCGCTCTCTCCATGTCTTCAAAAAGATCCCTTCTTAGTTTCCTTGAGGTAGCACTTGTTCTTCGGGCAAATGCTTCTACTTCCCGGATGAAAGTTTCTAACGGCACTCGAGATGAACGAGTGTTCATGCACTCCCTGAGTAGAAATTGTATGAGTTAAGTAACAAATAAGAAAATGTCTAAAGTAAGACTAAAAACACTTATCGTAATATCAACACAAAAATTAATTTAGTCCCCGGCAACGGCGCCAAAAACTTGTTCGCTATAATTTTAAACAATCCGCAAGTGTACGAAAAATATGTAGAAAGCGGCGAGCAAGGTCGTATTCCACAGAGACTAAATATTTTTATTGTGTTGAGTATTAGATTATAGTGTTCTCGGCTTTATCTAGACGATCGAAAGGTAAAATGGATGATTAATGAAATAACATACAATAATCACAATAAATTAAAACGATTGAAAATATTTGAATGAATTGCAAGAGTTTAGAAAGGTAAATTCCAAGGCTAGGTTTCCGTTGATTACTAAATTTAATCGGGATTGGTTTCAAAAGGGTCTAAGTGTGTTTCTAAAACGACGATCACAACAATATTCTAAAGTCTCTCTCGAGATGCATTAAAACGTAGATTAAACAACCTATAACAACCTCTCCGTCTATTATAAATTATCTAACTCCAAAAAAATGTTCATAAGATTAGATATCATCATAGTTCATCACCGATTTCTCAATCTCGTAATTTACTACGTCAAATACTCGAAACCTATTAATGCCCTCTTCTCTCGAATTATGAGCAATTAAGTTTAACATGTAAAAACATTGATCAAGTGTCTAAACATGAATCAAACCAAGTATTTGATAAAGAAATCACACTAGATAAATATAATTATCAATCCCTCAAAATCATAGCAAATCAACGTACTCCCATGCCCGGAATCTAAAGAGTTTAGCCGGACATGGTATTGAAAGGAAGATTAATAATCATCATGTTCATGCTAATAAAAACAACAAAATGAAGAAAAGATAGGAAGAAGATAAAACTCGTGGTGTGTCTTGATCGATCCCGGTTGAAGCCTTCAAATGTTCTTGAAGTGTTCTTCAAGAATTTCTTCAAAACCCCTTCTTTTTGGAATGAAAACCATTTAATCTTTTGTTATTCTCTCTCTAATCTCCCAAAATTCAGAATATCTCCTATCATGCCCCATATCCTCCTTTTATAAAGATAAAACAATCACTTTTTCCACACAAATCTTTCAAAAATGTCAAAAGATGATATTTCCACCGAAAAGTGACACGGCCCGTGTCAAATGACACGGCCCGTGTCATAGTATGCTCAAAAAGCCATAACCCCCTGGACAGGGAACTCGACCGTGTCAAATGACACGGCCGAGCAAATGACACGACCGTGTCAAATGACACGGCCCGTGTCATACTCGTCTAAATAAGCAAGAAAGGCCCTGGAAGTGAGACCCGACCGTGTCGATATGGCACGGCCGGGATAATGACACGGCCCGTGTCGATTGACACGGCCGGGCTCGTGTTGACTCGTTTTGACACCGTTTTGACTCCTTTTTAATCCTGATCTCTCGTTTCCGCATTGCTTGATATGTATTGGGGTTGGAGACTTCGTTCTTGCTTGATTTATGTCCATAAAGTACCTATAAAATCAATAAAACGTACCCAAGAATGATCGAGTCCAATAAACATAATACGAGTATAAACGACACAGTTCTACACATTTTAGGATCTTAAAACCCGGAAAATCGATGTAAATATATGTGTAAAAATGAGTGTTATCAATTGGTCATTTTTCTTGGGAGAGGACAACTCCTACTCCTATTCCACTTGCGTCACATTCGACTTCAAAAACTTTGTCGAAGTCGGGTAGGGCAAGTACCGGTGTAGAACTCAACTTCTGTTTGATCTCGGCAAAGCTTTTATCTTGGTCGGGCCCCCATTGAAACTTTCCTTTCTTGAGGCATTCGGTCATTGGTGCGGTGATGGTGCTGAAATCCCGTACAAAACGTCGATAGAATGTTGCTAGGCCATGGAAGCTTCGAACATCGGACACGGTCTTTGGAGTCGGCCATTCCTTGATTGCATGGACTTTATCTTTGTCTACCTCTATTCCGGCTTCTCCAACAATAAAACCCAGAAATAATAGCTTGTTGGTGCAGAAAGTACATTTCTTGAGATTTACATACAACTTATTCTCTTGAAGTACGGTCAAGATTTGTCGGATATGATTGAGGTGATCGGCTTTGTTTCGACTATAGATTAGGATATCGTCGAAGTAGACAACTACGAATGAGCCGATGAAGGGGCGGAGGACTTGGTTCATTGTTCTCATGAACGTGCTAGGAGCGTTGGAGGTTCCAAATGACATGACTAACCATTCGTAAAGTCCGAATGGCGTTTTGAATGCAGTTTTCCATTCATCACCGGGTCGGATCCGGATTTGGTAATAGCCGCTACGAAGATCGATTTTGGAGAATAACTTGGAGTTGGCTAATTCGTCTAGCATGTCTTCAAGACGTGGAATGGGAAACCGGTATTTGATGGTGATCTTGTTGATGGCATGACTTTCGATACACATCCTCCACTGATTGCCTTTCTTTGGGACGAGAAGAACGGGAACCGCACAAGGGCTTAGGCTTTCGCGGATAAAACCTTTCCTTAGCAGGTCTTCGACCTGTTCCCTTAAGATCTCGTTTTCTTTTGGGCTCATACGGTAGTGAGGGAGATTCGGAAGGTTGGCACCCGGTATTAAGTCTATTTGGTGTTGTATTTCTCTCATGGGCGGTAGTTCCGGCGGGAGGTCCTCGGAAATTAAATCCGTGAAGTCTTTGAGTATCTCTTTAACTTCTTCCGGGACTTCTTCATCTACTTTGTCGGTGCTCATTAGACCTTTGACAACAATAGGGTAGAAAAGTTGGGTTTTCTTGAAATCGTTTTCAAGGAGGTGTTCATCGGCGGTGATGAATAGGACGTTGGTGGCTTTCTTGTCCGGTACTTTGGGAAAGTTTGCCATGGGTGACATAGCGGTTTTACGGTCACCCCAACGGAAAATCATCACGTTGTCTCTTCCTTTGTACGTAACGTCGTTGTCATATTGCCACGGCCGGCCGAGTAGGATGTGGCACGCGTCCATGTCGAGGACATCGCAAAGAACATCTTCTTTATAATACTTGCCAATTGAGAGGGGAACTTTGCAAGCTTGAGTGACGCGGGCTTGAGGACCTTTCTTTACCCATCCGAGGGAGTGGGCTTCGTGTGGTTGGGTCGGTAGATCGAGGTAATCTACCAACTTCTTGGACACAAGGTTCTCGCAGCTCCCGTTATCTACAATTAGGTTGCAAACCTTTTTGTTGATAGAGCAAAAGGTGCGAAAAAAATTCTTCCCTTGTCCTTCTTCTTTGGAAGAGAGGAGGTCTCTTTGAAGTACGATGTTGACTCTTTCCTCGGATTCTTCTTCCGCAAAATCGGCTCCTTCATACACGTCTTCCTCTTCGCTTTGGTCTTCATCTGCAAGACCGATTATCCTCCGGTTGGTGCATTCATTGGATCTATGACCCGGTTGGCCACAACGGTAGCATTTGGATCCCGATGGTCGGACATAAGGGTTGGGTGGCTTGGGTGTTTCGGTCTTACTTTTGGCTTCAGTAGGGCTTTTTGCTTGGTTGGTGTTGCGGGTGATGGAACTATTTACGGTACTTTTGCCTTTGTCGATTGCGAAACTGGTGGCTTCGGCGGGAGTCGATGTTGTGTACCGACGATAGGACGAAGCTCGAGCGGTCTTTTCCAAGAGTTCAGCCTTCATGGCTAGACTTGAAGCTTCGGTTACCGTCCAAATGGTTTGAAGTCCAATTTTGTCTTGTATTGAACTTTTAAGACCGTTTATATAACGTGCAACTCTTTGACCTTCGGTCTCGTTAATTTCGTTTCGCTCGGCTAAATGAATAAAGTCGGTGGTGTACTCGGCGACGGTCCTCGATCCTTGAGAGCAATCCAAGTACATCTTGTAGAGAATTTGCTCGTAATCCTCCGGTAAGAACTGTTCGGACTTAATTTGTCTGGATCTTCTCCACGAACGTATTGGGCCCTTCCGTTGTCGTTGCCGTTGAGATACAAGTTTATCCCACCATACGGCGGCGGTGCTTTTCAAGCGGAAAGCTACCATTTTGAATTGTTTGTGTTCGGGGATCTCCATGATGTCGAAGAAACGATCGACTTCAATTTGCCAATCTAGAAATTCTTCAACTCCCATGTTTCCATAGAAGTATGGAATGTCGGCTTTCATTCTATAGTCGGGGTCTTTTCGAGGTTGTTCGCTTTCTTGCTCCGACTCGGAATCGGAGCTAGAACTAGTGGTTGGGTGACGACGGTCACCGGCTTGGGGTCGATGACGACCTTCGTACCTGTCTCGTCTTGGGCGGTGGTTGTTGTTGTTGTTGACGTTGACCCGATTGTTGAAGGCGGCTGTTAGTGCGGCTACGGCCGTTACTAACTCTTCGAACTCAGCTCTTGCAACGACTGGTGGTTGTTGGCCTTCCATGTCGAAAGTTTTGAAGAGACAGGTAATCTGTTCTCCGATACCAACTGATGCAGTAGGATTATGCGTGGAACGGATTGACAAGCGTCTAAACTCTTTTTATAAACGAGAAATACAAACGTAAAACTCGGAAACTAAGAGACAACTCTTAAAACTCACAAGTAGGATTTATATTAATTGATAAAAACTGAATATCTGAATATTGCAACCTAATGATATATATATATATATATATATCAAACAAGTGAGAAACCAACATGTGAATACACAAAATACATATGGAAATATAAATGAAAAGTCTAGCCACAAAGCATGACTTTGAATGAGAAACATATGAAAAAGGAATAAGGAAGAAAGTGGCTGACTTTCCAAGCTAGAAAACGTGGATGGAAGAAATGTAAGAAGAACACAACTCACAAAAGTCAGATCTGGACAGTAGGTGTTTGGCGCGGTTTCGAATTTTGATTTCCAACTTTTAGATCCACACTTGATTAATACGGTCAAACATGGGTTTTTCTGTTTATGCCCTTTTGTTCCTCGAATTGGCTTGCGAGATGTTCTACATCACATGACCACCACAATTTTCACCTTGAAATTTCCAAATTCTAAAATCCAACATCCATAATGAAAAATTAGACCAAAAAAATTAAAAAAAAAATAGAAAGAAAAAGGAGAGGAGAAAACACAGGATGGGCCTAGTCTACTACTGGCACATGGGCCTGCCTATAAAAGTAGATGATCCAGAATTTGGGGCCCATCTTCCAGGACTCATCGAAAAGCTCAGTGACTAGGACTACAAGTGATTCTGGAAATTAGAAGATACTTTACAGTGGGGGAAAAAACGACGACAGAGACGTGTTTTTACCACCACAAGAGGCTCCAACGGATGAAAAAGCCACTGTAAATTTGATCAATGAGTGCAGGTAAAATGCTACCTTTTCTACTTCTCATCGAGGGCTTAGGGTTTGTTATGTGAGATTGTGATTCTACTGATTAAAGTGCTGATTCGTTGTATTGATCAATTCAATTCTTTTGCTGTTGATTGCTACATAAAGCTCGAAACCGTTAAAATTTCACATTTCGTGTTCGTTCGTTAGCGTTCGATTATTCGGTTCGTTTGTTCGTTTTATTCCAAAATATAAAAAAAAGGCCGATAGTACAAGCAATGATAATTCAAAAAGTTAAAAGATAAAGCTAGATTTATAAATTAGGAGTTTTGGAATGGCATGTTTTATTTTATATATATATATTTATTAATTATTGTAAAATTATTAACTATATTTATTAATTACTGTAAAATTATTAATAAATATATAAAACCCCGTTGTTCGTGGACATGTTCGCGAACTGTTTGAGTTTGACCGAACCGAACACGAACTGAATGTTGACAGAACGTTTTTGCGACCTTTTCACGAACGCTCAGTTCATTTACACTCCTATCTCCAAATCAGATTAGTACCAACCGTTTGAACAATTACAAATTCATCCAAAAGTCAACGCCGTATGTGAGATTGGGGGGGTGGGGGCCCTGGGGGCGAGGGATTTCGCCTTTTGCTACAAGGGGTGTGGATGTAATTGTTCAAACAAGCATCCACATTAACAAGCAGTTTGAACAATTACAAAATCGTCTAAAAGTCAAACGTCAGAGGTGAGATGAGGTGAGATTTGGTGTGGATGTAATTGTTCAAACTATGTGTATTAATTTGTAATTGAATTAAACAATAAGGGTACTTTATGTAATTCGTCTTGTGTGTTAGGGTGCGCTAAAATTTAAATTTTAAAAATCTTTTTTCCGGATATTTGGTTTGGAATGTAGTTGGTAGCACATTGCAGCCCGTATGCTCGATCTACCATATTATAGGCTTTTAGATGACTTGCTGGATAGTTTTCTTGTTTATGTTTCTTGTTTGTTGCCCAATATGCATAGGAGGAGCATTTGGTGGGAATAGAGGGGCAAGACCAGTGCCACCCGAAAAGGGAGTTTTTCCGTTGGATCATATGCATCTATGCGACCTGGTAAAATCACTTATAAGTAATTTTGGTTCGAAGAGGCTATGTTAGTTTATGCTTTCGGGGATTCCTTTGCTTAGTTGGTGAGGTTTCGATTGGTGCAGGAAAAGAAAGAGTACATTAGCTGTTTGAAGTCTGCGGGCCATAAATCGGAAAAGTGTAGACAGTTTTCGAAAAAGTACCTGGAATGTCGTATGGAGAAGTGAGTGTGTCGATTAGATACTATCTTTCCTCTGGCACTTCCATTGTAATGTATGTTATGTGGGAATGAATCTATCGTTGTCGGCTCTTTTTTATTATGTTGATGAGAGTCATTGAAGTTTTTCATGTGTGAGAAGTTGTAGTCTTTATTCAAGTTCGGCTAGAATAAGGCAAAAACTTGTGTCAGATTCCATCAGACGGAGTCCAGATTTTAGTTCTTCAAGTTTTTATTTTTTCTTAGAGGTTTTCAGTTTTTAGGGTTTTTAGCCTGTTTTCGGGTTTGACTTTTTTATTTTAGTTTTCATTTTTCCAGGGTTATTTTCTTAGTTAATAACTCGCTCGGTCCAAATGTAGAGTTATCTTTAAAAGACATTTTTGTCCAATAGACGAGACTCATTTCTAGTTTTTTACGTCTCATGCCCCAAAATTAGTTTTCATAATAAAAGTAAGGATATGTAATTAGAGAAAACGGCAACAAAAAGCTTATTTTTTCGAGTTTTCTATTTTTTGTTATTTTCTTTATAAGGTTTAGTTTTAGGGGACCTTGTGACTGATCTTGTCACCCGGGCAAGAGTGTGCCTCATTAAGAAAAACTACCTCGCAGCACTACAAATACAGTCCTTGCATTTGTTTTCGTTCTAAAACGATAGGGGGTTAGGAGTTTGTAACTCTTCAAGGCGGGGGTGCTATGATATTATGCTCGACCTTCAAAGGTAGTTTTGCAATTACCCTGCCCTTGTTGATGTACATATAACTGGTTTCTGCTACGGCTGCTGACATGCCATCGATGATTGAGCACTTTTTATGATACTCCCAGTTTCTGCGTGTTTTCGCTACTCTAAACTCGTAATATCAGAAACTCGAAACTTTTTGGAAACGCTGGGATTTTTTATTTTTTCGCAGGAACCTGATGGCGAAGCAAGATATGTCGGAACTTGGATTTAGAGAGGATAGGGATTTACAAGCTTCTGCACCTGAAAATGGCGGTGTGAGAAATGTATGAACGAAAGATTTTTTTTCCCTTTTCTTTTCTTTTCTCGTTGCATTGACGAATTAGGCATCATCTTCATCAACCGTATTTGTCTTGGATAAACCTCAGAGCATTAGGGGTTGTACAAATACTATTCTCAACACCATACAGGTTTTGGTTTGGGCTTTCACATTTCACATTCTCTTTGCTTTCTTATAATCTATCCCCCCACACCCCACCCCACCCTCCCTTCTCCCTCCCTTATATGACTCCTTTTTTATCCGTATAATAAATTGTAGTGATCAAGAGTAGAACACACAATTAAGTTGTATTATGCAGTACAAACCAGAAAGTCCAAACCTCAATCAATTGAATTTTGCTCTTATTTGGTCAATTTTGACTCTGACTGTAGTCGCATTCGGACCATTTGTCAACTCGTGACGTGGCATTTGCCAGATTTCTTGCCCGGTGAATCAAATTGAGAGCAGAACTCTCGGACTACATGATCAAGAAAGTTAGACTTGATAATGCTAGTGAATCTACGTGCGTCTCAAGCATTTAATGATTAGTATATTGCAGTTGGTGTTGATATTGAACATATAATCAGTCATGTACATACGTAAAACGGTGGTCGTATCATAATCAAGATACTCCAGCTTATTGCCAAAACACTGCTAATGAGAAAAGAACTTCTCACTTTTGTATAGGACATGCAATTTTACATGCCACAACACTAATTCGAATTAAACCAAGTGCTTAACACTAGTATTCTCTACAACTGACATTAAGAACCAAATCTCTCAAAGAGTTTTTGGTTGAATTGTATACATGCACCAACTGCTAATCATAACCCTAAGAAATGAGACCGCAAAGCAAATTGGGGATTACGTTTGATATGGATCACCTTTATATTTAAATATCATGAGGCAAAAATAGGTGATATTTTTACAGCCTCACCCTTAGGTAAAGGAGAGAAACAAGTGAACAAAAAAATTGATTGGTCTACACTAACTTTGTTGCACCTTAATCCCCCACGAAGCAACATGGACTAGAAGCAGAGGCGGAGGGAGGGCAGATTGCTATAAGCGACGTTCAGTGCTCGCAGCCTGATGTGGGAGTTTTATCCTCTAATGTGTGATAGCCTCGCTGGCACTGACACTGCTCCTCCCACCTAGTGCGCTGAAATACCACGATTTAATTCCTCCACCACCCTCGTCGGGGGCCTGAGGAGAGGCGAGGATTTCGCCTCTTGCTACAAGAGGCGGAGGGAGGGGGTGGCGGGTAGGGGTGGTGGCCCCCCTCCCAGATTTTTTTTTTTCGATTAGAAGTCATGTTTGGTATGTAAACGAATGTATTTTTGTGAGTTCTATTAGTATGATTTTTGTTGTTAATAACTCATATAAAAAAATTTAATGTCGTTGCATCGAAGAAAATTTTAATATCGCCCCCGTACCAAAAAATCTTGGCTCCGCTACTGACTAGAAGTTCAAAGAATTATACACTTGCAAGGTCTAACAAACCAATTACCAAATGCATTTACAATCACAACAAGAATAACAAAATCTCATATAGTTGATGCAAATACTCCTACTCAAATTGAGATTCTAATAGGATAGATGTAAATATATCATAGGAATCCAAAATAAGCCTGAAATGTGGACAACCTACTGATTCCAAAGAGAAAACCCTCAAAAGTAAAATAAGCTGAAAGACTCAGAGAAACCTAGTTCATATGTATATGTTCCAGAAGAATTACATCAAGATGCTCATAACAATGAACAAAGCCATGAAAAGGATGAGATCATACAACTTATGAAATAATTGAAAACGTGAAATAATTGGTTTCGCGAAAACATAATATTTATCAGATCACTATAAAGTTAGATTACAGACTGATTATATTTTAATCATCGACAATAATGCAATATTACGAAGTTCCAAAAAGCACAAACTCGTTGCCCCATTTTCAAATCATGTGGAGATTATTGCACCATGTAAAGCGTGTACAGAAAATGTATGGCTTAGATCTGTGACCCAACACATCAAGAAAGACGGTAGATTACCAATTAATAAAGACCGACAATATTATTTGAAGTATGCTCCATGGATTGTCCAAACTAAAGATATATCAAGAATGATCGAACTAAACATATTCACCAAAATTCTTCCTTAGAAACTTGAAAAAATAATGAGATTAATATTCAATGCGAATTTGTACTCAAACCGAGCAAAACGGATAATAGATTCGGTCATTTTCGAATTGGAGTTTTTTTTTTTTTTTTTTTCTATTCCTTAAACCCTTTCAAATTTTTCCAAACAATAAATAACAGCAATGCCCCAAAGTACAAACCTTCGCCTCCTTCTCTCCTCCGCCAACCACCACTACCGCCACCCTTTTCCCGCCGTCCCGATTTTCTCACGCCAAAATCTCTCCTTTTCAAATTATTTCCCATTTCTACTCAAAACCCACAAACCCCAAATCCTTTTCCCCTCGTTTTCGTCATCTACCAAGAAACCTTACGATACTAATAACATTCAAAATCACAAGAATTCACGCTCTTTCAATAGGTACAGAAGTACTTTCATCGAGACTGTGAAAAAGAAGGATAACAGTAGTGATAAAGGTGGTTTCTTGGCGATGGAAGAAAAAGGTGGAAGCGGGAAAGGTGGGGGTGATAATTTTGGATTTAGTAGAAAAAGGGCTGAGGGTAGAGATGGAAGTGATAGACCTAAAAAGAATTTGCAGTTAAAAGTTCGAAAGCTGAATCCTGCTAATACCATTTCCTATGTTCAGGTTAGAGAAATCAGGTGTTTCATCTTTCTTGTTTTTTTTTTCTTTAGTTATTAGTTTTGAATCACGTTTACATGAGATTTTTAATGTGTTTAGTTTGTTTTAGTATATGTCCTGCTCTGCAGTTGTTCGTTGAAATCGTACTCTCTCTGTTTATTTCATGTTTTTGTGCACATTTTTCGTCGAATGTTGAGATAATCAAACCTGCTCATCTGCTAATAATGAAAGAATTTCATTCATTACCGGCAAGAGTAGCCGAGTTGGTGGAGTAAGTGAGAAAGGTCACGAGTTCGATTCCCCCGCCAACACTTTCTCGGTTGAGCTTGTTGGCTTGCCTAGTGTGGTTTAAGTTAACCGATTGACGTAGTTTGCAGGCTATTACGTTCAGCCCGAGGGTTTATGATTTGTCTGGTGCGCACTCGAAGAGTAGCGGTTGTGGCTTCTCCGTCATAAAAAAAAAAAACAAAGTTCATTCATTAGGGGGAATGGGGATGATAAACTATAGGATGCTAAAGAGACAGGACAGACCCCCACCCCCCACCCAAAAAAAAATGAAAAACAAGAAATCACCCTCATTAAAGAATTAGGAGATGCAATGTGGGAGAAATTACTTGAAAAAATTGTTACCAAGACAGAGTCCGAGATTCATCTCCACAGTTCTAAGTAAATGTAGAAAAGGTGCTGCAATTTTTGTCAGAATCTGCTTGACTCGAATCGCATTCTTGGACTTGAGAGACTTTTGTGTAAAATGTCGTGGTCCTTTGTCTGTGGTGTGTATCTAAACGATCCTATTATAATAAGAATCCACGCCTCTACATATGCAAGAACGCTTGATTATTATTATTACTATTATAAGGAATAGTAATACTGTCTTGGTAACTTCAGTTTCTTTGTAAAAATGATACTTAATCTGTTTACTTTGCAGATACTTGGGACGGGTATGGACACGCAAGACACATCGCCATCAGTACTGCTGTTTTTCGACAAGCAAAGATTTATATTTAATGCTGGAGAAGTGAGCTTTACTTGATTTTTAATTCATTTTTCCGCAGGCAACTTTAAAATTTATATATCAATCCGTGGTTACAGAAACTTTTTTATTATTTCCTTGTTGTTCAATGTGTTTCCTTTCTAAAAAGTAAAATGAATTGGAGCTGTATTTATGATTAGGTTTTTAGTATAATACTTACTCACATTTGGAGCTTTTGGACAAATTTTTTTCATATGAATACTTTTCTATCCAGGGACTTCAACGCTTCTGCAGTGAGCATAAAATCAAATTGTCGAAGGTATAAGTAGTTTTTTTTTTTTTTCTTCTAAATTACACCAACAATTTTTTTTTTACTTATTTAATATACAAATTTATTTAGATTGATCACATATTTCTCTCGCGTGTCTGCTCAGAAACTGCTGGCGGACTTCCAGGTATGCTGTAAGAACACTAATATTTTTTTTGAGGTTTACTTTTTCTTCTGACCCCCCCCCCCCCCTCTTAAACGCAGGCCTGTTATTGACTCTGGCAGGCATGGGGGATGAAGGAATGTCTGTAAGTTTTAGTGTGAATTTATATATTTCTTTAAAACTTTTATTTATCATATTTTTTCCCCTCCCAAACCATGATTCATGTCATTTTTATTATTCTTGAAGGTCAACGTATGGGGTCCCTCGGATTTAAAGTATTTCGTCAGTGCTATGAAATCATTCGTTCCCCATGCTGCTATGGTTAATACACATAGCTTTGGGCCCACACCCGATTCGGATGGATCTTCTTGCGACAATTCACGGATGCTTGACGACCCTTTTGTTCTTATTGATGATGAAGTGGTCAAAATGTCAGCTGTACTCTTAAAACCAAGTCACCTAGAAGTTTCTGATCCAATGAAGGAAAAACCGAGTGATTCGAAATCCCCTCAATCTGATGCCAATGCCACTAAGCCCGGCGGTCTCTCGGTTATTTATATTTGCGAGTTGCCAGAAATAAAGGGAAAATTTGACCCACAAAAGGCTGCTGCTTTTGGATTGAGACCGGGCCCAAAGTTCCGTGAATTGCAACTTGGAAATTCCGTAAAGTCGGATCGTCAAGATGTCATGGTAGGTTGCTTAACAGTTAAGGGCTTGTTTGATTTTTCTTTTTAAAAGAACGAAATTTGAAAATCATGTTTGTTTCATATCGGAACTCTTATACGCATTATTTTTTTAAATTCACAAAAACAAACACCAAGCCAATTCTAAATATGTAGGTTTTTCCCGCCATTCTTATCATTGCATTTCACCTTCTCTAAAAGTTTTAGAGTTATATATATATATATATATATATTTCAACATGTGCCCCCAATAACAAATATAAACAATATGGATACTTACAAAAATCACCCCTGAGGTTTGTGGTATTTACAAGAGAAAATCAAGGTTGTTTCCTCTTATATTTTTTCGTTCAAAGGCAAAAAAAAAAAAAAAAAAAGGATTTTACAACACCCCTTATATTGTTAAAATCACTTCAAACCTCTGGGTAGTTTTTGAAACTTCTGTGTTCTTTCGTAATCACTTGAAACCTCTGGGTAGTTTTTGTCATTATCCATAAATGATACTCCCTCCGTCCCACGGAACTTGAGTCGTATTCCTTTTTCGGCCGTCCCATGAAACTTGAGTCATTTTCTTTCTAAGACACCTTTATTACTCGAACAACTTTAAATAATATATTCATGTCACCACTTTACACTATTTTTCAACTTCTCTTAACTCCCGTGCCCAAAAGTTTTGCCTCAAGTTTCATGGGACGGAGGGAGTATTCATCTAATATCGTTAAAATAATATACCTTCCTGATTCCAATATACAATCACACACATAACAAAATCTTTCATCAAAAGTTATGTTCCTCTTCACTTAAATTACCAATAAATTCTCAAAAATTCCGCTCGAGCTATTGCAAAAAGAAAGTAAATTCTAGAAAGAAAACCAAATCAGTCCCATGTCCACTTCTGCAGTTAATTCTCTGTTTACCCCAAAGGTTCTCATTTTTAACATTAGTGGCCCTTGTGATGTTTAGGTACACCCAAGTGATGTACTTGGTCCTTCTGTTCCTGGTCCTATTGTACTTCTGGTCGACTGCCCGTCATTATTGCATTTCCGGGATTTGTCGTCTCTACAGTGTCTCGTGCCTTATTATATCGATACAGCTTATGATGTACCACAAGGTTCCAAACTTGTGAATTGTGTGATTCATTTAACTCCACCGTTCGTCGCACAGACGTATGATTATCAAAAGTGGATGATGAGATTCGGAGCGGCTCAGCATATTATGGCCGGGCATGAAATGTTGGTTTTTCCTTTTTTTTTTTTTTAATATTGAATTTATTTGAAGGGGAGTCTTGGCGCAGCGGTAAGAGCTGTTGCCGTGTGACTTGTGGTCACGGGTTCGTGTCCTAGGAGCGGCCGCTTGCCAATTTAATTGGCAAGGGAAGGCTTGCCCCTATACACCCTTGTGGTGGGACCCTTCCTGGACCCTCGCCTTGCGGGGACGCTTCGTGCACTGGGCTGTCCTTTTTATTGAATTTATTTATTTATTATTTTTCATGCTGATGGATCTTATAACTTTCAGGAAAAATATAGAGGTGCCAATATTAAAAGCAAGTGCTAGAATTGCAGCACGTCTTAACTATCTGTGCCCTCGGTTTTTTCCATCACCAGGTTTTTGGTCTATTCAGAACTCGGCATGCTTGCCATCCGAGTCACATAAGGTATATTATATCTTAAAATTCATTTAATAATGAGCAAAAAGATTTTGTTTGCGAAATATTATTGATTATCGTGTTTCTCTCCCGTCAGAATCTCATGTCAAGACCCAATCAGCTGATTCCAGCAGAGAATCTTCTCAAGGTGATAAAACTCCACTCATAGAATCAGTTACCACCAATATAAGTTTGATCATCTATCTTCTCAAGTTATCCCTCTATCAGCATCATCCAACTCTAAAATTTTAGCTTTTACTTTATTAACAAGTCTCCAAAAATCATTCTGTATTGATCAGTATGTGTTTTTATCGAACAGTTTCATCTCCGTCCCTATGCAAATCTCGGGATCGACAAATCGGGTGTACCTACTCTATCGTCTCCTTCGGAGATCATTGAAGAGCTACTATCGGAGATTCCAGAAATTGAAGATGCCTCCCGACAAGTGAGCCGCATCTGGTTGGACGACAAAAGTACTTATAAGGAGCAGCCGTGGTCGGAGGGAAGTGCAATCCCGAGCTGTCTCGAAAATATAACGAGAGAAGATTTGGAGATTGTTCTTCTTGGCACTGGTTCTTCTCAGCCCTCTAAGTACCGAAATGTTAGTTCGATTTTCATCAATTTGTTTTCAAAAGGAAGTTTACTTTTAGATTGTGGTGAAGGAACCCTGGGGCAGCTGAAAAGAAGGTAACAAGCTACATTAATCTGCCTTTTTTTTTTCCGTTTCTTTGGTAATTACCAAAAAATCCAATAATCTTTTAAAAATTGCAATCACATACTTATGGTATGGCAAAATACTCCCTTATGTTTCTATTGAGAAATATTCCCTTACTTTGGGTAATAACATAGAAACGAGTGTTAAGGGGGGTATTTGTAATTCTGAAAGATACCTGGATTATTTTATGGCAATTAAACTAAGTTTTAAGGTTATTTTTGGTAATTAACCTAATATAACTAGATATGAAGGTATTACAATCACCCTCATGTATCTTCTTAACAAATATCCGCCTTTTGAGGAATAAATAACCATCAATTTTTACTGCCTCTGTTTTTTAATAGATATCGTTTTCGCTTTTCGAGATGAAACTATGGCCATAAAGAATCCACTATAATTATATTATGAAAAATTATCAAAAATTAATATTATGAAAATAACTTAAAATTTGAATATAATGGTATAATATTTATATTTATCAGTGTTATCCAAAAATAGATAAATGGTCAAAGTTTGATTTTGAAAAATTAAACTTCTATTAGAAAATGGAGGTAGTAATATTAAGTGGGAGTAAGTGATCTTCGAAGATACAATTATCTAATTTTCAAGGGTATTTTGGTTACTCCCTACCCCTTTTTTCCCCCTATATCGACTTGCTTCGCTTCAACTTATTGAAATGTTATATTTGCAATAATCTTTTTTCCCTACAGATTTGGCGTCCAAGGTGCCGATGAAGCTGTAAGAAATTTAAAATGTATCTGGATTTCACATATCCACGCGGATCATCACACGGGCCTAGCTCGAGTCCTCGCACTCAGACGCGATCTGTTAAGAGAACTACCGCACGAGCCCATCACCGTTGTAGGCCCTAAACAGCTTAAAAGGTTCCTCGACGCCTACCAAAGGCTCGAGGATCTCGACATGCAGTTTCTAGATTGTCAGCACACCACAGAAGCATCTTCGGAATCTCTAGAATCGGCAGGGCCTGCGGGAGAAAATGCTGATTCGGATCTGTTTGCTAGAGGGAGCCGTATGCAGAGCTATTGGAAGAGGCCAGACAGTCCGACTTCTTGTATTCCGATCTTAAAATCGTTGGGGAAGGTTCTTTCAGGAGCTGGATTAGAAGCGCTGATTAGCTTTCCGGTCGTTCATTGTCCGCCGTCGTTTGGTGTCGTGCTGAAAGCCGCGAATAGGATTAATGGAGCGGGGAAGATCGTGCCTGGGTGGAAAATCGTGTACTCGGGTGACACCAGGCCTTGCCCGGAACTTGTCGAAGCTGCTCGCGGGGCGACTGTTCTTATTCACGAGGCAAGTTGTGGAAAAATTAATATTTTATTTAATTTCGTTCAATGGATAATTATAAAAGTACCTTTTGTACGTACCAAGTAATAACAAAAAAAAAAAAGACCCAGCTAATTTTCAAAATTACAAAAAGTGCTCGTGAGGTGGTTTGTTCAATGTCAAAACTAGGGGGCTAACTGTAATATTTTTATAAATGTGATTTTTTTTTTTAAAATATAACGAAGAGTGTAAATGTAAGAAAAAACAGAACCCCGGGGTGTTTTTATAATTGGAGAGTTAATTGGGTTCTCTTTATAATAAGGTTAACTTTTTTTTTTTTTGTAATTAACCTTTTGTTTATTTGAACCAATTCCATTTTAGTAGCATGCTTAGTTTTCAACAAATAATTACAAGTACTACCCTTGAGGTTTAGTATAATTACAGAAAGTCCCTATACGTGTCCTTTGCAAATCACACCATATTGAGGGTGTCCTTTGCAAATCACACCATATTGAGGGTGGGGTAGGGTTGTAAACAAATCAAATAATTTTGATACGATTCGTGATTCGATTCGAAATTTGGTGATTCGAATTCGAAATTTGGTGATTTGAATTCGAATACAAATAGTTTTTCTGATTCGATTAATAATCAAATACTTATAAGTATTTACGATATTCGATTCGATATTCGTAAAGATTCGATTAAATATTTAAATATATAATATAACTAAAAATATATTTTGTATATAGTATATTTTCTTAACACGATTTGGAATTATACTCTTAAATTTTTAAATACATGTCAAATGTGTGAGTTTGGCTCATATTGAAGTCGACTTCAAATAAGGTGACATTGTTTATCATAAATATTAAAATATATATTGCAATAACTTTAATCTTGACGAGTCGTTCTTCATCTCCTTTATCTATAGATTCGAGTATTATTCGTGAAATTGTTCAAGTATTCAAATTCAAATCAAAATTAATATTCGAACACGATTTGTATTCGCATTCGAATTCGTAAATAAATTTATTGATTTGATTCGATTACAACAATATTCGCTTCGATTCGATTCGTTTACAACCCTAGGGTGGGGTAATTCGTAACACAAATTACACTTCAAGGGGGTATTTGTAATTTCAAAAGACAATTAGACTAAACCTCAGGGGCAATTTTGTAATTATTCCCGATTTTGAAATTTCGTTTCTTTGTCGTAATGCAATCTCCGCAGGCGACTTTTGAAGACAGTATGGTGGAGGAGGCCATGGCACGTTACCACAGCACGACTAAGGAAGCCGTTGGAGTCGGAGATCTGGCCGGAGCGTACAGAGTAATCCTTACTCATTTCAGCCAAAGATACCCCAAGATTCCGGTGTTCGACCAAAGTCACGCACACAACACGTGCATTGGGTTCGATTTGATGAGTGTGAACCTGGCGGACTTACATGTTCTTCCCAGAGTGCTGCCACACCTCAAACTTTTATTTAGGGATGAAATGATTGTTGATGAATCTGATGAGGTTGAACTGGTTACTGTAGCTTCTTGATTAAAATTAATATTTTTTAAGGGTTTGTGACAAAAAAAATGTTCCTGTTATTATTATTATTGTTATTTATTATTATTTGTATTTTTTCTGGAGTACATTTTTGGTATTATTAGAATGGTGAAAGGTAACTTATGTGTACCAAGATTGGTGCTTGAAAATAAATCAAGTTACTCGATACTCGATTCGAGCTCGTTTGGTGAAAGTTCATTCGATCTAGGTTTGTTAATATACGAACTAAGCTTGAACATAATTTTTTGTTTGCTAAGATATTAAACTTGGCTCGATTCGAGTATAAAAATTATAAAATGCATATAACAAAATCAAACGTACTCTTCCTCGATTAGTGTTCGGCTCGATCAAAACTCGTTTGAGCTTGGTTCAGTTATTAATCAAATTATGTTCAAACATAGTGTTTAAAGCTTGATTAAATTTCAAATAAATCTGAGCATACATTCGGTTCTTTTGGATTGGGAATGATCAATATACTCAGGTTGCAATTTGATGGAAGTATTTGAAGAATAGTTGTCTCTATAAGAAAAATTCATATATTAACATATTTAATCAATTTGTTTGGATAAATTTCATGATTCAAATAATTTTAAAAAAATTCTACTTTTTTTTAGGGAAACTAATTTCAAGTTTCAAAGCTACGTTTCTGAGTCATTTTTTATTTATTACAGTTCTAGAAAAAAATACTCCCAAATTCATACTTCAACATGGTAAGAAACCAAATCTAAGCAATCAGCTGGAATAGCTCAGTTGGTTAGAGCGTGTGGCTGTTAACCACAAGGTCGAAGGTTCAAGCCCTTCTTCTAGCGGAAACAATCTTTTCTTTTTTTACATAATTTATTTATTTACCCAGAGGTGAGAGGCCAGAATGCATCTAAAACCAAAAAAAAGTTGTGTTTTATTTTTTTAATCTATTTTATATTTTTTTAGAATTTTCTTAATATTATTTATTTTAAAATTTCATTTTACGTGATTGTCTCCGGTTACATTAATTTATTAGTGTACCACACGTGAAATACATGAAAATATAAGAAAAAAATCATATAAAAAATGCATAATACATAAATCATTCACCATAATTTTGCAGCACTTCTTTATAAATTATATTAATTGTTCGATTTACGATTAGACCATTCTTGTCGCAATAAAAAAATTGTAGTCTTTCGTCTTCTCTTTGATATGCCTACATAAAGCTGACCATGACTGAATACGATTTTTAACAGATACATGCCAATATGAGAGAGTGCATATAACCATGGAAAATCATACGAAATTGTCGACTTTGAAACTTAAATGCTGATCTACTATGTGATTAGTTTAATATTATTCGCGGACTAAACACTTTACTGCTACATTGTATATATAATATAAAATCTCAATTATATAACATATATATAAATATTATGAAAGCAATTATATAAAAAAAAGTACAAATGTGAATCATCAAATATATTAAAGAAATAAAATAAATAAAGATAAATTCTCCTACGTAGTCAGTTGGTATTGCAATATCACATCAAACTATTTTCTTATTTTCTCGCACGAACCTTTTATTTTCTTTAGTGATTAAAAACTAAAGAGAAATAAAATATTTATCCATACACATTTTTAAGATTATAATTAATTTTTATTCTTTCTTACCTTCCTTACAAAATGATGATTCTATTGATTCAAAAAATAATTATTTACATAATATAGGAGGAAAATTAGAATTTTATAATGCTAGGACAGAATCTTTAACAAAATTATACAAATATGCATATTCCCGCACGAAGTCAAATAATCCTATAATTTCATAATTAAATAATTTCTCTATTTCTCATACGAATTTTCTATTTTTTGAAAGATTTAAATTTTAAGATAATTTCTTTTGATTTACGTTTATAAATATTTATAATTAAGTTTGTCCACTAAATTTTTTCCTCTGAAGGATGATTATATTAATATATTATTACTAATAATTAATTGCTAAAATATATTTAAAATATTATAAAAATTATAATTATAAAATTTAATATAATTATGTTAAATACATATAAATGCTAGAGCACTGATGGAACTAGAATAGTGTAAATGAGCATCAACCAAGATAGAATAGTAAATAAAATAAAAAATTTAACTCTGCCCAAAAAAATTATTCTTGCAATAATATAATTAAATAATATTTCTGTTTTCTCAGGTGAATACTTTTATTTTTTGAGTGAATGAATCTTTAAGATAGTTAAATAATTATCCAATCACATTTGAAAATACTTTTAACTTTATTCTCCAAAAAATAATTCTGATGATTTATATACTTAATTAAAAATAAATGACTTATATATTTTATGAATATACTTATAAGTAGTAAAATGGGTAAGTATGTAAATACTAGTTTTGTATTTTCTGTATATTGGATTATAGCACTCGTCAAAAGTGCTTTGCTTGTTTGATATAGCGGAATTTAATTTTAACAAATTAGCTTAATTTGTATTTTCTTACAATTTATTTAGTTTATGGTTTAAAGATTCTAACTATTTCGTCTTCGAGAAGAAATTTCAAAATAAAAAAATATATATTGAAGAAATTCATTGAGATGAACTAAGAAAAAATCATGTAACTTATGAACAACTCTAAGTATCAAGAAAAAAAATAATATTCGTTCTGAAAAATGCAGGAATAACGTTTATCTCAACTGAATTAAGTAAATTTTTAGTGAGTATTACAAATATTAGAAAAATCCAGAAGTTGAACGATTGTTTTCGAAAAAATAGAATGATCATTATGTTGTCCCATAGTACGTGATATGGGGGATAAATGTTTTTCGATGGGCTCTCGACACAGGTATAATTTCAGCTTAAGGTAGATATGCTCATTTTCGCATGAACTTTCCTACATTTAAGTGGGGCTCGTGGACAGCTTGCCGTCCTTATTAAGAATCCATCGAATTCATGTACAGTCAATCTATGGTAATAGAGCTGTAACCTCGGCCTTTCATCGGCAGAATCAATCAACCATTTATTTTGGAAGTGCTATTTTATCATGCGCGTAGTGGGCTTGCGCGTTTGACGCTCTTGGATTTCACAGCCTTCTAGTCGTGCACTCATTTAATGAGTCCATTGTATCGGCCATGAGTCGAATTTTAGTCCCCAAATCGCTTTTTATGGGCCTAATCGTGGTTTCCACGATTTTGAATAATCTGGTATGCAGTTGCACAACGCTAATTTTGATTCGGACATTCATTATTGAGGTGGTAAGTCTTGATACAAGTTATATGCCTAACACAGTTTCAGATTTATCTACTTTACACAAACTCAGCTATGAGACAAGCCCCATAAAAGTCTCCGATCCTGGCTGGGTTAAGGTTAAACTGATAGTAGCTCCGATGGTTGTCTGAGTGTTAGGGTTTTGGATAGTGAAGAAATGTCTCGGTTACTCTGCTTTCACTTGGGCACAACTATTGCATATGAAGCCGAGCTTCAAGCAGTGATGGCTGTGGTCGAGACAGTTTACTCTCGAGGTTGGAGACATCACAAGTATCCTTAATTTGTAAAAGAAAAACGTACTCCCTCCGTCCCATAAGAGTGTGCTCACTCTTTATGGATAGAATTTTAATAAAAGTTAGGTAGCAATAGATTTGAGCGGAGAATTTTTTGTTCTAGACTAGCGGTTCGTCTCCTTAGATCACATGGCCTTCATGCGCGATAAATGATTCGATTTTTCGTTTTTTTTCCTCCGAGATTTTCTGCACGCCAACTGTTTGATCAACTGACCTTGTGAATAAAAGGTCCTACTTGGTGTTGTACGCCAGACATGAGATCGGAATTTTTTTTTTTTTTTTTTCTGGAAAATAGAAGAGTGATTTTCTTCGTGGAAGAATTATTTTCTCTAGTCGGAATTTTCTGGTTGATGAAATCTCCCATGCAGGACTTCTTCAGTCAGCCAATCGGCGTGCGTGGTGAAAAGCAGTTCATTGTAAGCTATAATGGCTCGGATTTCGCCAGTTGGGGACTTGACGTAACCCATATCCATGCAGCCTGTAATTTCCATGCATCGATTTCAATAGACACGATAGAATATGAAGGACATGCCGCTAGCGAGAGAGAAGATGCCACAATACGTCCAAAGACCGAGATCTAAGGAGGTCAACAATATAGGTACAGTCCACCTCAATCCAAAGAGAAGAAAACACAGACCTCAAGGGGGTATTTGTAATTTCGGAAGATAATTGGTTTTTCTACTACACCAAATCCCAGGGATAATTTTTGTAATTACCCCTTTATCACAATTCTCCGTGTTAAATTTCTCGTTTTACAACTAACACGAGGTAGAACGAACACTGATATACTCAGATCCTTTTCATTTGCAATTTCTCAGAATAAATCATCTTTCATGTAGAAACTCCATATCAGAAGAAGCATAAGCATAACGCAACTTAGCATAATAACAATCAAAGAACACAAAATTCAGCAATTAGTATTTACCCTTAATACCATAATAACATAACAACATTACCCCAATGCCTCAACGGCTCCCGCAAAAAGCGGGGTAAGGGGGGATTGGATGTACGCAGCCTTAACCCCTGTCTTAACACAGAGAGGCTGTTTCCGGATGATTCAAAATGAAAATTGCATCGAGAATTGCATGGAATGACTAGTACTTCATGAGAAAAAGAAGTGCAGCCAGTTTAGTGAGTCATTTTGTTTTATTCCATTATAATCCAGAACTAAAGAATAAGGAGTCTTTGGCTCCATTGGAAACAAATGGAATTACCCTTGATACCATACGGAGAGAAAATTACAGGATGTCAAATTTTCCAACATGAATGAATCAATCTACTTGCCTTGTGTCGGGAAATGGAATTGAAGCACAGCAATGGTAGTAGCCATTCTCATCAAACACAAACCTTTGAGAAAGATGAGCTTCGCATATAGGATACTCGCCCCATTCTTCAGAACCATATAGATCAAAAATGCCTCTGGCATCAAATGAGTCGAGCTTTCTAGACCTCTTCTTTCTAAAAAAATGCACTTGATAATAATTAGCTGGTCAAAGGAGAAATAAGAGAACAAAACGCTTCAATTTTAAACATGTGGGAGACTAAAAACAATTACCTTCTGTGACGAGCATTCATAACAGTAGCATGCAACTGCATTGAAGGGGGGAATTTCCCAATTGTTAATACTTAAAAGAGAACGTGCATACAATAAAGAGCACTTAATATTAAACTGTGATCAGTCGGGCGAATCACTATAAGTGCCCTATTTATAAGTGGAAAAACATATTACCATTTAAAATAAATAATAAAATATAGTAAAACATAATGAAGTTCAACAAAGTCAAATCTACAATAGTTCCCTGTGGGAGGAAGCAGAGGTGTGTGTGAGAGCGAGCCAGAAAGAGGGAGGGGGGGAGAGGGGGAGAGGGGGAGGGAGAGGGTGAGAAGGAGAGGGCGAGGGAGGGAGGGGGGAGAGAGAGAGAGAGAGAGAGAGAGAGAGAGAGAGAGAGAGAGAGAGAGAGAGAGAGAGAGAGAGAGAGAGAGAGAGAGAGAGAGAGAGAGAGAGAGAGAGAGAGAGATTAGTTTTTCTGCATCAATTAAACAATCACCAACATGTTAAAAAAACTTCAAGTGAAAGTACTATAAATAGAGGGGGTATTCTCCTACTCATGATAAATTGCAGTATGAAGTACCTTTAACTTTTGTTGCACATCTTTCTCGATGACCAAGCCAGCCTCCACGAATGCATCAGCAATGACTTCTAAGCACGTTTAAGAAAATCAAAAGCATTATCCAAATAGTGTCACAGTCAAGAATGCAATAAGCTCTTTGTCATCAACAAAAATAGAAAATCAAAAAATTTTATGGATACGACAAGCACGTAAAAGTCGTCCCTCGCTACCAATTTCTTCTACCGGAGCATAAAGGACATGAGCCTTTGCCTTAGAACCTCTCATGCATTCCTGCAAGAAAGATGGGAACCAAAACCTTAAAATAATACAAGCAGCATATTTTTGTTCCATATAAATTACAAATTGTGCATAGTATATCTCAAAGTTGGCCTGGGGCTATAACCTATAGAACCTGGAATCAACTCGAATCGGATCGAATAGGGCGATTCGTTAACTAACTTCTGAAAAGAATCGGACTGCTCGTTTTAAGCAATTCTAGTACAAAGTCCTAATTTTTAATAATAAAAAATGGACAAAATAGATACAGACACATGTTTTTCTATTATTTGGTATATTTCTTTAAAATGTCATATGTTTGTTTGCAACATAGGCCATAGAGTTTGAGTCTTGATTGTTTGCTTGCACTTTATTTGGAGGTTAAGTTGGATTTCTTACTTGTTATTAATCGACTCTATTTAGATTCTTACACCTTTTTACTACGAACCGAGAAGTCCCAATCCTATCTCAAAGTTCCAAAACTATAAGCAACATAGAATTCTGGTCAAGTATTTTCTCAATTAAAAAAAAAAAAACAAGCAAGAGCAACCAACAAAAGGAGTGAAATAGGTGATGGTCAGATGTTATAATTCTAACCAAGAAGAAACCTTACCAGTCCCTTAAGTCTGATCAAAACTGGCTTGTTCTCTAAAGCATCCATTACTTTTGATGAGACACTCTAGAAGTGAGATCAGTAGTATTGTTAATAGAAATCAATAGCCCGCTGTATATGCTTGCTTAAAAGAACTTTACCTGCAAAATCTCCGCAGCTACTTTAACTCGGTCCTTATTCCATAACTTCAGCATGAGAACAGTTAAGTGAAAGGTTTTTGGTTTGATAAATATGGACTTCTCAATCCCTGAGTCTGCTCGTAAAGATGATTTTATCAATGCGAAGAACAAAACATTTCCTATGTATGTTGCTAAGCACATATGATGAGATTTTATATTTTCATAGCTAATTTGGTTAATGTTTATATTTCCATAATTCTCACTCCAGTAGAAGAAAACATGTCTTTCGTGACTGATGAGAAAAGTTAAACAAGCTACTAACAAATGGAATAAGTTGCACGATTTTGGAACTATAGTTGCATCTTAGAGTTGGATTTTTTGCAACCTATCGTGATTGGTGAAATGTGCAAATGAGTAAAAGAGCAATCTGTTTTGTTTTGTTTTTCTTTGGGTAGGTCTCATGATAGAGTTTAGATAAAAGTGTAATATCTCATCATCTCGCGTCAGACCTAACCTAGTAGAGTGGTCTATCCATGAGATCGGTCCCCTCAAACTAAATTTTAAAATAGAAAAAATAGAGAACTCCAACAAAAAGAAATAAAATACTAAAAAAACAAATCCTACAACTGAAAATATAAAGATGCAAAAGTAGTTCACTGAAAATCCCCTAAAACTGGAAAAAAAAAGGAACTAAAAAACTAAAAATCCCCCTAAAACTGGAAGAAAAAAAAAACTAAAAACCTAGAATTTATGTCACACGATGAGACCAAATTGTTGGTCTCACGTCTCACCCAAATATTTGCCTTTTTCTTTCTGTTTTCTTGAAACACAAATGACTTGAAAGCAAAGAAGATCCTTAGCCTGGGTGGGTAGTGGTTAACAAACAGACAAAAACAATAAATAAAATAACAATAATGAATAAAAATAAAAAAAGTCAAGTAATAAATAAAACACAAACACATAAATCATGTTCCATACTTTTTTACCTTTTGACTTGGAAGAAATGGTCTCTGAGCCAGGAGTTTTCGACTCTTTAGGACGGTAACTTACGAGAGGAATATTGGTTATATTTACTTTATCGGATGTATTAGTAGTGGCTTGAGGTTCGAGTTTAGCCACTAGAGGTACTTCCGTTGAATGCTGGTTGCTCGTTTTGTCTACTTTAACATGAGCATCATCTTTTTCCGCTTCCAACTTAACAGCAACATTGGAAACTGTGCCTTGAGGTTCGAGTTTAGCCACTAGAGGCACTTCTGTCGAATGCTGGTTGCTCGTTTTATCTACTTTAACATGAGCATCATCTTTTTCTGCTTCCAACTTAACAACAACATTGGAAACTGTATGCGACTGCTGGTCTTCCTCCTCCTCTTCCTCATCCGAAATACCTCCATCTGTATTACTGTCCACATTCTTATCTTTATCTGACGCAGCTACTCCAATTATTGTATTTTGAAAATTGACAAGTTTGTCAACTAGTCCAGGATGAATAGCCAGAGGAAGTGAAACAAAGTGGGAATAGTCGAGATCACGACTGTTAAGAGCCTGTTGGAAGAAAAGAAAATGTCAAAATGAAAATGAAAATAAAATTGTTTATTCAAAGTGCGAGAAATGAAAATCCTGTAGGGATTAGTTTTGCAACACAGTAGTTGACCTACTCTAGTCAGCAGATCTACATAGTGATTAGTATATCTCAATTCTCACCCAGATATGGAAGAAAAACAACTATCAGAATCTTTGTAAAAACCATATTATTGAAAACGGAAATGAAGCCAGAAAATAAATTGTGAATGATGGCGAATTTAAACTTAGAACCTTATCAACAATAACTTGTATTTTCTCAGATGCTTTTGTAACACTTTCAGCAGAGTTGCCTTCAATGACTGCAATGAAATATACACTGTCAGATTAAGTTACTTAAGTTACTCATACGGGATAGACAACATCACGTCATTACCTAACTCCACATGCCAGTTAACATTATTTGTTATAAAGAGCAAGAATCAAGTCCCAGAACAATCAGAGGAACATTTCAGGAAAAATGATGTGATTGTTAAATGCACTCGAAAAACAAGCCATATGCATCACAAATTAGGCGGAAAAGAAGAGAGAGAATAAAAGAAAGAAAAACACTTTCACATCTCAGAATATAATAAAGGTCAATCTCAGTAAATAGCTGATGGGACGACAATGGTACGGCTTTGTCCATGATCAGCCAAAGATAAATATAAAATGCCGAAATTAACAGAAGAACATTAGTAACTGGAATGCCTGAAAGACTTTTCTCTTCCTTGATTGTTCGAGAAACCAGCGCAAAATTAAGCTGTCTAATATAAAAGTTACTCTAAAAATAAGCACAAATATTATGGCTTTTCATGTCTATGAATTGAAAAGACCATAGTAGGTAAGAAATTGTACAGGAGATGCAAAGTTGGATATGACAAGCGTATTTAGTTAGATAAGCTAGTAAAGAATGCATCTTATATGATTAAGTACAAAAAACACAAGTGGGTTTTATCATGAAGTATGCATGTTTAGGAGGTTATAAAAGGTGGAAATGATAGATACAAACTGCAAAAGGCAGAGAAGATCCTCTTGTTGGAATGGTGTTGATGAGTCGATTTTTGATCGTCTCATTCTGTTCTATCGAGTCGCACTTTCATTTGTTTTCGAGTGTTTTTGCCCTTTTTACGCGTGGTATGTTGTGTTTTTGTTTTGTAGGTATCCGGACGAAGATTGTAGTGAAATATGCGCTTTTATGGCCAATGTTGGAGTTTATGACGATCAAGAGCGCGAACGGGGCCTAAAACGACGAAAGATTTAAGCAATATCGGTCGAATCTCCTAAATACCAGAATCTCCACTCCGAATCGAGATGTATTCTCCTTTGATATAAATTCCTCGTGAAATTAGCTTCGAAACGGTATATCATATGCTAAAATCCGAGGTGAATTGATACAAGAACGAAGGATCTAGCTGAAGAAGACCAAAAAAACGGACTAGGCTGCACCAGGCGACTCAACTAGGCTGCACCAGGCGACTCGAGCCACATCAGGTAACTCGGCCGTGTCACAGGACACGGCCGGGTCTCATTCCAGCAAGAAGTGCACTTTCCGGATGAGAAGAACTCGACCGTGCCTTTTGGGACACGGCCGAGTCACTTTCGGTCATTTCATCTTTCTAGCATAGTGCTGCACGGCCGTGTCACGGGACACGGCCGAGCCTCTCGACAGACAACTTTTCAATTATTCAGCGCAGTGAGACACGGCCGTGTCCCAGGACACGGGCCGTGCCACTTTTTATTTCATGTCACTTTCCTTGACATCTTTGCATATTTTAAGCCTTTGTCTTGATTTTTTTGGCTATAAAACAAAGTGGAGTGACCCCTTGAGAGGCGTACTTGTCTTGTGAAGAAGATATTTTGTGGAAAAACACAAGATTAGGGTGGAAAAACACCAAAAGAGGGGGAAAGAAAGAGATTTTCATCATCTTCCTTGTGTGTTCTTGGTAGTGAGAAAAATACTTTTGTGAGATATAATAATTTCTTGTATAAATTTGTTGAGAGTCCTTGTAAGAAGATCATCAAACCTTCATCGGGAATTTGATTTCGGCATTTACAAGGGAAGTTTTTACCATGTTTTGTTCTTCAATTTCCATTATTGTTGTTGAATTAATCATGTGTGGCTAAATAATTCATATGGGTTTTTAGATATAGCCACACACATGTTTTTGATTGTTAGTTCCTTTTGATTTTCCGGATAAAGTTTGGGATTGTTCCTCTTGTTCGTTCTTCGTTTAAGAACTTTTGAATTAGATCATCAAACCTTTTTCATTGTTGTTATTATTATTCGAATCGAGGGTTTTTATCGGTGTTCGCCATCAAACGACCCGAAAGAAACGATTGTGAATGTTCTCGAGCTTTTTCGCGCGATCTTTTAACGATTTACCTCATCAAAAGTAGTCGGTTAATTGATTGTTAGCTAGGGTTTCGTCCCCATCAAAAGAGTATCCCTTAATTTTCGTTGAGAACAATCGTGATTTTTAGAATTTCCGCCATCAAACGGATTTCTTTTAATCGTGAGCAATCGATAATTCCTAACCTTATTTATTTGAGTATCGGAACTAATAATTAATTACATGTGTGTCGGTGACTCTAAATTCCCATATTAATCTCATTAATATTATCTCTCATTTATCCGACTATCAAATTGGTGTTGTTATCACTTAGTTCAATTTAAATTTTGTGCATTAGTAATTGTAATCATAATCAACCAATGATGTATTTTAATTTAATTTACTTTTGTTCATTCGACTATTTGCGAACATTATCGAATTTTAAACCGTTTCCAATTCCTCGAGAGATCGACCTGAGTTACTTGCCGCTCACTACAAGAGCGATTCGTACACTGCGAGTATTTAATTTGAATCCATCAAGTTTTTGGCGCCGTTGTCGGGAATTGCGTTTAATTTTTGATCTTGTTTTAATAATAGTTGAATTGTTTTTCTTGATTATTTTTCCGTTTTCATTATTTTCGATAAAGACTTAAAATTCGCTCTAACTTCTCTTGTTTATGCTTGGTAGGGGATCGTTGGGAACCCGATTCTTCCACCCATAGATGAGGTTCAAAGAATTAGAGCACCAAAATAATAGCGCAATCATCAATGGCAAACGACGAGAATAATCCGGATCTTGAAGAGCACCAATTGCTGAGAGAGAAAACATTCACAACCAAGGTTTAGAGATATGATAATGTTGGGCGCAATCAAGGGATGCCCAAGCTCAACAAGGGAGATACTTCTATCCGAGACAACCACCGTTGGAGTGCGATATGGAGCGAATTATTATCCGGATCTCAATATGGGATGGAGGCGAACTATAACATGCCGCAACAACCTCGGTCGAACATCTTATGAGGGACTATGCAAAGCCCGTAGTGAACACCGCCATTTCATGCATCCAATTAGCACCGCCGCAAGGAACTACCACATAAGCGGATTTCACATAGAGCAATTGCCCTCATTTCACGGATTAGCACGAGAGGATCCGTTATCATTCATTCGAGATTTCTATGTGGCGATTGATAACTTCCCATTGAACGGGTTGAGCGAGGATCAACTACGAATGAAGTGTTTCCCTAATACACTCAAGGACGGGGCGAAACAATGGTTTATGACTTTGGCGCCGGATCGTTAAGAACATGGGATGAAGTTTACGACAAATTCATTACCAAGTACTTCTCTCATTCGAAGACTAAACAATTGAGAGCCCAAATCTCAACATTCGGACAACAAGAAGGAGAGGCATTTCATGAAGCATGGGACCGATTCAAGATGCTCCTCATTCAATGCCCACACCATCACTATCCGCTTCAACTACTTAATCAATTCTTCTATGATGGGTTGACACAATATTGCCAAGGAGCGGTAGATAACGCCACGGAGGGTCGCTTTTGGGGGTTAACGGAGAGACAAGCTTATGACGTATTTGAATTATTGGGGCTAATTCTCAACAAAAAATGTGCGTGTTCATAGAGGAGTTGTGAACCAAGTAAGCGAGAAGGACGAGATGCAATATAAAATCGATGAGTTAATGAAGGAACTAAGACAACTCAAGATTCAAAATAAATCTTCGAGCTCACGAGTTTGCGAAATTTGTTGGGGACCGGACATCATACTAATTCTTGCCCTTATATTTTTAGGAGAACAAACCGAACAAGTTAATCACATGGGACAAAGCACGGGAAGGCCCGAGTGGGAGGAGAGGAGGAATAATTATGGCGGAAACGCAAGAAATGCACCTCTCCCAAATACTTATCACCCGATGGCTTACGACGCAAATGTCCAAACTCAATACAACGGAGGAAACCGAGCCCAACAACCAACGCGAAGTGAACCACCTCCACAACAAAGGAACTCTCTTGAGGAGAGTATAGCGGCATTCATTAAGGAGGGCAAGGAAAACCGAGTGGAGAACAATAAAAGGTTTGAATCTTTAGAAGTTTCGATGAAGAAAATGGAGATTCAAATTGGGCAACTTGCTACCGAGGCATGCAAACAAGAAACGGGTAAACTACCAAGTCAACCCGAGCAAGTTCAAGCTATTACCACCATCCGAAGTGGTAAAGTGATAAATAAAGAAACAATTACCGAAGCGAAAGAGAGGGGCGGTGAGAAAGAAGAATTGCCGAGTCAATCGGAGAAATCTATGGTGATTGAAGAGGATGAGTCGAACGATGAAGAAATCCGAGTAACTACTACCCAATCTTGCGAGACTCGAATTCCTTGGGGCAAATCTAAAGATCAAATCGAGAAGCCAATCAAGAGAATAAGAGCGAACCACCAACTCAACGCATCAAAAGGAGGACCTAGAAAGCTTTGATATGGAAGTTCTTTTCGTGGAGAAAGAAGTTCCGTTGTGAACTTAGGAGCGAGTATTAATTTAACGCAAAATCAATATACTCGCCACTAGATTTGGGAGGTGATAGCCAGATGGATTTCGTGATACCAAACATAGAAGAAACATCACCAACAAAAATCACGTCACTTATTCTTCAAGGAAGACATTTCATGGTGACGATGATACTGAAAATTGAAATGGTGACAAAAGCGCTCACAATGGAAATCCATGGAACCACTCTCCACATCCTTACAAAGGAAAACGAGCGAAAAATGACGAGCTATATGGTTGACCTAGCACATTTCCATTTAATCCGGATAGAAAAATCCGAAGAAGTCGAGCTAAAGACTATAAAAAGCGTCGCTTGGGAGGCAACTCAAGGGAGTTTTAATTTTTATCGCTTTTATTATTATTATTATTGCATTAATTTTGTTTTGTCTGTGGCGTGTGTAGGTAATCTAATAAAGGAAGTATTCATCGAGGAAGAAACCTGCTATTGAAAGTAGAGACCCGAGCACAAAAGCATGGTGCCTCGATCAAAAAAACCACACATCTTAATCCGTAGTTTTATTTTCTTTCTTTTTAATTTGCATTTTCGCATTTGTCTGACTTAATCTTTACGCTTGGGGATAAGCAAAGGTTTAGGTTTAGGGAGTGCAACTTCTTCGATTTTTATTTATTTTTTTGTTTTGTTTGCGTGATGTTGTAGTTGGATTGCAATAACCTTGTTAATGTTGGGTATATGGATGATTAATCATGTTTGTGTTTGGCTCGTAGAGTTTAATAAATCTAATTGATTGCTTGACCTTGCGTGTGAATGTATAGTTTTGGTTACTTGATTTGACGTGTAAGGAATGAGTATGGTAGTCAAGCCGTGAGTCCTTGTGCCTAATTAAACCGTTCACTTTTAGCGGTGAAATTCTTTCATGAGTGATTTCTCTTCTTATGGATTGTATTCTTTAGAACTTGCATGATTAAGCCGGATGACGTGTTGATATTTACATACGAGGAATGATTAGAGTGCCCATTTTTTTGTCTTGAACCTACTTATCTAAAAATATCCACCAATTCATATCAATATCCTTTGCTAGCCTCGTTGAGCCTTTAGCCGTAATTTTGTTCGAAAAACCCGCATCTTATTGCTCCATATCCAAAAGCCATAACTTACCCAGTATTGGTCCACGTAAGAGCACGAGAGGGTATATTTGAAAACGAAGGTGTGCAAAGTTTGTGGTGTATAGAGGCAAAATCTTCTCTCCGTTCCCCGAAAATAATAAGCCCCATCCTAATAATAATAGTGGGATAGAAAAAATAGGGGAGGAGAGGAGTGAGCCTAAGAAAAACAAAAGGGAAGTCGTTGGGTTGTGAGAAATAGGCCAATATCATAAGAATTACACTTAACAAGGCCTAGAAAAAAAAAGAGGGAGATATATATACGGGAGAATTGAAGTAGAATGATCGATCTTGCTTTGAGTTTTTATTTCATATATATGAGGATCGTATATGCTCTACTTGGACTGAACTTGTAACTACTAGCCAAATTTTCCCAACCTCCACAGCCCTGTTACAACCAAAAGTAAGACCCTATGACTCATGTTTTGTGAATATTGATGCGTTTGATGAAGAGAAGAAGTGCAAGCTTATAGTAGAACTTTCCATTTGAATCGAGTTGAGCGTATTGACCTATCTAAACACTTGAGAGATGAGTGAATCGATATAATTCAGTGAGGGATTATTAAGACTTGTTTTCTTGCATGTTCGATCTAGTGCCATTGCTTTCCACTCATTTGTGAGTTTAGGCTTCCATGATGAATTACGAGACTTTACGATACTTTTACATCCCCGGTTGATTGTATGTATACCCGATGATTAACTTGATTATTCAATCCTTCTCGTTTTCTTTGTCGTGTGTTTTATTTATTTTTGCTTGGGGACAAGCAAAGTTTAGGTTTGGGGGATTTGATGAGTCGATTTTTGATCGTCTCATTACATTCTATCGAGTCGCACTTTCATTTGTTTTAGTGTTTTTGCCCTTTTACGCGTGGTATGTTGTGTTTTTGTTTTGTAGGTATCCGGACGAAGATTGTAGTGAAATATGCGCTTTTATGGCCAATGTTGGAGTTTATGACGATCAAGAGCGCGAACGGGGCCTAAAACGACGAAAGATTTAAGCAATATCGGTCGAATCTCCTAAATACCAGAATCTCCACTCCGAATCGAGATGTATTCTCCTTTGATATAAATTCCTCGTGAAATTAGCTTCGAAACGGTATATCATATGCTAAAATCCGAGGTGAATTGATACAAGAACGAAGGATCTAGCTGAAGAAGACCAAAAAACGGACTAGCCGCACTGTGCGACTCAACTAGCCGCACTGTGACTCGAGCCACATCAGTAACTCGCCGTGTCACAGACACGGCCGGGTCTCATTCCAGCAAGAAGTGCACTTTCCGGATGAGAAGAACTCGACCGTGCCTTTTGGGACACGGCCGAGTCACTTTCGGTCATTTCATCTTTCTAGCATAGTGCTGCACGGCCGTGTCACGGGACACGGCCGAGCCTCTCGACAGACAACTTTTAAATTATTCAGCGCAGTGAGACACGGCCGTGTCCCAGGACACGGGCCGTGCCACTTTTTATTTCATGTCACTTTCCTTGACATCTTTGCATATTTTAAGCCTTTGTCTTTGATTTTTTTGGCTATAAAACAAAGTGGAGTGACCCCTTGAGAGGTGTACTTGTCTTGTCAAGAAGATATTTTGTGGAAAAACACAAGATTAGGGTGGAAAAACACCAAAAGAGGGGGAAAGAAAGAGATTTTCATCATCTTCCTTGTGTGTTCTTGGTAGTGAGAAAAATACTTTTGTGAGATATAATAATTTCTTGTATAAATTTGTTGAGAGTCCTTGTAAGAAGATCATCAAACCTTCATCGGGAATTCGATTTCGGCATTTACAAGGGAAGTTTTTACCATGTTTTGTTCTTCAATTTCCATTATTGTTGTTGAATTAATCATGTGTGGCTAAACAATTCATATGGGTTTTTAGATATAGCCACACACATGTTTTTGATTGTTAGTTCCTTTTGATTTTAGGATAAAGTTTGGGATTGTTCCTCTTGTTCGTTCTTCGTTTAAGAACTTTTGAATTAGATCATCAAACCTTTTTCATTGTTGTTATTATTATTCGAATCGAGGGTTTTTATCGGTGTTCGCCATCAAACGACCGAAAGAAGCGATTGTGAATGTTCTCGAGCTTTTTCGCGATCTTTTAACGATTTACCTCATCAAAAGTAGTCGGTTAATTGATTGTTAGCTAGGGTTTCGTCCCCATCAAAAGAATATCCCTTAATTTTCGTTGAGAACAATCGTGATTTTTAGAATTTCCGCCATCAAACGGATTTCTTTTAATCGTGAGCAATCGATAATTCCTAACCTTATTTATTTGAGTATCGGAACTAATAATTAATTACATGTGTGTCGGTGACTCTAAATTCCCATATTAATCTCATTAATATTATCTCTCATTTATCCGACTATCAAATTGGTGTTGTTATCACTTAGTTCAATTTAAATTTTGTGCATTAGTAATTGTAATCATAATCAACCAATGATGTATTTTAATTTAATTTACTTTTGTTCATTCGACTATTTGCCGAACATTATCGAATTTTAAACCGTTTCCAATTCCTCGAGAGATCGACCTCGGAGTTACTTGCCGCTCACTACAAGAGCGATTCGTACACTTGCGAGTATTTAATTTGAATCCATCAGGTGTCCTTCAACCAATGTGCATTTCTCAGATAATAATCTAGAGGATTAATTCAGTTATTAAACGGTGACCGAAAATTTTAGCAGCTTTCAGTCTGTTGAGTCTAATTGGGAATTATATTCAAAGCAAGATATTTGATCAGTTGGACTTGAAGTCCATAACTGTAGGGTAAAACGAACCTTAGAGTGTAAACGGGATGAAACAGGCCGCGCAGACACAATGGCTAGGCCGAGCATGTCGTGTGACCCGCGCATGTTCGAGCCGTGTCGGGCCACCCGAACACGGCCCATGTCATGCCGAAGGTCCACGGGTGGGCCGACTTATTACGGAGATCAGTCAAATTGGCTTTGTGTCCCTGTTGGACTTGGACTCTATTTTCTTGTGTGTCTTACGTTACTTATGGTCTATAAATACCTACACAAAGGGAGAGTCCCCATGGGAGACAAATCTACACATGTTATTAGAGCCAAAACACAAACCATCCTACCCTACTCACATATAATTAATCGAGATAAGAAAGGAAAAGTTCTTGGTCTTCATCTTGCTCCATGTTATAAGCTAACAACTAGAGACGATTCAATATATGATGTATGGATACTTATAGATGAGCTACAATTGGAGTCCTAAGGAGTAAATTGTAGCCCTAAAGAGTATTTCACAAGAGCAAAGGCTATATCTCCACATGCAACAAAGGTATATATCCACCTACTCGACATATACATAGAATAATTAGATTCATCTACATTATGTGCATGTGACCCTGATTTTTTTGATGATTCGGCCCAAATAGTTTTGATCAAAACTCTACACATGTGGCTACAGGCAGTACTCACTAATCATGATTTAAGCTTGTACAGGAAAATGGTTTACAAAGGAACCTTGGAATAAAATTAAACAATTTAGGAAACTCATTATATGCATGAGTAAACTTATTCTGAACAGAAACCAAATATTAAGACAGAGAAATAGACAGCATGTCTGGAAACAAGAACTCACTGATAAAATCCTCTGTTTTAGATGAAGGAAACATAATTTTAACCCCAGTTTCTGTCTCAATTCCTTCTTGAGTGTCTCCCCTATACGAAATGTATGACAAATATTACAAGTTTCCATCTAGGGCTGCAAATGAACCAAACTGCCGCGAGCAGGCTCGGTCAAAGCTCGACTCGAGCTCGAGTTGACCGAGCTCGAGTTTGGCTCATGAACTCGCAAGCGGCACACTAGCATATTATTTTCCTTTTTAAAAAAAAAACTCTAAAATTACATATACATATATATATATATGCTTAACATTGTAAATTATTTATTAATAATAATTATATTTATTAAGATAAATAGTTATTTTATTATTTTCTAACAAAAAATAAAAATAAAGTAAAAAAAAATACTCGTGAGCTGCTCGCGAACGCTCGAGAATGCTGCTTGAGTCGAGCTCGAGCTCAAGTGAACAGTAACAACCCTTGCTCGTTAAGGCGAAAACTCGACCCAGCTCGGTTCGTTTGCAGCCCTAATTTCCATCAATACAATAGTAAAAGGTACGAATTCATACCCTTTCCCTTTGATGAAACGCATTAAGGACCGCCCTACCTGCAAACATATAAGGTAGATAAACTTTATTTCGTGGAAGACTAGAAACCGTGTAATTGTAAAGATAATCCTCCCTGTTAATTCATGTAATAGACCGGGAAACAGTACATCAACTCGACCAATACAACAACAACAACAACAACAACAACAACAACAACAACAACAACAACAACAACAACAACAACAACAACATCAGAGCCTTAGTCCCAAAATATTTTGGGGTCGGCTAACATGAATCAATATCTGTAAACGTCAAGTCGTCTCCAATAGAACAATCATATGAAAAGGCAAAAGTGAAAGTTGAAAAGTTTAGTACGTAATAAAAAGAAGTACTAAAAAAAAGTAATAATAATTATGCAAAAATAAATAAATAATAAAAAGTAAATAAAAAAATAGTAATAATCATTAAGCAAAAATAAATAAATAAATAATAATAAAAATAAAAAATAAAAAATCCTCAAATATAATCAACCACCTGATTCTCTCCCTCCACATCGTCCTATCCAACGCCATTCGGTAAAATTTTCCCTTTAATTTGTACCGTACGTCTTGAACACATAGTAACCCTGTTGCGCTCTTCCATTTCAACCATCCCGTCTTAACCCTAGGAGCCACGTCACCGTCTAATTCTCCATCCTTTAGAAGAATAGACCTAAGATAACGAAAAAACTCCGATCCTCGTATAACATTCCCATCAAAAGTGATTGTACCCGCCTCTCTACTTCCATTTCCACTAAAGCTACACTCTAAATATTCAGTCTTACTTCTGCTCAGCTTAGAACCACGAGTTTCTAGCGTATTTCTCCAGAGTTTCAATTTTCTTTCAACTTCGTCCTTCGTTTCATCAACCAATACTATATCATCTGCAAACATCATGCACCAAGGAATATATCATCTTGAATTGACCTTGTCAATTCGTCCATGACTATGGCAAAGAGGAAAGTACTAAGAGCCAAGCCTTGATGCACCCCAATCATAATAGGGAATTCCTCGGTCCTTCCCACGGCAGTACGTACACTTATACTAGCTCCTTCATACATGTCTCTAATGATGTCAATATACTTCTTAGACACGCCCTTTTTGGCTAATGCCCACCAAAGTACCTCCCTTGGTACCTTATCATAAGTCTTCTCTAAATCAATAAAAACCATATGCAAGTCTTTCTTCTTATCACGATAGTGTTCCATCATCTGTCTCATCAGAAATATTGCTTCCACAGTCGATCTCCTGGGCATAAATCCAAATTGATTTTCTGATATCTCCACACACTTTCTAAGACGTTGCTCAATCACTCGTTCCCATAATTTCACGGTATGACTCATCAACTTAATCCCCCGGTAATTAGAGCACTCTTGGACATCGCTTTTGTTCTTATACAAAGTGACTAAAGTGCTTTTCCTCCATGCCAGTGGCATCTTGTTGTATTTTCAAATCTTGTTGAAAAGTACAGTCAACCATTTGATTCCCCTCTCTTCCAAACACCTCCATCCTTCAATAGGTATACCATCCGGCTCTTCTGCTTTTTTCGAACTCATTTTCTTTAATGCCATCCGTACTTCACCCTTTTGAATTCGTCGCATAAAATCCCGATTAACCAAATTTGAAGCAATACTTACATCCCCAATATCTTCCTCACGTTATCCATTAAATAGGTTATCAAAGTATGCCCTCCATCTTTCTCTTATCTCCTCATCTCCGACTAAAACCTTATGATCCACATCCTTCACTCATTTAACTTTCCCAATATCTCGTGTCCTCCTATCTCTAATACGAGCAATTTTAGTATCTAATTTCGTATACAATTCTTGATTAACTATTTTCCTAGCATCACGAACGGTTTTCTTTGCTTCTCTTTTTGCCTCCTTATATTTCTCAAAGTTCTCCTCACTCGGGCATTTTCCTAATGCCTTGTAGCATTCACGTTTAGTTTTTATCGCCTGTTTTACCTCATGATTCCACCACGATGTGTCTTTACGTGATGACTTGTATCCTTTAGATTCCCCGAAAACTTCTTTTTGCGCTTCCTTAATGTTATGTTCCAACATAGCCCAAGTTGAAACTATATCCATCTCCGCGCACGCGAAATCATTACATCTAGCGACAACCTTATCAACAAAAGTTTTTCGACTCTCCCCTTGAAGCTTCCACCATCTAACTAGGGTCCACTTGCGGACTTCTCTTTTTATAATACCTCTTACCTTGAAAATCAAGCACAACAAGTCTATGTTGAGTCGCGGTACTCTCTCCGGGTATCACCTTGCAATTTTTGTACCTCTTTCTCCACACGTTTCTCACTTGTATTTTTCCTCCACTTCTATATGCCACTAAGTGAGATTCCCTTTTCTCGAACCACGTGTTCATGATGCCCAAGTCATATGCTTGCGCATAATCCAATATACCGCATCCCGCTTCATTTCGATCCCCAAAACCAAAACCACCCTGAGCACTCTCAAACCCGACTCGACCAATAAGAAATAAAATAATTTAGTAATACATGACAGAAAAGAATTAATCAGTCTCGCTACAATAGATCACACGAACAAAATAAATAACTAAAAATCACAAACATAAAGAAGTTACCTCCATTGATACTGAATGTTTCTCCGGAGGTACCAACTTTTCATCTAATGGTATATCATCCTTGCAAGCCTCTGCTGTAGGACGTGTGTCTGTGCCATTGGGCTCACTTGAAACTTCAGGACTGCTAGTCTCAGCTACAGGTGTGACGACAGTTGAAGAAATAGCATGATGCATTTCTTCCAGTGGAGTTTGTAGCTTACCCCTTTCACAGTCACCTGAAAGCATAGTTTTTCTTCATCATCAAACAATCAACAAATTGGTAATACGAAATGAACCATTTTGATTCATTAATTGGTCATTACGTAAATTCGAAGTGGTCAATCTAAAATTCTCCAGACAGAGATAACCAGATGGGGATGAATCCAACATAGTACCAACAAAAGACACCATGAATATATATTAATGTTAATGGGATCAAAATATATTGCACTGCAAATGAAAACAAAAAATACCCTCATCGCGATTAGGCTGAGTTGACACCGCCCTCCATGTCTGTGTCACAATTTTTCCCTTTCTCAGATCAAGATCGATTCTTTTCTTTCTGCCATACATTGTCGAATCACAGCTAAAACCATGGGAAAAATTTTGCTTCTGTGACATGAATTAACAAATTAAATTCAGATTTAAAAAAAAAAAAAAAGGAACAGTATAACTGATTGTAATATGCATTTATCCAAAAAAAAAGGGCCCAATTTCCGAACCTGAAAGTAGGGCAAGGGCTTTGATTGTACACAAGTGTTCGTTGTTCTCCGAGCTATGAGGTTAACTCTGCAAACCCATCTTTTTCAAATGAATATTATTATAATGATAACATAAATAGACAAATAATAAAAGATGTGAATTATCCAAAAGAAAATACCTGAAGGGAGACCTACGGCTACGAGCCAACATTCGCGACTCTCTTCCGGCGGCGGCAACGGCGGCGGCAACCGTAAACGTTTTATTTATACTTCGTTATATAATTTTTCTTTTTTTTTTTTTTTTTGCTTTTCTGGCATAAAATGAAAAGTGGAAATCGAGTAAAATGATTAAAAAAACTATTGGGCTTCACATAAGCCCATATGAAGTATTTCGTATTGGCCATTATTTTCAGGCCCATAATTGACCAAACCTCAATGTATGGTTTGCTCGATTGGTATAACTTAGAAAATTGCTTACCAAATTTATTCTGTCTGAGTAAATTGTCTGCAGGTAGAATTGATCGTCTGGATAAATGTGTCTGTCTGGATAAATTGATGTTGTTGTTTACTTTTTCATCTAAATAAACTGTCTGAATAACAAAAATGACCGATTTACCCCTGAATATGAATTATAAACTGGTTTATAAATTGTTGTTTATTTTTTAAGCAATATAAATGATATAATCCAAAAATCAAAACATAAATTCATAAAGTACTTAAAAATCCAATTTCAAACACAAAGAATTCAAGTTCAAACACAAAGTAACCAAATTCAAACACAAAGTAGACAAATTTAAACATTATTGAAAAATCAAATTTGACTCATCTTCTTTATATATATTATTTAAATTTAAACAAAATATTATACATAAATGATTCAATTTTGTATGTAAGTAATATAAAAAATATTTAATACATATAAATAATACTTATTATACAATATATATTTATATATAGAAATTTATTTTAAATAGATAAGGACATACTCCCTCTGTCCCAGCCAAAGGTTGACAGAGGGTGTATATTTGGTGTATTTTAGGTAATGATTGGTATAAGTAATGAATATTAAATGTGTGGTGGAGATTAAAAAGTAAAAAGTATTGATGATGAATGAGTGGTGGAGATTAAAAAGTAAAAAGTGATTGTTTGATTTGATTGTAAAAAGTGATATATGTAAACTTACTAAATGGACTACTTTTTGATAGAAATGTAAACCTTTGGGCGGGACGGAGGGAGTATATAATAAGTATTATACATATGAATAAATGTTAATATATAAGTAATATATAATATTTATTTATATATTCATAATATATATATATATTATGTTTTGTAGATACAAAAGTTTATTTATACAATAATATATAGTAATAAATATTGTATATAAATTAATAATGTATATTATTTATATATGAATAATATATATTACATTCATTTATATTAGAACCTAAATTTTTTATATTGTATATATAAATGAGTATATATAATGGGGACAGGAGAGTTATTTTTTTTTCCTAAATTATTTATATTGTATATATAAATGTGTGGTTTTCAATTAGGGGAAGGGGAGTCATTTTTTTGTCTTAATGGGGACAACACCTCTTTTCTTGCTTAATGAATAAGCCATTTTTGTCTGCGCGAATAAGCCATTAAGCCACAAGTAAACACCTCCAAACGTCTGAGCGAATAAGACATTTTACCCATTAAACTGATTAAGTCACAAGTAAACAATCCCTTAATATCATTGAGCCAAAGTACATCGGTCATACTTAGATATAGGATAGTTTATATCAAATGAGTCATTAATAAATATTAGCAATGATAGCTTATCCCCTCTTTGTCTCAATAAACTTGAGCCATTTAATATTTTTTGGTCAAATTTTTTTAATTTTGACCATATATTTATAATATATTTAATAGTGCTCTAATATTAATAAAAATAAATATATCATGAAATATTTTTATTTAAATATTATAATTTTATATTTTTTTAGCTATAAAATTATAAATAATCACGGTCGAAGTGCTGTTAGTTTGACCGAAAAGAAGTCAAACGCCCCAAAGTTCGTTGGGAGGGAGTAGCATTTTTCAATAGTATATACGTCTTTTAAAATGCTACTTGAAGTAGCGTTTGAGCTTATAGCTTATAGTGCTTCATTTTTTGTATAAAATTTATCCTCACTACTGCAATTAAATTTCTTATTTATTCTTATTAAATAAATTTCTCTCTCATTTTTCAACATTAATTACAAATGTCTATTTACATATTTTTATTTTATGAGATACTTCAACTGCTCATTTTATCAAACACTTTAAATTTAATCAATTGGCTTATCCGCTATCTGATATGTTGTAAGCTAGTTATCCGTTATCTGCTATCCGCTAATAGGGCTGTCAAAAAAATCCAAAAAATCTGATATCCGTCCGAAATATCTGTATTCGTATTTGGAAAAAGCGGATATTATCTGTATCCAAAAAAAGCGGATACGAATATTATCCGTATCTGAAGATTTCGGATACGGATATGGATATAGGCACATCCGTATTCGAAAATATTTGTATCCAAAATTAATTATATATAATATATATTTTTAATATAATTTTAATATATAATTACAAAATATAAGCATCCTACTCCCCATAATACTTTGTCACGTGTCTTCATTCTTTATTTCTCAATATTAAAATATAAGCATGCGGTATAAGTTATCTTTACTTATTATTTATTTCCCTTTCTAACACAACAATCAGGTCAGCTAGCCCAAGTGGTATTGGCATTAGGAATTTGGTAAGGAAAAGGAGCTCCACCGGGGTTCAAATCCCCCCTGCATTAAATTTTTGAAGATTTAAAAAAAAGTGGCAGATACGGATATTATATCCGTACCCGGATAGCATCCGCTGGATATTATCCGTATCCAATCCGTCTGGATATTTCTGAATCCGAATACGAATTCGAATACCTTTACTAAATACCGGATCCGGATACGGATATGGCCATATCCAGCTCCGTATTACTCGTTTGACAGCCCTATCCGCTATTTTTTTGGCAAAATGAGCCCAAGTAATGTGGATTTGGTCCAAAATGCGCCATTTTATATTTCTTAAACATGAACTAACACGTGAGTTTTTCTCTTCGTTATTTTTCCTTTTTTTCCGCTTCGGCGTCTTCTTCCTTTCAATTGAGCATTTCCAAGAATTTGGATCGCCAGTTGTTATTTTTCATGGATCAAAATACGAAATCTAACTCTGTTATTTCAACGCTTGATGAACCTGCCTCATGCTGCCAAAACATATCGGATCAGCCCTTATCTAAGCGGTTCGGATAATTCCGACGAGCGAACTTCCTGATCAGACCTACACAAGAGAAAACACGTGAACTGAGCCGGGGCTTCACCGGCGAAGGCCCTCTGGCGTGAGAGTAAGTATACTAAATATATGGTGGAAATAAATTTAATTTACTGTATTGAGAGTTAAGAATTCTGTATGTACCAGTGTAGGTGCGAGGACACCTATTATATAAACATGAATATTGCAACCCTAACTTGCGGAGAAAGTCATCGAGTCCGTGTCGGTGTTGGACTTCATATATATATGGGAAGTAGAATCGTGATAAGGATTGTGGATACAGTTTCCTTGTGGAAAAGAGTCCTTATTAAGTAAAGATGTCTTAATGTCTCTCTATCTTGGATTTCGTCAGATTCCGTGTCGTGCTGGAAGGATAGGACTTTCATCTACCGACAAGGAGTAGAGGTTGAGGGATCTCGGCCTGTTCTGTCACTTAAACCGAGTTGGTGTGATAAGATGGTCGCCTGATAAGGTCTAGACCTGAATAGGAACTGAGGCAAGCCGAGTTAGGATATTTGGCCTTCAGGTCGGCCTAGATGTCATTCCTTACGCAGGGCTGAGAAGTTTACCACTGGGCTTTGCAGGGTCTTGATTTGTGGGCCCTACTGGACTTATGCTCAGGCTCCTTAGATCCACGTAATCAATTCAGTTTCTGTCGTTCAGTGGCCCCCGAGTTTCTATCTCGGCATGCCGAGTAGGAACTCAAGTCCATCCTTTATCCTTTAGGGTTTTGGTTGCTTCTCTGAAGCCGGATTTGCTTGGAGTTATGTCGGCCTCTACTTGTTTGGGCGTCTCACTGAATTTTAAGGGTCCGGTCATACCAATCGCTTCGAATCCCTTCATGTAATTGGGCAGCTTGCGCGTGGAGAGGTGAAGGGACACTCTCCTGGAGAACCGCGCCCATTAATGTGGTGCAATTATGACACCCGCGTGCCCTCTTTATAAAATCAGAAGTATTTCCTTCATTCTTCGGATTCCGAACAGAGAACAGTTTGCAGCGGCCCGGCGACACTTTATACCGCTCCATTTCAGGCCGTTTTTCTGCCGATTTACTCCGACCAGTTCTTCCGGCGTTGCTTCCCGTTTATTTTCATCCGCTTATCTTTGCTTCTTGAGGTATTTTTCCAGCTCCATTTTCCATTTATTTTTTCCGCCATTGTTGAGTTTTTCAAAGCTTCAAGTCTTCTGTTAAACTTCACATCCTCAAGATGTCTAAGCGTGGGTATTTGGAAAAGAATTCTACTTACGGTTTCTACACTAGGAACTCTAGGATTTATGTTAAATCCGATGGGTCGTGGAGGCTTCTATCCCTCGCGGCCATTGGCGAAATGTTGTACATGAACAAAACCCCTAGAACGGATGTTAGATATCCCTCTGGCTCTTTTGCGCCTAGGACCGTAGATGGTAGTGAGGTCGACGTGTTGACTCTTGATAGTTTGGACGAAGTCCTAGACTACATCTTTTTGCATTATGTCAAGGATAAGTCTCAAGCTCGGCTTCGCGTTGGGGGAGATTCCTCCTCGGCCCAAGTGGTTGAGACGAGGGAGAAGGTCACCTCGTCGTCTTCACAGGGTGAGTCTAATCCCTAGTCCTCTTCTACAGGTATGACAGGGGAGAGTACTTTTGACAGGCCCGTCAGGGAGTTCGAATCCGAGGTTGTCGGCTCAAGACGTAGCCGAGGCAAAGGCCAGATAAACCCGAGAGGCTCCTTTCAGCCTAAGCATCCCAAAGGGAGGGACGAGATGCTTGAGGAACTTTATACCACATATGAGGTGGATAGGAATGAGTATAAGCTCCACCATACTTTGGCCACTCCTTTCGCCGATGAGCATGAAGCTAAAACTTTCTACTATAGTGACGCCCTCGTCCCGTTTTATTTTAAGCAATTCCACCTCGGCCTGAGACTGCCCTTGGACCATTTTCATTAATCAATTTTTGGAGGACTGGGAAATTGTCCCAGCCCACCTCGGTGCCAATGCGGTCAGGTATCTCACCGCCTTTATTATCTTGTGTCGTGGTCTCGGCTTTGAGCCGTGCATGTTTGCCTTCTATAACTTTTTCAATTCGTCTTACAACTCTAGAACCAGAATCATCACCATTAAGTCTGATCCCAACAAACCCAAGCTCATATCCCCCATTTCAAATACCGTCAATAAGGTCATGGGTTGGAACAGACACGTGATCAAGATTGAGAGCCGGCATGGCTGGGAATTTATAGCACCTATTAATTCACTGCATCGCCCTTCGCACGTTCACGAGCCGGACTGGAGTGCGGACTTGATTGCGAAGCTCGAGCAGTTCTCCTCCGTTGCCATTCTCAACTGGGCCGAGCTGGAGACATACTTTCGTTACCATGCTCAGGTCGGCCTAATGAGGGGGCCTTTAGCTCGGGTTAGACCTTTGGTCGAGGTCAAAAGGGGGACTTGGTTTCCTGACTAGGTTGTTCACCCCAATTTCGTCTTTCACGAGGATTGTGCAACTTGCAAGGCCTAGGGGGACAAGTGCTTAGAAGTCGTGAACATCGTAGGATGTAATTTTCTTCATACTTGTTGTTACCTTCATTTTTTCTCCCGTCTCATCCTGGGATAACATTTATGAGAAGCACATCGACCCCGTGATGGCGTCTCGAAAAAAGAAGAAGTTGTCCCGGTTGAGGGGAGTCGAAAATAGACATGCCGATATGGCGGCTCGGCAAAAAGAGCTGCAAGAGAAAGGGGAGTCTTCGCTTCCTAAGGAGTCGCCTATCGTTCAAGCCGGGGCGTCGTCCGAACCTAAATCGGAAGTCGATAGGGATCCCACCGAGGAAATTAGCCCTACTCGGACTCGTGCCCGGAGTCAAGGCCAGAGGCACTCTCAAGGACTGGGCCGAGATCGCGGGCCGGACCCAAGGCAAAGCGTCTGCAGAGACAGAAAAGGTCGAGGGATGATGGAGGCCGAGCTCAAGAAGAGCCTTCTCAGAAGAGAACCATTCCCTTGCCATATGGTTCATTCTCGGCTTTCGCCCTATCCGATGCCGAGATTAAAAACTTGGTTGACTTCTTTGCTGCTGCGCCCATTATGTCTGGGTTTGATTCGACTATTCGATTCGGGGCCGCATTGAAGCTTGGGGGACCGGTCATCAAACGCACCATGAATACATCTTATATTGAACGGCTCGTTGCTGAGAAGCCGAGTTCGCTCCAACTCTTCAACAAGAAAGGGTTTAATTCTTAGTGATGTGCCATTTATTCCATGCCGATTTTCCATACTTCACTTTTTTTTTTGCAATCTGCTCGAACTGAGTTTATTTTCTTTTTGTAGATCGCCTCCATAGCCCAGCACGAGTATGCGTTATTCAGGCAGGTCGTGGATCTGGTGCAAAAGAATGAGGCGGCGGCCAAGTCAGCCCAAGAATCCACTATTAAGCTCGCTAAGAAGGTTGAAGCCCTCGAGAAGGAGAAAGCTTCTCATGATGCCTTGGTGCAGGAGGCCGTGCTGAAGGTAGAACAGGCCGAGTTTTCCAAGAAGTCTGCATTGGATGACTTGTAGAAACTAAAGGAGGCATTGCTGCAATCTGAGTCCGCTCGGGAGATTGCTGAGGCCGAGGCCGAGACACAGAGGAAGAGGGCCGAGCTCTTGGTGTTGGAGAAGAATGCCGCGGATGAAAGGCTGGCCTTTATTGAGGAGAGCTTGCCTGACAAAGAGGAGGCCGCCGTCGAGTGATACTGAAAGAGTAAACATTATCGGGATGACTTGGCTGATGAAGCGGGCTCTGTCTACGGTGATGCCTGGTCTAATTTATATCGGATCCTCTACATTGACCCTGAAGTCGAGGTGCCTCTGGAGAAGCTCACTCGACTCTTCGTCCAAGATCCTTACAGTGCCGAAGCCAAGACGGCTCATCCTATGATCTCGTACTCTGAGAATGCTCTTAAGTACATAAAGGCTAGGGATTCTCAAGAAGGGAAGCCGGTATGGGATCCTCCGACTCCTCAAGAGAATAATTTCGACAACTTGATAGCACAGGCCGAGGAAGAGGATGGCGCCTGACTTGGATAGTTCAATATTTGTCTTTGTATTTGGATGGATTGTAAGCCGATTTGGCTAGAACAATGTACTCTTTTGTTTGAATATTTATAATGTCTGAGCCCGGTTGTTTTATCGGGGTCTTCATGCTTTTCCTATATTCTTCTTGACCTGATTTGAGTGTTTTCACCATGTTTCTTTATGTATTCTTGATACGCGGTTCATGCTCAAGTTTTCTATCTCGTATTACGAGATGCTCATACTTAACCAACCACGAACTGGTTTATCGTTAGGCTGGGTAGTTGAGGTCGGCCTTCCTGGAAATGTCAGAAGGAGATCCCGCTTTACATCGGGGTAAGGCCGAGATGTGTACCTTAGTTTATTTATGATCACTTTAGCCAGTACGAGCCAAGTGTAGATGAGCCAGGGATCGTCTATCTGTGATCGGCGTGTCGTTTGTCAAACTTGATCTAATTGTTTAGAACTGGATTCAAATTGTTCGAGTTAGATGTCTTAATCTTAACTCGGCATGCTGAGTGTCATGTACTCATTTTTAAATTTGAGCGAACTAGTTGTCATAACTAGGCTCAGATTATCTGAGTTAGATGTATTAATCTTAACTCGGCGTGTTGAGTGTCGTGTACCCATTTTTAAATTTGAGCAGACTAGTTGTCAGAACTAGGCTCAGATTATCTGAGTTAGATGTCTTAATCTTAACTCGGCATGTTGAGTGTTATGTACTCATTTTTAAATTTGAGCACACTAGGTGTCATGACTAGGCTCAGATTATCTGAGTTAGATGTCTTAATCTTAACTCGGCGTGTTGAGTGTCATGTACTCATTTTTAAATTTGAGCAGACTAATTGTCATAACTAGGCTGAGATTATCTGAGTTAGATGTATTAATCTTAACTCGGCGTGTTGAGTGTCATGTACTCATTTTTAAATTTGAGCAGACTAGTTGTCAGAACTAGGCCCAGATTGTCCGAGTTAGATGTCTTAATCTTAACTCGGCGTGTTGAGTGTTATGTACTCATTTTTAAATTTGAGCAGACTAGTTGTCAGAACTAGGCCCAGATTGTCTGACTTAGATGTCTTAATCTTAACTCGGCGTGTTATGTATGCTTTAGCCTTTATAGGAACCAGGATTTCATCTGAATTTGCAAGAGTTGCCTTGCTTTAAATGTTTAAGTCAGGCGTTAGTACTCCAGACTTGTTTAAATATTCAGACATTGTTATGTAATGTCTAAGCATGTACGAATTAAGTACTCGACAGAATGATGGAATGGATTTTGATAGATAAAAGGCCTTTACATCAAAAGTAAACGGATAGCTCGGTTTAACTTCTTCTATTGGTAATACTTTCTCAAGTGCTCTGAGTGCCATGGGTGTTTCAGTTCTTTCCCCTCGGGTGTCTTGAGCATGTAGGTCCCCTCCCGGATAGTGTGGGTTACAATGTAAGGGCCTTCCCAATTTGGAGAGAGCTTGTTTTGTTGAGCCTTTCGGTGAGTAGACTCAATTTTTCTCAATACCCAATCACCTATTTCGAACACCCTTTTCTTAACCTTTTTGTCATGATAAGCCTTGGTCCTTTGTTTGTAGTTAATAATCCTTAGCTGTGCAGCTAGTCTTTTCTCATCAAGCAAGTACAAATCCAGGAGTTTGTTATATTCATTGGCCGTTTCGTCATAGTTGGTTACCCTAAAAGTCGGGAGTGCCATCTCTGATGGGGCCAAGGCTTCTGAACCGTACGTCAAGGCAAAGGGTGTTTCCCTGGTCGGGCTCCGAGTGGTTGTACAAACTACCTATAGTGCAAGGGGGAGGTCGTCCAGCCACTTCCCCTCGCTTCCTTCCAGATTTTTTGTGAGGGCTGTCAAGATCAGTTTGTTGGCTGCTTCTGCTTGGCCATTTCCCTGAGGATGACTAATTGAGGATTTCTTGTGCTGAACCCCCAATCTGTTAAGCTCTTCAGTGAAGGCATCCGAGAATTGAAGTCTGTTATCCGTTACAATCGTGTTAGGGACACCGAACAGACACCAGATGTAATCGTGTATGAAATTGATGGCGTTCTCCTCCGTGATTTTTGGCAAGTCTTTAGCTTCGACCCACTTGGTGAAGTAATCTACGGCTACTATGACATATTTATTACTTCCCTTAGCTAAGGGGAAAGGTCCGATAATGTCAACTCCCCACATATCGAAGGGCCAAGTCGGTATGATGAGGCTTTGTTCAACAGCCGAGACCTTAGGTAGGTCAGAGTACCTTTGACATTTATCGCAATTTTTCACGTAGGTCTGGGCATCTTCCCTCAAGTTAGGCCAATAATATCCAAGGGTTATGACCTTATCGGCTAAAGTCCTGGCCCCCGGGTGTCCTCCACAGACTCCATTATGGACCTCGGCAAGCAAGTTCTCCGCATACTTTGGAGGAATACATCTAAGTAGAGACTTGGTGAAAGATCTTCTGTAAAGTACTCCGTTCCACACGATGAACCGCGCAGTCTTCTTTTTAATCATTATGGCTGCCAATTCATCTTCGGGTAGCTTTTCATCTCTAAGGTAGTCCTTGTAGTCGTCTATCCAGCTTCTCTCTTCGTGGTCTATGGCCAAGATCCTTATCCTTTCAAACGCTGGCTGGTCGGCGTAAATGACCAATGGATCAACGTTTTTAGCTGTAGCCATTTTGGAAAGCAGATCGGCCTCCTTGTTGTGATCTCGACCTATTAGTCTTATCTCCCAGAACTCCAAATCCTTGGTTATGCCAAGGACGAGGTCTTTGTACTTGATCATCATGTGGTTTTCAGTGTCGAACTCTCCTTGGACCTGCTTCACAACCAGCTTTGAATCGCTGTAAGCAGCCAGCTTCATTGCTCCGAAGAACTTAGCCTTTTCAATCCCAAGGATAAGGGCTTCATACTAGGCCTGGTTGTTTGAAGATGGGAACTTGAATCGTACAAAGTCGCGAGTTACATGCTCACTCCTAGGACTGACCAGGACAACTCCTGCCCCACTTCTTCCTTTTGTAGTAGGCCCATCCACGTACAAAATCCAGCAGTCTCTTCGTAGGTCAGAGAAGAGTTCAGTATACATGAGGGCCTTTCTTTTCCGAACAGCGGGCACGTGTTCACTTGCAAAAGAGGTTTCAACTAGAAAATAAACGAGGGGTTGTGCAAGTAAGGTCTTCCTTGGCTTATAGGTAATGTCAAATTCAGTTAGCTCAATAGACCAGTTGAGAAGTCAGTCCGAGCTGTCCATCTTGTGCAATATTTTTCTTAGGGGAGCATCTGTGTAGACCGTGATGGGATGAGATGAGAAGTAGGCCCTAAGATTTCTCGCGGCAATAACCAAGACGTAAGCTATCTTCTCGGCATTGAAGTATCTTGATTCAACTTCTGATAATGCCTTGCTTACATAGTAGACTGGCTTCTGAGCGCCTCTATCATCACGGACTAGGACTGCAGCAACGGCATGGTCTGTTGCCGCCAAGAACACGAAAAGTGTTTCTCCCACGATGGGGCTGCTGAGAAAAGGTGGTGAACCTAAATATTTCTTCAACTCTCGAAACGAGGCCGAGCACTCGGGTGTCCATACGAAATATTTCATTCCTTTTAAGACCTTAAAAAAGGGGAGTAATTTCTCCGCGACTTTGGCTACGAACCTTCCGATTGCTGCCACTCTTCCATTAAGCCTTTGGACTTCTTTGATGCAGGTTGGCTCTAACATGTCTATCAATGCTTTGATCTTCTCTGGGTTGGCCTCAATGCCCCTTTGAGAAACCATGAAACCTAAGAACTTGTCTGCCGTGACCCCGAATACGCATTTACTGTAGTTAAGCTTCATGGCGTTTGCTTTCAGGTTATCAATGGTCTCTCCCAAGTCAGCGGTGTGGCTTCCCCTCCTAGTTTTTACAACCATGTCGTCGATGTAGGCCTCCATGTTTCTCCCAATCTGAGATTTGAAAACCTTACTGACCATCCTTTGGTAGGTCGCTCCAGCATTCTTGAGCCCGAACGACATCATCACATAACAGTAAATTCCACCATCCGCCTGGAAGGCCATCTTCTCAATGTCTTCTTCAGCCATCCTGACTTGATGGTAGCCGGAGTAAGCGTCAAGGAAGCTAAGTGTCTGATGTCCTGCAATAGAGTCCACCAACTTATCAATCCTTCAGAGGGAATAACTATCCTTTGGGCAGGCCTTGTTGAGGTCCGTGAAGTCCACACACATTCTCCACTTACCATTATGCTTTTTGACCATCACTACATTGGCCAACCAGACCGGGTAAGTTGCCTCTCTTATGATGCCTGCTTTGAGTAATTTCTCAATTTGTTCCTGGATCGCCTTCTCTTTGTCTTTGGCAAAGATTCTTCTGGTTTGTTTGACAGGTTTGAAGAACTTATCAACTTCCAGTTTATGTAGGACTTTGTCATCTTTCACCCCAATCATGTCTTCTACTTTCCACGCGAATACGTCCAGGTTGTTCTTGAGAATGGTAATTATTTCTTTCTTTTCTTTGGGAGGGAGCTGTCCTCCTATCTTGACTTTCTGTTCGGGATAGTCCGAGTTAATGACAAACTCTTCCAGCCGATCGACGGGTTCCAGTTCTGGTCCATCCCTGAACTCAAAGGTTTCAATAATGATTTTTTGGACACTTTCCTTGCCCTCTCCATATAGGTTCAGATTCTCGAGATCCAATAGTTGGCCCACCTCGGTTTCTGCGAGGGCACCTATTATATAAATATGAATATTGCAACCCTAACTTGCGGAAAAAGTTATCGAGTCCGTGTTGGTGTTGGACTTCATATATATATAGGAAGTAGAATCCTGATAAGGATTGTGGATACAGTTTCCTTATCGAAAAGAGTCCTTGTTAAGTAAGGATATCTTAATTTCTCTCTATCTTGAATTTCGTCAGATTCCGTGCCTAAATGCTGAGTTGCAATCCGCATACTAAAAACCTATGTAACCTTAAATTTTCCACATACTAAAAATCCCTAATTTGAGAGAGAGAGAGAGAGAGAGAGAGAGAGAGAGAGAGAGAGAGAGAGGAGAGAGAGAGAGAGAGAGAGAGAGAGAGAGAGAGAGAGAGAGATTTGTGGGTTTTGCTAGACGAACATTGCAAGGAAAATCAAGGGTTTCGCAAGACATTTGATGTATTGTAGATGTGAAATCGACTACCATTCTGTTTCCTCAAGTAAGTACACTAATCGCATTTGTTTTTTTTTTTTTGGGTTTTGTTAATATTTAGGGTTTTGTTAATGTCTAGGGTTTGGTTAGTTTTTAGGGTTTCGTTTGTTGTTTTGTTAATGTATAACATTTTTATTGCACTATGTACAGTGATAAACATGAGAGTTCTGAGGCAAGAAAAGCAACATTTGTACCACTGGTATTCAGAATGATAAAACTGTAACCTTGAGTTTAACTTATCCAACTGGTAGTCAGAATGATGAAGGTTCGAGCTTGAGCAGGAGCAAAAATTCAAGTTTGAGCTCGACTCGAGCAACATTCTCAAGAGCCACGAACATTAATTTTTTGAATTTTTGTTAAAAATAATAAAATAACTATTTATCTTAATAAATATAATTATTATTAATAAATAATTAAAATAATAAGGGCATGTATATGTAATTTTAGAATTTGTAAAAGGTTTAACAAAATTACTCACTCCGTCCGCCAAAAACTTGTCCCAGTTTTCTTATTGGGGTGTTAGCAAAAGACTTAACCCACTTACAAAAGGGAAGTTTCTTTCTTTTTTCTTCTCAAAAGTGGGACATTTTCTCTAGTAAAATTACTTTATACCAGTTTTTCTTAAAATTCGTGTCACCTAGTGGTGTTCATCGTCGGGTCCGGGTCCGACCCGCCGGGTCGCCGGGTCGGCCGGCCAGGACCCAGACCCCACCCGTACATATGAAATGTACGGGTTGGCGGGTCGGCCACGGGTACGGGTACGGGTCCGGGTCCGACCCTCCGGGTCACGTGTCCGACCCGTGATAATTTATTTTTTTAGAAGTATATAATTTTTTTTATTTATTATCATTTTATACACGAAAAATAACTATAAGTGAACAAGGAAATCATTTGAAAAAAATGAGCTTGTATTTAATTTTAAGTTTTTACTTAAAATTAAATTGCCTACGTATCCTCGTGAGGAATCAAAGTTCTACGTAGTTCTTTTACTTAAGAAGAATTAAAAAAAATGGGCTTGTATTTAATTTTAAGTTTTCACTTAAAATTAAATTGCCTACGTATCCTCGTGAGGAATCAAAGGCCTACGTAGTTCTTTTTACTTACCTGACTACCTTACTTACCTTTAGTTGAAGTCGATGTCGTCGTCGTCTTGATCATCGGTTTGACTCATTTGACTAGACTCTCCTTCAGTAGTGCCTTCTTGATAGGCATCTTCGTCCGCTAATAGGTCATCCCACTTATTTTCTTGATCTCGTAACTCGACTTTTGTTGCGTCTTTAAGTATCATTTGAGCCTCGAGATTTTTTGGCGTCATTCGGGATCTCCGCTCGTCCAACATATAGCCTCCTTCACTAAAAGTACTCTCAACGGGGACTGTGGATGCGGGCACTGCAAGAATTTCTTGTGCCATAATGGAAACTATGGGAAATTCGGTTCCCCTTCTCTTCCACCAATCCAACAGATCAAATGTACCTGCATTGTCATCCTCCGGCACAAAACTAGTTGCATAATATCGACTAACGTCATTTCTTTGACCGGCGTTACTACTCCCCTATTTCTTGCTATATTATAGAGTTGTTGAAATGGGTTAGTGGGAGTTCTCTCGAATTCCATGTTAAATGTATTTGTAGTCCTAGTTCTTGTTTTTTGAGTTTAAATCTTATCTACATATTTAGCTAAATATTCAGCAAAAAGAGTTTCTAAACTATTTTTTAAATCAATATTTACTTGTTCAACGTCAGGAATATTTTCAAACAAAGTTTAACTTTCAACACTATCCACAATATTAGGAAAACCCAATTTTTTTAGAATATTATAATATATTTCAAGTAATTATTGTACTTGAGCTAAATTCAAATCGGTAGATAAAGCAGCACTAATTAAGAAAACATCATGAATACGACTAAAGTATTTTAGCCATTTTAAACACATATTGTAAATAGCATTCGATAATCTTTCGGATTTACTACAAGCATCCATTTCGGATACAATAAAACAACAATGAAATAAAACTTTAGGAGACGTGGGATAATAACAACCACTTAAATCTTTAGTTGTATTTTCAAAAACCTTTAATAGTTTTATTAAATCTTTAGTTTCATCCCAATATGTTGGCAATAAATAAAATCCTTCGACGTGAAAATACGTATCAAAAAATTCACACAATAATTCTTTATATTCATTAGTGAATTTAACATGTCATAAGTTGAGTTCCATATGTTTTACGCCTAGAGTAAAAAATTTGGGTTGCATTTGTTTTGATTTTAAAAATTTTCCCCATTGTCTAGCTAACTTAGTACGATTATATAAAAACAAGACACATTTTCTAATTGGTTCTATTGCCTCATCTACAAATTTTAATGCATCTTGTCCACACAAATTTAGAATATGACATATACATCTAGTATGAAATAATCGACCCGCTAAAACAGGATTGCAACCTTGTATTAAAGCTGGTACACCTGCAGTATTAGAACTAGCATTGTCAAAACCAATTGTGAAAATTTTATCTTTTAAGCAATAAAAAGTTAAAATTTTAATAATTGCTCTAGCTATATTATCTGCACTATGTGCACAACTAAATTTTTTAAATGCAAGTAATCTTTTGTTTAAGTTCCAATTTTCATCAATCCAGTGTATAGTTATTCCCATATAATCATTTTTTATTTAAAATCTACCCACGTATCTGCAGCTAAAGAAACTCTATGATTTATAGATCTAAAATAAGCTCGTAGTCCAAGTTTATGTTGTTTGGCTAAGTATACTACTTGTCTAGTCATTGTGGTACGTGGAATTCTTTTAATATCAGGATTATAGGCATTTTGCATCCTATATTCCCAACCCGTACTATCCGCAAATTAAAAGGTAAATTCTTGTGCACATAATTTTGCCATTTGTTCTCTAGCAATTTTTTCATTATATTTATAAAGTTGAGATTTAGACATACCTTGATTGCCGTCTGGCTCGGCTCCAGTAGAAGGTTGGAAGTTGAGTTGACTTTGCAACTTTTGTTCTCCGTGGATCGAGGCATGGTTATTCTCAAAATACCTTCTAAAATTTCCATATCCATCCCCGGCTTTATACGAATACTTTTTATTGTAGTAGTTGCAAAATACCTTCATCGAACCATCCGACATTTTTCCTTTTTAAAGTGTTTTGAAAAAAGTTCAGATACTGGTTTCTTTTCTGCAACAGGGGCAGGCTTCTTTCTCGCTTTAGTCTTCTTGCTTCATATTCCTTTCACAATTTCTTCCTCCTCGGATGATAACTCTTCAACATAAGGAGGTTCTTCAAATTGGCTTGCCGCAGGACGCTTCGAATTTGATTTTTGCGTCGGAGTTGGTACGCCATGAAGAGTGCGCTCGAATGTTACATATGTTTGATTTAACATAGCTCCATCGATTTCATGGTCCATTTCTTCGTCAATATTTTGCAGTTGTTGATTCGGGATACGTCGAAATCCCCAGGGTCAACTTATTCTTCACTGGTAGTTGTTGTGCTACCGTAATAGATACTTTCATATATAGCATCATATTCATGTTCTTGACTTTCATTTTCAAAACTGGGTGGAGTTCGGTTTTGGGGCTCCCGAATAATTATCCCAGATGGTTTCTTCGATTTGCCCCAAAGAGCCATTCGCTCTAACTTGGACATTTTGATTTTTTGGGAGACGTAGCAATATCCTTTCCCTTGTCAAAACTCGAGATAATGATTAAGTTCGAAAAAAAAAAGAGATTAACTGGTATAGCAATTAGCAATGAGAGTTTGAGAGATAGATTAGAATGGAGGTGTGAAAAAAATGTGTTGGGTTGGGCAAGTATTTATAGATATAATTTTTTTTTTAAATCTGAATTCTAGCCGTTAGACCCGCCGGGTCACGGGTCCGACCCGCCGGGTCCAACGACCATAATTTCAAAATTTTAATTTTTATTTTAATTCTGTCGGGTCGACGAGTCGGACCCGGCGGGTCGACGGGTTGGGAAATGTAAAACCTGGACCCCACCCGTGTATATCACGGGTCCGGGTTGACGGGTCCGACGGGTTGGCCGTGTCCGGGTCCTAGACGGGTCAGCCGGGTCCGGGTCGATGGGTCGACCCGCCAGGTTGGGTTTTCTTGGGCACCTCTAGTGTCACCCAACTGGGACAAGTTTTGACGGACGAGGGGAGTATTAATATGTCTGCGAACTTCTTACGAGCTTATAAACGAAGTATTTAGGAGCCCGAGTTCTTGCAAGCTCACGAGTTTGGATTGAACGTTTTTTTTTTCTTCCACAACATAGAAGAGGACGATTGTCCCCAATCCTAAGAACCCCATGAGGCTCTACCTCATCTCCGATTTAGAGGTAAGTTTCCCAGCATGACTTGTTCGCCTCTAAACTATAATCAAATAAATTTACGAGTAGCTCGTCTCGTTTGCAGCTCCAATACTAATAGGCATTTACCCTTTATTGCACACAAATTCTACTCCTCTCACTTCTGTTTTTACTTCTCCGACGCCGTTCATCTTCTCCGACTTCTCTCTTTCCAGATCTGGTGGCTAAAACTTTTCGGATCGGGCTTCTTCTTCCTATCTCCAACACTAAACCTTGGGGTCTCAATCTTTCTCTCCCCGCCTTTCTCTACCTTCGCCGTCTCCCCCACTTCTCTATAAAGTAAAACATAGACATTTTCTCTTCTTATCATTTCATTTCAAAATCATTAAGTTGATTTTTTTTTAGGTTTTTCTTTATTCTTTCTACAAAACCCGACTCGACCCGGTTTCACTCGACTCGACCCGACATAAATGAGTCGAACCTGGGAACTCAAGGAACTCGGCTCCCAAAACCCGAGTCGGACTCGGCAGGCTTTTAAACAACTCGGCCCGATCCATTGAAACCCGACTCGTACTTTCTTTCAAAACTCGACTCGAACTCGGGTATACCCGACTCGAGTGCGGCCCATTTGCAGCTCTACTTCTCGCATATTACAAATCTCAGTTTGTAAATGTTTCCTATTTTCTAAAGTTAGGTCCACGAAATTTGTGTTTAATATGAGCCAATTTTAATTGGTCCTTTGTGACCCTAAAGTTCTCTTTGATCATGTTTCTATTCTTATACAAATATATCAAATGATTATATTTATTAGATCAAATATTTGAGTAAATCATAGTTAGATAAGTTAACTATGATAAAAGATCTGATGATCAATAATTCAACTTAATTTTTTCGTACCACATAAAATTTGTAATTGTTTTAGGTGACAATATTAACTATAGTGACATGATACTGATTAATATTTCTTATCTCATATGTAAATACCATATTTACAAAACCAGACAAAATTTTTTTTGATCGGTAAATATATCATATTGATCAAAATTGGCGGTGTAAAATACCTCGGGCCCGGCCCGATACAAAATACAAGAGGACAACCACAAGTTGGCTTCTCCCTCGTACAGAAATCAAACAAACATCAGATCATGCAAGTGGGTAACCACAAATCGATTCCTCACTCGGAATACATCGGAATTAAAATCAACAAGAATGGCCTAACATGTTCCAAGGGGATTTCTTTTCCAAATCTGTTAATACATGTGGGTAAAGTGCATAAAAAAATCTATAGACATGAATCTGAATTTTTCTGATAATAGATGCTATTTGTGGTGTCTCATTCTCAAAAATCTTTCGGTTCCTGGTGTAACACCCCCAAACCACTCGGGCGTATTACAGCGCCGCAGACCCTCTCCATGAGGATCTACCAGGCTAAAAACAAAAACAATACATCGCATTATATGCCGACATGGCTAATAATGAACCATTAGACCGACTTGGTCTTTTACCACAATACAACACATTAAATATTCATAACTCGAACTCATAACTCATACCCACGCAGGGGTTGGAATACATCAATATACCCACAAAACGGGAAGACTACACAACAGAGAGCCAAACACTGAGACTCTACCAAAAATACTCAACGAATGGTCATCACGTGATTAACATCGTCGTCTTCCATCATCCTTCGTACCGATCATGTGATTCGCTCCCCAGCATCCTGCAAGTACCCGGACGCAATACAGACATCCACCCCCCGAATACTCGAGAGTTAGCAAAACTCCACTGTTTTGCTAGTGCAAGTATAAAATACAGATACAAGCCATACATATCATACTCCAAGAATATAATAATCGTAAACATGCTCCCCAAGACAAGTCACTTGATCAAAACAGTTCAAATCATGGAAGGTGGGGATGAAACACGTATACATCTTACAAAACATTTAAGATCTCGAGAGTTTTGAAAGCGTTTGGGATTTAAGAATTCTCAAGCCTTTCGAAGCCATTTAGGGACACAGCCCAAAAGGCATTTTCCCAAAATATAATTATGATAACAACACACGGGGTCCACGGCCCGATTATACCATTCCGGTCACAAAGCACGGGGTCCACGACCCGATCATATCATAACAGCATATTTCCACAGATAACTCGCATCCCGTTCTAGCAAGCCACGGACCTCAGATGCTCCCGCAGAACATACCCGAGTGAATAACACACAGGGAAACTATACCAAATCACATGTCACCGTAACAATAGTCACGTGACCACAATCATATATACGTTCATAGTTATCCCGACATCGCACTAACAAGCTACGAACCTCGGATGCTCCTACAGAACATACCCGATTGGACAACCCATGACACGTACATCACATAACCAAATCACAACCATAAGTTATCCCGGCATCGGCACTAACAAGCTACGAACCTCGGAGTCCCCGCAAGATATACCCAATGGATAACCCCACAAGTTATCCCGGCATCGGGCTAGCAAGTCACGAACCTAGGAGTGCCCGCAAGACATACCCGATGGATAACCCTACGGTCCCGCCCGACCCATACTACCAAGTATGAATCCCGTAGATTCAACAATCTTACCCGGTGGCACATCACTTACAACAATCACACAACGATAATCAATTATCAAGCCAAACAACATTAAGCATCACAACCTCCTTTCAAATGAGTAACAATTAATATCACAACATGTCACATTCTCCCCAAACAAGTACACGTATCGACATACCATCCTCGGCAAGTCATCGCGGTCTATTATATTCACGAAGTATGGTTATAACATTTATCAACATACAACACATTCTCACATATGCCAAATACACATTTATTCACGAATCATACGAGTTATCTTGAAGAAAATCCTTTTTACCGAGAATATACTGATCCTTTAGAAGGTTCATTAAAGCATTCAAGTTCCACAATTAATCAATTATCAACTATCATGTCTATGAAACACGATGTGTATGGGCAAGATACTTGCCTCAAAACTACGAGCAACCGGACAACGAACTGATGAGGTTGAGCAGCCCTCGAACTTCCAAAACCGACCAAGAATCCGGAAACCCATGAATACTACGAAAATGACACCAACACGAATCAATAATACTAATCGGAACCCGAATCAACACTAAGAACAACAAGGATCTAAGGATTTCTCAAAGAAATCAAGAACTATGTTCCGAGTGATATAAAATCATGAATGAGTTCAAAAATTCGAAGATCATGACCAAGACAACAAGAATTACATAGTCGATTCATCATCCTCGGATTAAATCGAAGAACCAAGGAGAAACCCCCAAAATTCAAGAACTGGGGTTCTAAGAAGAGAATACCTGGATTTGGGCCAAGAAGATGATTAGATGATGTTATACATACATAAATCCACCTCAAGATGAAGCTTGATGATGAAGATCGCCCAAAATCATCTCTGGAACTCAACCCGACGGAAAAAGACGAAGAAAGAAGGAGAAATGACGATATAAGGCTGTTGTCCAGTATTTATACTGGACATTTATTAGCGTGCGCTAACCAGACAGGATTAGCGCGTGCTAATGGGGTCAACACCCAGAACCTTCCGCCTGCAACACTGTTAGTGTGCGCTAGCCAATATGCGTAGCGTGCGCTAACGAATCACGAATCCAGTCCAGTAGCTCCTGGACAGATCTGCACCTACTAGGTAGCGTGCGTTAGAAAGAACAATTAGCGTGCGGTAAGCAGTCGATAGCGAGCGCTAGCTACCAACCTTAGCGTGCGCTAACGAGATTCCAGTTCCAGTCCAGTAGCTCCTGGACTACCTCTGGACTGCCAGCTAGCATGCGCTACACACCCGGTAGCGTGCGCTAACAATGGCACAGTAGCGTGCGCTACATCACAAGCGGTAGCCTGCGCTACACTGAAATGAGTCAAAACTCATGCAATGATCTGGAACAGAAATCAAACACGTGTTAACTCATGACACGACCATACGTGGCACAACAATCCAAAGACATGGGCGACGCCAAATCGATAACCCGCAGAAAAACTCAACAAAACTGGAACGAAGATCTCGGGTATTACATTCTACCCCTCTTAAAAGAAGTTTCGGCCCCGAAACTTAAAACAATAAAACAATCAGCGCAAACAATCTCCGACAACACACGTTATCCGTTGCCGATGACCTGCAACGAATCACATGCAGCATGTGGCTGCTAACATCCCTATCGCTACGTCAGAATGGTAACAAAATGCATCGATCCAAAAATTAATATGGTTGACCAACCCGAACAGTACGTTGATCAAAACGCGAGCTAATCGCTGAACAAATACGAAATCCCGCCACCCCAGGGTTGGAAGACCGACAACGAAGCTAATTTCCCATACATAAGAAAATTACGAAGTGATCTGAACGCTCCAAAAATCACGATACGAGATCGACAAAAATCAAATAATAAATGATCGATCTACAATGATCGAGACAACAATGGTCAAGCAATCATATTCGGACCACGACGAATCAACAAAAATAAAAAACGACAAGATATGCATTTACGAAAGGTTCACAGGAATGGAACCTAATTCGGAAAAAGTCACAACGATAAACAATTTAATCCGAAACAATACCACAAATCGTTCAAACAGCAAAAAATGAAGGATAGAACAAGTTCAGAAAATATCGACGAACACAACGAGTCGACAGAGTTGAAAATACAGAAGTTCAAAAATCTGATCCACTTCTAATAAAAGAAGTTTATCCCCGAAATTCGAAACAACAAGGCAATGAGATAACACAACATACAACTATTAAACTGCACTCTCACGGACTCCTCGGAGTCAATCCTGACATTAGTACTCACGTCTGAGCCTCGGAAGACTCGGTGACTAACTCGCAAAACTGAACCCGGTGTCCCACGAGTCCGCACTTGTAACACGTTACTGGCGGATAAGGGCAATGTGCACGAACATGCCCTGCCACATTGCAGTTGAAACACCTCCTGGCTTTACCAGGAGTCAAAGTTGACGATTTGGAACTCTCAGTCCCACGCATCGAGCGATGGAGCTTAACAGCAGAAAGACTACGACGTTGCAATCCAGAAACATCAATTCCTGTACTGTCCATAAGGTCAACGGACATCTTCTGTTTCTTCGACTCAGGCACTCGCTCCGACGATAACAAAGCTAGCTCGTAGGCTAAGGCTCGATCCTGGTAATCTCTCAGCGAAGTGCAAGTGAATCCCGCCATATACTGGCGAATCTCCAGCTTCATTCGTCTGTCGAAGTGAAGGATCTTCTGACCTTCGGTCATCACCTGATCTCGCACATAACTGAGTTGTTTGTTGTAGTCGACGATGGCCTGTGATACCGATATATCTTGCGGTTCTGCCAAATAAAATTCACAAATTCGCTGCTCTCTAATCGGTTTCGGACAGAACTCAGCTTCCATAAATGCGCGGAACTCTGCCCACGTGACATCACGATCACGAGGTTAAACAGTTTCCCCACCAATTAGCGGCATCTTTGTCAAGAAGGTACTGAGCGACAGGTACCTTCCGCTCTTCTGGACAATCGACGGCCTCGAATATCTTTCCCAACTGGAAAATCCAACCGTCCCAGCCCAATGCATCCGCAGCACCAGCAAAACGAAGGGGATTCATACGAACTACCTCTCGAAGCCATTGATTTACACCGACGTTCCGAGTCATGTCAGTGTTGCGTTGAACAGTCTGGGTCAACTGAGTCATCTGTGCCGCTACTTGGTGCAACATAGTAGCAACTCCAATACCAATATCATTCCCGGCAATATTCTCTCGATTCTGCATCTGATCCCCATGGCCATCAGTACCACGGTTACGATCGCTGCCTCTGCCCCTCGACATACTAACAAGTAATAATCTAACGCAATGGAAATCACATAATCACACATAGAATCCATTCGGAGATGATCGACCGCAAAAATTAGGCGAGATGGCAAAATGCAATTCCATAACTTTTGCCCAGCTAGAAAGCGTGCTTCCACAACAGAGATGGCGTGCGCTAACTATGCAAGTTTGGCAACACAATCATACTCACCTACCAACGGTACTAGACCGGAGGTTACAAATAAACAACATCGTACAAATCCAAATGCCAACGGTTCGCATAATTATAACCTTACACAAATAATCATCAGGAATTAATTAACATTCAAACGAAATCCCATCTCTCGGTTAAGAACACTATTTCAACAAGTGCATACCGAACGACTCAGCGTTCACACCACCACTTTAATCACAACTCGGAGCATTACAGATGAACAACAACAGCATATTTACTACATACCCATTAACCGAAATTCATAACTGAAAAGTTAAAAGCGAGAGTTACGTTTCAAGTAAATTTTTGGTAGACCTCATTTGAGTTTTTAAAAAAAATCAAAATTCTGAAAACTTGTGATACAGGATGGAAATAAGATATAAGTAGTTTGAATTCTCAAAAAATTTCGGTCTCGAGGTTATCATAGGAAATCAAACTTTTTCCTCTCTCGAAGGATGTTTTAAAATAAAATTTACGTGACTTCCCAAAATATTCAAAACTTTAAAGTATCACGCTGATAAACCTTCTTAGTGTAACCACACCAAAATATTACTCCTGTAAAAATGATTTATACAAGGATACATTTATATACATATATACATATACACCGGCACATTACAAAAATCAAACAAACATGGAGTACGCATTCACGATTCACATTTAACTCCTCATCATAACACAAATATCACACAAGCTCGTGTAACACGAGACACAACATATAGTGGGAGACTTACATCCACAGATCGCACGAAGATGATGGGTGCACCTTGATACTAATCACGACCGACCTCTCAGACGATGCGCCGCAACACGACTCAGTCAGACAAAATCTGACAAGACAAGACTCGACAACACACAACTCAACCCGATAGCCTATGTTTCCGCAACCTAAGCTCCGATACCATATTCTGTAACACCCCCAAACCACTCGGGAATATTACAGCGCCGCAGACCTTCTCCGTGAGGATCTACCAGACTAAAAAAAAAACAATACATTGCATTACATGCCGAAATGCTAATAATGAACCATTAGACCGGCTTGGTCTTTTACCACAATACAACACATTAAACATACATAACTCGAACTCATAACTCATACCCACGCAGGGGTTGGAATACATCAATATACCCATAAAACGGGAAGACTACACAACGGAGAGCCAAACAGAGACTCTACCAAAAATACTCAACGAATGGTCATCACGTGATTAGTATTGTCGTCTTCCATCATCCTTCGTACTGATCCTGTGATTCGCTCCCCAACAACCTGTAAGTACCTGGACGCAATACAGACATCCACCCCCCGAATACTCGGGGGTTAGCAAAACTCCATTGTTTTGCTAGTGCAAGTATAAAATACAGATACAAGCCATACATATCATACTCCAAGAATATAATAATCGTAAATATGCTCCCCGAGATAAGTCACTTGATTAAAACAATTCAAATCATGGAAGGTGGGATGAAACCCGTATACATCTTACAAAACATTGAGGATCTCGGTATTTTTGAAAGCGTTTAGGATTTAAGAATTCTCAAGCCTTTCGAAGCCATTTAGGGACACAGCCCAAAAGTCATTTTCCCAAAATATAATTATGATAACAACATACGGGGTCCACGACCCGATTATATCATTCCGGTCACAAAGCACGGGGTCCACGACCCGATCATATCATAACAGCATGTTTCCACAGATTACTCGCATCCCGTGCTAGCAAGCGACGGACCTCAGATGCTCCCACAGAACATACCCGAGTGAATAACCCACAGGGAAACCATACCAAATCACATGTCACCGTAACAACAGTCACGTGACCACAATCATATATACGTTCATAGTTATCCCGGCATCGCACTAACAAGCTACGAACCTCGGATGCTCCTACAGAACATACCCGATTGGATAACCCATGACACGTACATCACATAACCAAATCACAACCATAAGTTATCCCGACATCGCACTAACAAGCTACGAACCTCGGAGTCCCCGCAAGACATACTCGATGGATAACCCCACAAGTTATCCCGGCATCGGGCTAGCAAGTCACGAACCTCGGAGTCCCCGCAAGACATACCCGATGGATAACCCTACGGTCCCGCCCGACCCATACTAGCAAGTATGAATCCCGGAGATTCAACAATCTTACCCGATGGCACATCACTTACAACAATCACACAACGATAATCAATTATCAAGCCAAACAACATTAAGCATCACAACCTCCTTTCAAAGGAGTAACAATTAATATCACAACATGTCACATTCTCACCGAACAAGTACACGTATCGACACACCATTCTCGGCAAGTCATCACGGTCTATTATATTCATAAAGTATGGTTATAACATCTATCAACATACAACACATTCTCACATATTCCAAATACACATTTATTCACGAATCATACAAGTTATCTTGAAGAAAACCCTTTTTACCGAGAATATACCGATCCTTTAGAAGGTTCATTAAAGCATTCAAGTTCCACAATTAATCAATTATCAACTATCATGTCTACGAAACACGATGTGTATGGGCAAGATACTTGCCTCAAAACTACGAGCAACCGGACAACGAACTGATGAGGTTGAGCAGCCCTCTAACTTCCAAAAATGACCAAGAATCCGAAAACCACGAATACTATGAAAATAATGTTAAGAGTATGCCCTCGAATGCCACTCACATGATGTTGAGTGGGGGCATTGTATTTGTAATTATGTAAATCATTATTATAAGGCAAATGAATGTTTCTTTATTTACTGGTAGTTACTGGCATTCCTAACTCGTAAATATACATATAGAAACTAGTTCGTGTATTTGAGAGTGTTGTGCAGAGATTTATACGCCTCGACGGCGATCGGCATAAGGGCCGAGCGACCAAAGACAGCATCAAATAATCCAAGGCAGACGTTCCAAGCGAAGAGTCCAGTCCAAGTTCAGGTACCGATCGATCGACGTCTGGGACGATCGCCTCTTGACACCTAGCGATCGACTCTGGTGCCCGACCAAGGACGACCGTCCTATGCCACGTATAAGGCCATCATCCGTCATATCTACGAGGACTGGATCTCGGAGCGAGGACCCACATGCAGATCCGTGAATGGTGCCATAGAATAAGGGTCTTTGACTCCAACCCATCAACAGCTGTCCTACCGACAGACCCGCCGAAAGGTCTTAGGTGGGACCTCAAGGCGCCGCAAGAACAGGCTGTACTCCAGCCCTTCAGCAGCTGTCAGTGACAAGGACGGCCTCACCTACCGACAGACCCGCCGAAAGGTCCTAGGTGGGGCCTCCCAAGACAGCGACTCCGGATGCGTGTGGTCTTCTCATTGGTTCGTGCATCCGGCTGCCAGCAGCTGCGGCGGACTCTAATGAGACCAACCCATGTGCTAAAGATGATCGCCCGCTTATTATAATACAGCAGAGGCGATCGCCCAGCTGCCTCCACTCCTATAAATAGAAAACATTCAGCAACTGGTTCAAGGTTCAGAAGTTGAGATTTTCACAAGTTCAGAAATCACTTCCATACGAGAGCTCAGCTAATTCACACAGTGAGAAACCGTCGATTTATCACAGTCAACACAACACTCCATCGTTGTTACAAGAACTCACAGAGGATCAACTTTGGTTCTTCCGACAATCTTCAGCACTCAAGAGCTAAGATAACTAGGGTCTTTACACTCATTGTAATGGTACTCTAACAGTAATATTTGTACTCCCAAGTATTCATATTAATAATATCTCGCGAGAGCATTCAAGCCCGGGACTAACAACCCCGACAAATCTTGTGTTATTTACTTCCCCACGGACGTGCTCTCGCATTTTGTTTGTTACTCGTCCATTCCAGCATATCATTTCCGGATAATATTTTGGGTAACAACAATTGGCGCTATAGGAAGGGGGTGAAACCTTCATTTTCGTTCCGACCGTCTCGAAGAACACTCACTGTTCTCCAGGGCATATACTTGAAGAAACACTCACTATTCTTCAAAGAAAAAGCTTCAGAATAATGGCGTCTGCCACCACAGCGAAGAGAGCCACTCTCCGATCCGCCGGATGTCATATTCCGGCTCAATCCGAGCCCCAACCTACGGCAGAGGGTAGCCGCGGCGGCGCGAGGCTCTCGATCCCGCCCCTGAGGGATGGCCCCAGCCTCTCGCTCGACCAGTTACAAACCGCGGAATAGATCGAGGAGGCTATGGCCATCCTAAGGGAGCGACGGAGAGCATGCGCAACACCCGCTATAACCGCCTCGGCCATCTGTCGCGCGGGCAAGCGGAAGCTCAATGGGTTACTGGTCGAGCGATCGTCAGAAAGCCCCGATTCACGAGACAAGGCTCTCGCAAGGCGGGACGGTTCCGTCTCCAGCCGCCTAGGAAGCGATCCATCGTGGCGACCGGGGCATTCGGGCCCCAACCACGAGACGACGGAATCCGAGTCCGTCACCAGGAGTTCGGCATACCCAACTCCGAACCAAATACAGGTCATCCGTTTGGCTCCCATCCGCCGAAGAGTCGAGCCACACGGCAAGGACAACATCGACAGCGAAGCCAGGGGATCAGTACTTGATCGCCTCGGATCCCGCTCCGAGCGCCTAGCCACAAGCAGCCAGGCGACGGCGATGGCCGCTATGCAACGCCAGCTCGACGAGATGAAAGTGCTCATGGAAACTGGGGCAAGCGCCAGTAGAAAGATCATCGGACCGACTGAGCCACTCGCGGTCCACATCGAGCTTGCCCCCGTGCAACCAAGGATCTCTCCTCCCCAAACACCTTTGTATGAAGGGAGATGGGACCCCGAGACCCACTTGAGCAAGTTCCGGATCTACATGACCGGGTGTGGGGTGTCAGATGCGACCAGGTGCCGAATATTCCCGTTAACGTTGGGCGAACTGGTCCATAGGTGGTACGTCTCACTGCCACCGCGATCAATCATTTCCTTTGAGAAACTGGTGAGTGACTTCACGTCATACTTCGCCGCCAAGGTAGCCAGACCAGAAGGCCCCCACCGCATGATGAAAATCAGGCAGGGGGAAGACGAGTCCGACGCAGATTACATCGACCGGGTGGATGAAATAGTTCTCATCGTCGAGCCCATAAGAGACGAGCTCTCCCTCTACTCGGTCCTGGGGGGATTCTATGGTCATTCACCCATGTTTAGACACCTCACGAAGAACATCCCTCCGACCTACGCGATCTTCCGCGCTAAGGCTGCCGATTTTCTGGCCAGGCAAAAGCTCCTCACCCTTTGCCTAGGTGAGGAGACGTCTCCTCCCGTCAAAAAGATGGCGATCGCCAAATCCAACAAGGCGGTCGCCAAGCCACCGGGTGATTTCAAGACTTTCGAGGAGGTGGAAGCCCATCTCCTCCACAAGTTCAACCGAACTCCGGCTCATATTTTTTACGCCATCAAGGGGCGCGGACCACTAAGCAAGACTAAGGCGATAAGGGACAACGGTCATCTGGACCACAATAAATACTGTGCTTACCACAAGAGTCCCGGTCACAGCACCAACCAATGCCACGACCTCCTCAGAAAACTCTGGAGATTGTTTGAGGAGGGCAAGCTGGACAGTTTATTAGCTTAGTCGGAGCCCCGTCAATCTCCCAAACTGGTCGCCAGAGTCGAACGCGACAGGCCGAAAGACTCATACGAGTCGACCCATCGATCAACCTCGGCGACCGGATCTATATGCTTCAATCAAGAGGTGGGAACTTCGGAAGTCTTTCCCCGACTCCCCCCACGTCAAACCAAAGGCCACTGCCCAAAGCAACGTCTTTAAAAAATGGAGGACTCGCTCGCCATATAAAGTTCATCATCTAACATGATGGACCTAGGCACGAGATCACCTCCCTCAGCACAACGTATACCATCGAGGATCGCCATCTAACATGACGATCCGAGGTAGAAGAGTGCAGCCATGGTCCTGGAGGTCGATGGAACCGACAGCTTCGTCCATGCAAGGTTCCTTTGGGCTGCGATCGCTCGCCCTTCGTTTAAATATGAGGCGGGCGTAACCGAAGGACCCTCCAAACAGATCTGTGGACACGTTCGCCCGCCCTCAAAGGTCCATCACCTAACGTGGTGGATCCGGACAATGCGACGCGTCCCTCCCCCCGTCACAACGTATACCGTCAAGGATCACCATCGAACATGACGGTCCGAGGTAGAAAAATGCTAACAAGCCGCGGTCGTGGAGTCGATTAATCCGACGACGCCCCGTGCAAGGACTCCTCCAGACCGAGACCGCCCGCCCTTCGTTTAAATACGAGGCGGGCACAGCCTACGGAGGACCCTCATAATTAAGTGAGTCGCGAGAAGTTGTCCATCAGACGGAATGTCGCTCGCGCACAAGACATGGTCGCGGAGGTCGGTTTCATCGAACTCTACGATTGTGCACGGTTCCTCTAGACCGGGATGTTCGGCCTTCCTCGAGGAATCTGCAAAATTGAAGACCGCTCATTAAACGATTTATTTTCGTCCCCTTACTTTCACTAAGTAAACAAAAACAAGGGGGAAGGGAGGAGCTATGTATATCACGATCATCTCTACTCGAATACACGTACGACGATCGACATTGTTCAGATGTACACACAACGATCGTTCCTTAAACACTTGTATAAAATCATGCAAGCAAGAAATCAGAGAAGCGAACTTTTATTTCATCACTTGGAATAAAAATACAAACACGGTCGCCCGAACGCAAAAGTACAACGAAAGCTACAAAAATTACAAGTAAAAAGCAGAAAAGTTCAAGGGTCGGGCGCCTGCCTGGCCGCCAGTGAGAGCTCAACCCCCATCCTCCGGGGCACCCGGATGGACAAGGTTGTCTGGCAACGGGTACCAGCTCAAGTCGATCCCAAGATCCGCGGAAAGGTGGAGGATCGGCACGGTGAAGTCGGGCTGCAGAGGATGCTCCAGTGCATAGGCTTTGAAATTTTCAGCCAAAGGGCCGACCTCGAGCGCTCCCTTCTTAGCGGCGCGGATCACGTCAGCATAAGCCATATAGTAAGCGAATTCGCTGACGTACTCCATGTTAGCGAAGGGATCGGCCTCAGTCGCCTTCAGCTTTTCCTTCAACTCCTCAACCGTTTAGCTCACGCCCTCGAGCTCGGCAGTTTTGGCGGCCGCCTCTTCCTTCGAGGACGCCAGCTCGCTAGTCAGTCGGGCGACGGTCACCTTCAGCTGGTCGGCCTCCTTCTACGCGGCCGCGTGCGACCTGTGGGCTTCCGTCATCTGGTGCCGCATCCGGTCAGTCGCCGCCCGCGCCCGGTCAACATCCTGCTTCGCTTGTTTAGTCGCCTCTGCGGAGCTCCTCTCCATGGCCGCGAGTCGGTCGGCAAACTCAATGTTTTGTCTCCGTGCGGTTTCGAGGTCCGCATGGAGACGGGCAGTGGACAGCCGCCCCTCGTAATCCCTCACGGCCTAAGCTGCCATCGTCGCCGTCTGAAGGGCCAACGCGAAAGTAGCCTGCATCGCGTCAGCAGATCGCCGGCGCGCGATCGCATCCAGATCGGTCGTCCAGGCCTTCGGGAGGGAAGCGGTAGCCCGAGAAACGTAAGAAGTAATATCGCTGACCTCGCGAGGAGCTTTGCACGACAAGAAGCCCAACACCATCGGCGAGCAATTCGGATCGGAATGGCGGATCCATCACAAATGACAAAAGAGTTAAGTGTGTTTCCCACACAAGTTTCATAACTTGGCAAAACGACCAGGCTTACCTCTCGACCTTCTCTGGGTCACGACCCAAGAACGGCTTGCCACGCAAAGTCTCGGCCTCAGCAGTCGCCATGGACTGAAGAAAAGCCGAAGATGACGTGGACCCCTCCGCCGGAGGAATCACGGAAATCGGTGGCACAGAGATCGGCGGCTTGTCTGTAGTGACAGGGGACGAGGGCTCCACAGTCCTCCGTTTCTTACGAATAAGCCGAAGTTGCTCCTCCTCCTGAGGCTCCCGCCCTTCGACGACAGGCTCCTGGATAGGTCTTGCCTCCGGGGTCGGTCGCCGCGGAGTAGAAGGAGCTCGGCTCACCTTTTTCCCTTGGCGAAGACGGTTCATAACCCCCGGATTAGACATGGCAATCGTAGTAGGAGGCTCTGGGAAACAAGGGAAACGAATTTCTGCAAAAGAAAACAATCGACAAAGTTAGTAATCCTCTTCGGTCAAGGCGATCGACATGTCAAAAGAAGATCGCAAAAATTCGTACCTGGAACCTTTAGATGGCGAGGGTAGCGAAACAGCCGAGCAACCAACCAGCAGGCTTCATTGTTAATTTGGCGGGCGTCTATATGGTCGTCAGGAAGACTCCGTATCTTCTCCCAGACGATCGCGAAAATCAAAGGTGAGGTCGCCTGCCGCCAAAACGATGACACCTGCAAAAAAAAGGCTAAAATCAGATCAGTTCAGCAAATGTCCGAACAAAGGGAGAGTCTAAATCCTTACTCGGACTCCTCTCCCGAAAGCCGGTGGGAATATCCAACTCGTAGGTCGGGTTGTCGCTCGCTGCCGACTTCCATGCGCCGCCGACCCAGAACCACTTCGACGGATCATCCCTCACTTTGTTCGGGACCCCAAGAATCACCCGACCTGAGCGACCTTGGATATGGTAGCCGCCGACAGAACCTTTTTGAACCATCAGTTTGAAGAGATGGTTCATCTCCAACGGTGAAGGAAGACGATACAACCGGTGGCCACCAAATAAAGTGAAGGTGCAAATGATCTGCAACCAGGTGTTCGGCGTTAATTGAAGCGGCGCCACGTTCCAGGCGGTCAGCAAATATGAGACAGCGAACGGCAGCGGGAATCGCAGTTCAGCCTCTATTATCGCCTCATTGACGGCGACCATGCCCTCGGGAGGTTGATCATCTCGCTCGTTCTCGGCGGGAACGTGGAGGCTGACATCAGAAGGAACATGGAACCTCGCCCTCCAACGATCCAGATCCTTCCTGGTAGCCGAGCTCCCGATCTGGCCAACGGTCCAAGGCTCCTGAACTTGTTCTGTATTCCGGTTTCGTCGTTCGAACGAGCTGTGATCCTATTGTGGGTCGATCTGGTTATCGCTGTGACTTTTTTCGAGTTCGGTTCGATTCTTGTGAACCTTGTTCGGAAGTGACATCATCTGGTTTTATTAGTTCTCTTATTCGAAGTGGATTGGATTTTGAACCTCTGTATTTTCGACTCTGTTGACTCGGTTATGTTCGTTGACATTTTCTGAGCTTGTCCTACCCCTTGCTTTTGTTGATCGAACGAGTGTGGTATTGTTTCGGAATAACTCGTTTGTCGTTGTGATTTTTTTTCAATTGCTATTCCCTTTCCTGTGGATCTGATGTGGGTGCACATCTTGTTGTTTTCACCGGATCATGTTTTGTCTCGAGTCGAGATGTGAACTTCGGAGTTGTCGGTTGAACCTTATTGTTCTTCGTGATCCGAACATGATTATTCGATTTTTGTTGACTCGATCGTTATGGTTGATCATTGATTGTTCGTTTTTTTTTTGTTGATCTCGATTCATGATTGTTGAACGTCCAGACTCCTTCGTAATTTCCTTAAGTTCGAGAAATTAGTCTCGTTTCGATCTTCCAACCCTTGGGCGGTGGAATTCCGTATTTGTTCAGCGTTTGGCTCGCGTTTTGATTGATGAACCGTTGGGTTGGTCAATCGTATTGATTTTTGTTCGTGGTGTTTTACGATCGTTCAGATAATCGACTCGATTGTATTATCTGTTTGATGACGCTTGTCACTTGTTGATTTTATTATGTCTATACCGGGGGCGTCGTGTTGGTCGTCGTGGAGCGTGTTTTCACGCCGTATATTCCGTTGCGTTGCTTGTAGCGTTTCGCCGTTGGGCATGAGTTATGCACTTCTTGTGTATCTCGTTGAGTTTTTCCTGGAGGGATATTTCTTCTCCCTACTTGTTTTAAGTTTCGGGACGAAACTTCTTTTAAGGAGGGTAGAATGTAATATCCGCAATTTTCGATTTTCGGTAAATTTCTTTTTCGGCCGAAGTCCGTTTTGACGATTCGCTCATGACCGTTTCGTCATTTCGAGAATGATTAATTCTACACTTTTTGTCATCCGAGTTCGTTTCGGTGTTGTTTTGTTGAGTTCCGTGCTTTTTAGCGACTTTTCCGCACTTGAATTCGATTCTTGCGAATCTCGTCCGAAACTGCTGTTTCGAGTTTCCCGCAAGTCCGTTTAACTTTGTTGGACGTGTTGTGATCTTCGGTTTGGTTTTTCGATCACGTATCGTGATTCCCGGGCGTTTTGGGCCATTTTCGTAATTTCCCAAAGTTTTGGGTAATTACTTCCGTTGTTGAATTCCGAGCCTTCGGGTGGTCGGAATTGTGTGTTCTCTTAGACCTTAGATTCGTCTTTGCGAGTACTTCGTGACCGTATCTTCGATTCGTATTCAGGTTCGGGTTTCGGTGTCGTTTTCTTGAGTTCAGTGTTATTAAACGACTTTTCCCAAATATGAGTCGACTTTGTAGAATCACCATAAATTCTTGAAAACTCCAAAGACTTTGAATCTTTTCAATATTATAGAGCATCAAGTTAGCTTTCCAATGGTTCAAACGGTGAGTCAATCGGAGTCCGGACGAGAGAGTTATGGTCGAAATAGCTCAGACACTCATTTTCCGATTTGGCCGAGCAGACTGTACCTGTGCCGCGGCACACTTATTCAGGCCGCGGCACACAGTCATTAGCCTATTTCTGCGGATTTTGTGAGATGAATGCTCATTTCATCTCTTCCTTCATTCCTCCTCCTCTTGGGCGATCTTATGGGCGATTTTTGGGCATTTTGCATCATCAATCCCAGAGAACTTCATATTCTTCAAGTTTTTGGTGTGGATTAACAACTCCAACAATTGTTCTTCATCATTAATCCAAGGTAAATTCTTGAAACCCTACTTTTGGGTGAATTGGAGGTTTTTGTTCGTTTTGTCCGATTTAACCGTAATAACTTAGATTTGTGATGTATTGATGATTATTTAGATGTATTCTATCATTTCCCTTGTTATTCCATGGTTGGATCGTTTCGATTCGTTATTTTGGTCGAGTTCTTAGTCAACGCCTTGAAGGTGTCCGACAAAAGGTCTTAGAGGGGGGATTGGGCGTTGTATGATTATTATCCATCGTACGATTGTTGATTTATCATTGGTATGACTTAGGGACGAAATTCTTGTGAAGAACTCGAGTCGGAACCCTTCCGTTCGTTGTCTTCTTCAGGGTCCGAGCTTCCCGGTCGAACCGTGTTCTTCGGAACGTTTGGTAGCGGTTATTAAGGCAAGTATCTTATTATACGACTTGTATCTTGTGACTAGTAATTACGTATGATATGTATGACGATTTTGCTTGCCTCCGTAAATATGTTCCGTTTGAGTTGGTTGTGTTTTCCGAAATTTGAAGGCTTTGTGATAATAGTGATATATTGGTATCCGTGTTAGGCGTCGTGCCATTTGTGCAGGATTGCGATGTACATATGAGATGGTTGTACACGTGGTTGTTCAATGTATTGTGTACCGAATGTGTGTTATGTTGGTTAAGAGTCGTTGTGATGATCATGATATTTGTGTTGTTTTGGTTTACATACTTGATTGTACATTTCAGTGTAATGTGGAATGGCTTGACATTTAATGATTATGAATTGTGTCGTGTCGATGTGTGTGTGTTCCAGGTAGGGTCTGACGAGGCCTCTGGAGTTCGGTACATGATGTGTACGAACAAAGTGTGTGATCCAGGTAGGGTCTGACGAGGCCTCTGGAGTCCGGTACATGACGTGTACGGACAAGGTGTGTGATCCAGGTAGGGTCTGACGAGGCCTCCGGAGTTCGGTACATGATGTGTACGAACGATGTTGTGGCCGGGTAGGGTCCGTTGAGGCCTCTGGAGTTCGGTACATGATGTGTACGAACGGTGTGTGGCCCGGTAGGGTCATTTGAGGCCTCCGGAGTTCTGTTCATGCTGTGTACGAACAGTGTGTGTGTTCCTGGTATGGTCCGTCGAGGCCTCCGGAGTTCGGTACATGATGTGTACGAACAATGATCGTGTGATGATTGTTCGGGTAACATTTTAAATATGGATCTCGGACTCATAATGATATATTATTTAGTATGCTTTGAAACGAGAATCGGGCTAAGGCCCTATTGTTTACGAAAAGGGTTTTGTAAATTGGGACTCGAGATCCAAAAGAATTTCGCTTTAAAAATCCCGAGATGATGTGTTCCTTTTCAAATATCTCTTACTTGAGTTCGAAATTCTAAAACTTCTGGGAGCATTTTGATAATTGATTTCCGTATTAAATTCGTAGTTACAATTTGCTTGTTACATTTCGTATGGTTTGATACTTGCACTAGTAAAGCAGTGGAGTTTACTAACCCCAGTATTCGGGGGTGGATGTCTGTTTGCGTCCAGTACATGCGAGTTCGGGAGCGATCACAGGATTGGCACCGGGGATGACGAGTGCGATACTAATCAAGAGTTGAGAGTTGGTAGAGTTTATTTGTATTGTTAGAGTTGATTGAGTCTTAGTTGTATTGTATTTGAACCTGTGTGGTAATGTTGTTAGTCATCATGTTGATAGAGTTGTGAGACCTCATCGGTCATGTGTTTATGTGTAAGTGACCTTAGCAGTGCGTATTATTATATTGTTTGACCACTGGCCGGGCAAGCATTTGGTTGTTTATGGACGTTGCTTTGGTATATCCTTGCGGAAAGGGTTTACGGCGTGTAATATTCCCATACGGTTTTGGGGGTGTTACATTTATGGTATCAGAGCTTAGGTTGCGGAAACCTAGGCTGTCGGGTCGAGTCGAGTCGTGGTTTGTCGAGTAATGTGTTGTCTTGTCGTTCGAGTCGTCAGGTGACAAGTTGAGTTGTGCGTAGTCACGACGTGTCGGATATGTTGTCGGATGAGATTAGTATCGTGGGCGACCGTCATCTCCGTGCGGCCTGTGGATGTAAGTCTCCCTTCCTTGTGTTGTGCCTCGTGTGACACGAGCTATTTTTATGATTATGAGTCAATTGACGGAATCCTCTTATGGATTTTGATTGCGTGATATGTGGTCATTTGACTCCCATTTTTCGTTCATATGAGGAGTAGTGTTGCTGTCTTGTGCATGTTTGATTTTATTTCTTTTATCCGCTGCGTGAGTTCTTTTGTAATGGCTTTCGGTATTTTACCGACTGAGTTTTATTTCGAAAACCAATTCCCTTAACCGAGTTTTTGGCATTATGGCCTCGATCATTTTGGCGAAATTCTTATGACGGAATTTAGTATGTTGTAAACGGATTTTGTGAATTTTTGAAATATTACCGTCATCGACCTTTTTGGCATTTTGTAAATGGTTTTTATCCTGGTGGGTTCCGGCGCGGGACCCACGGCGCTATAATGTTCCGTGTAATTATCTGAAATTTTTGGGCATTCTAGCCCATTGAATTATCTTTGAAAACTTTGAGTACCTTAGAAAATAAATTTCGAGACGTACTTTTAAAATAAATTATTTTCTCGTGGTACATCCAAGGTGCCACAATATGTTTCAAGATTCTTCTACCTCGAGGACCAAAATGTTTTGAGATATTTCCAATATTTTAGAAACACTTTTACTTAGACCCGAGGGTCGAATATTTCCAAAAGTTTTTCACGAAAAGAAAGTGTCCTCATTTTTATCGAATGCGAAATAGTTTTCCAAAGTCTCGATAACGATGTTTCACGATTGTACTTTTTTTTTTTTTTTTTGAAGGGTGATACTCAAGATCAATCGGTGTTTCCAAAATTGTTTTCAAAAGGAGGTTTTCGTTTTTAAAACCTATCTATTCCCATTTGAGGGCTGGGTATGTATGTGTGATGTTCGCGTTGTCGTTATGATGTTTGCTCTCGAGTATGATCGAAATGGTGGCATGAACGTCGAGGCGTTGCCACGCATTTGTTGTACTAGCCCTCTGTGAGAGGTTTGAATTGGTGTTTACTGTTTATCGCCTCGTGGTGATTTGCGTGTTGTCGCACGAGTGTGAGCTGTTGAATCTTGGGTTTGTACGTTTGTGTACATGTGTGATTGTTTCATAATGTTTGTAATTATGTGCTGGTTATCGTTCGGGCCGTTGAGGTCCCCGAACGATACCGTCGTTGTTGTAGTGTTTGTGTGTGTATTACTTTACGATGGTAATCGTTGTATATGATATGTGTTATGATTCTTTGTTGTGCTGAGTTGGCATCTCCGCTATATTGTTTTGCGACGTTATACCCCATTGTATTTATCATTTGTATTTTCGGTATGCCGAGTCGAGGCGTTTCAACCGTGATGTGCCGGGGCATGCACGTGTAAATTGTCCTTCTCGTCAGTAACACATTTCAAGTGTGGACTCGAGGGACACCGAATTCAGTTTTGCGATTTGACTACCAAGACTTTCGGAGTTCGCGCTTCAGCACAGTTATCGGAATCGGCTCTAAGAGGCCCATGGGAGATGTTTCTGTCGGATGCTTGTTGTGTTGTCACCTTGATTTCGTGTTGTGAGTTTCGGGAACGACACTTCTTTTTTTTAAGAGGTCGAACATAATACCCGTATTATTTTTGCCCCCTGCATTTTCTCTTTCTCAATTCTATCGACTCGCTCGTGTTCGTTGATACTTTACAACTTTACGTATTCCGGTTTAAATCGTTCGAGCGAGTGTGATCCTATTGTGGGTCGATCTGGTTATGTTGTGACTTTTTCGAGTTCGGTTCGATTCTTGTGAACCTTGTTCGGAAGTGACATCATCTGGTTTTATTAGTTCTCTTATTCGAAGTGGATTGGATTTTGAACCTCGTATTTTCGACTCATTGACTCGGTTATGTTCGTTGACATTTTCCGAGCTTGTCCTACCCCTTGCTTTTGTTGATCGAACGAGTGTGGTATTGTTTCTAATAACTCGTTTGTCGTTGTGATTTTTTTCAATTGCTATTCCCTTTCTGTGGATCGATGTGGGTGCACATCTTGTTGTTTTCACGGATCATGTTTTGTCTCGAGTCGAGATGTGAACTTGAGTTGTCGGTTGAACCTTATTGTTCTTCGTGATCCGAACATGATTATTCGATTTTTGTTGACTTCGATCGTTATGGTTGATCATTGATTGTTCGCTTTTTTTGTTGATCTCGATTCATGATTGTTGAGCGTCCGGACTCCTTCGTAATTTCCTTAAGTTCGAGAAATTAGTCTCGTTTCGATCTTCGACCCTTGGGTGGTGGAATTCGTATTTGTTCGGCGTTTGGCTCGCGTTTTGATTGATGAACCGTTGGGTTGGTCAATCGTATTGATTTTTGTTCGTGGTGTTTTACGATCGTTCGGATAATCGACTCGATTGTATTATCTCATTTGATGACGCTTGTCACTTGTTGATTTTATTATGTCTATCGGGCGTCGTGTTGGTCGTCGTGGAGCGTGTTTTCACGCCGTATATTCCGTTGCGTTGCTTGTAGCGTTTCGCCGTTGGGCATGAGTTATGCACTTCTTGTGTATCTCGTTGAGTTTTTCCTGGAGGGATATTTCTTCTCCCTACTTGTTTTAAGTTTCGGGACGAAACTTCTTTTAAGGAGGGTAGAATGTAATATCCGCAATTTTCGATTTTCGGTAAATTTCTTTTTCGGCCGAAGTCCGTTTTGACGATTCGCTCATGACCGTTTCGTCATTTCGAGAATGATTAATTCTACACTTTTTGTCATCCGAGTTCGTTTCGGTGTTGTTTTGTTGAGTTTCGTGCTTTTTAGCGACTTTTCCGCACTTGAATTCGATTCTTGCGAATCTCGTCCGAAACTGCTGTTTCGAGTTTCCCGCAAGTCCGTTTAACTTTGTTGGACGTGTTGTGATCTTCGGTTTGGTTTTTCGATCACGTATCGTGATTCCCGGGCGTTTTGGGCCATTTTCGTAATTTCCCAAAGTTTTGGGTAATTACTTCCGTTGTTGAATTCCGAGCCTTCGGGTGGTCGGAATTGTGTGTTCTCTTAGCCCTTAGATTCGTCTTTGCGAGTACTTCGTGACCGTATCTTCGATTCGTATTCAGGTTCGGGTTTCGGTGTCGTTTTCTTGAGTTCAGTGTTATTAAACGACTTTTCCCAAATATGAGTCGACTTTGTAGAATCACCATAAATTCTTGAAAACTCCAAAGACTTTGAATCTTTTCAATATTATAGAGCATCAAGTTAGCTTTCCAATGGTTCAAACGGTGAGTCAATCGGAGTCCGGACGAGAGAGTTATGGTCGAAATAGCTCAGACACTCATTTTCCAGTTTTGGCCGAGCAGCCTGTACCCTGTGCCGCGGCACACTTATTCTGGGCCGCGGCACACAGTCCAGATTAGCCTATTTCTGCGGATTTTGTGAGATGAATGCTCATTTCATCTCTTCCTTCATTCCTCCTCATCTTGGGCGATCTTATGGGCGATTTTTGGGCGTTTTGCATCATCAATCCCAGAGAACTTCATATTCTTCAAGTTTTTGGTGTGGATTAACAACTCCAACAATTGTTCTTCATCATTAATCCAAGGTAAATTCTTGAAACCCTACTTTTGGGTGAATTGGAGGTTTTTGTTCGTTTTGTCCGATTTAACCGTAATAACTTAGATTTGTGATGTATTGATGATTATTTAGATGTATTCTATCATTTCCCTTGTTATTCCATGGTTGGATCGTTTCGATTCGTTATTTTGGTCGAGTTCTTAGTCAACGCCTTGAAGGTGTCCGACAAAAGGTCTTAGAGGGGGGATTGGGCGTTGTATGATTATTATCCATCGTACGATTGTTGATTTATCATTGGTATGACTTAGGGACGAAATTCTTGTGAAGAACTCGAGTGGAACCCTTCCGTTCGTTGTCTTCTTCGGTCCGAGCTTCGGTCGAACCGTGTTCTTCTAACGCGTTTGGTAGCGGTTATTAAGGCAAGTATCTTATTATACGACTTGTATCTTGTGACTAGTAATTACGTATGATATGTATGACGATTTTGCTTGCCTCCGTAAATATGTTCCGTTTGAGTTGGTTGTGTTTTCCGAAATTTGAAGGCTTTGTGATAATAGTGATATATTGGTATCCGTGTTAGGCGTCGTGCCATTTGTGCAGGATTGCGATGTACATATGAGATGGTTGTACACGTGGTTGTTCAATGTATTGTGTACCGAATGTGTGTTATGTTGGTTAAGAGTCGTTGTGATGATCATGATATTTGTGTTGTTTTGCTTTACATACTTGATTGTACATTTCAGTGTAATGTGGAATGGCTTGACATTTAATGATTATGAATTGTGTCGTGTCGATGTGTGTGTGTTCGGGTAGGGTCAGCGAGGCCTGCGGAGTTCGGTACATGATGTGTACGAACAAAGTGTGTGATCCGGTAGGGTCCGACGAGGCCTGCGGAGTCCGGTACATGACGTGTACGGACAAGGTGTGTGATCCGGTAGGGTCAGCGAGGCCTCGGAGTTCGGTACATGATGTGTACGAACGATGTTGTGGCCGGGTAGGGTCCGTTGAGGCCTCGGAGTTCGGTACATGATGTGTACGAGCGGTGTGTGTGGCCGGGTAGGGTCCGTTGAGGCCTCGGAGTTCGGTACATGATGTGTACGAACAAAGGTGTGTGGTCGGGTAAGGTCCGTCGAGGCCTCGGAGTTCGGTACATGATGTGTACGAACAATGATCGTGTAGCAGTGATTGTTCGGGTAACATTTTAAATATGGATCTCGGACTCATAATGATATATTATTTAGTATGCTTTGAAACGAGAATCGGGCTAAGGCCCTATTGTTTACGAAAAGGGTTTTGTAAATTGGGACTCGAGATCCAAAAGAATTTCTGCTTTAAAAATCCCCGAGATGATGTGTTCCTTTTCAAATATCTCTTACTTGAGTTCGAAATTCTAAAACTTCTCGGGAGCATTTTGATAATTGATTTCCGTATTAAATTCGTAGTTACAATTTGCTTGTTACATTTCGTATGGTTTGATACTTGCACTAGTAAAACAGTGGAGTTTTACTAACCCCCGAGTATTCGGGGGGTGGATGTCTGTTTTGCGTCCAGGTACATGCAGGTTCAGGGGAGCAGTCACAGGATTGGCACCAGGGGATGACGAGCTGCGATACTAATCAAGAGTTGAGAGTTGGTAGAGTTTATTTGTATTGTTAGAGTTGATTCAGTCTTCCGTTGTATTGTATTTCGAACCCTGTGTGGGTAATGTTGTTAGTCAGTCATGTTGATAGAGTTGTGTGACCTCATCGGTCTGTGTGTTTATGTGTAAGTGACCTTAACGGTCTGTATTATTATATTGTTTGACCCTGGCCGGGCAAGCATTTGGTTGTTTATGGACGTTTAGCCTGGTATATCCTTGCGGAAAGGGTTTACGGCGTGTAATATTCCCATACGGTTTTGGGGGTGTTACAAATGCTGAGTCACTCGTCCAAGTTAAGCGATCGCCAGTAGAACCACCTCACCCCACGTCTCCAACATCGGAGCAAGCTGGGGGGCAATTATTGTGCGGCGATTTATACGCCTCGATGGTGATCGGCATAAGGGCCGAGTGACCAAAGACAACATCAAATAATCCAAGGCAGGTGTGCCAAGCGAAGAGTCCAGTCCAAGTTCAGGTACCGAGCGATTGACATCCGGGACGATCGCCTCTTGACACCTAGCGATCGACTCTGGTGCCCGACCAAGGACGACCATCCTATGCCACATATAAGGCCATCATACGTCATATCTACGAGGATTGGATCTCGGAGCGAGGACCCACGTGCAAATCCGCGAATGGCGCCTCAGAATAAGGGTCTTTGACTCCAGCCCATCAACAGCTGTCCTACCGACAGACCCGCCGAAAGGTCTTAGGTGGGACCTCAAGGCGCCGCAAGAACAGGCTGTACTCCAGTCCTTCAGCAGCTGTCAGTGACAAGGACGGCCTCACCTACCGACAGACCCACCTAAAGGTCCTAGGTGGGGCCTCCCAAGACAGCGAATCCGGACGCGTGTGGTCTTCTCATTGGTTCGTGCATCCGTCTGCCAGCAGCTGCGGCGGACTCTAAGGAGACCAACCCATGTGCTAAAGACGATCGCCCGCTTATTATAATACAGCAGAGGCGATCGTCCAGCTGCCTCCACTCCTATAAATAGGAAACATTCAGCAACTGGTTCAAGGTTCAGAAGTTGAGATTTTCACAAGTTCAGAAATCACTTCCATACGAGAGCTCAGCTAATTCACACAGTGAGAAACCGTCGATTTCTCACAGTCAACACAACACTCCATCGTTTTTACAAGAACTCACAGAGCATCAACTCTGGTTCTTCCGGCAATCTTCAGCACTCAAGAGCTAAGATAACTAGGGTCTTTACACTCATTGTAATGGTACTCTAACATTAATATTTGTACTCCCAATTATTCGTATTAATAATATCTCGCGAGAGCATTCAAGCCCGGGACTAACAACCCCGGCAAATCTTGTGTTATTTACTTCCCCACAAACGTGCTCTCGCATTTTGTTTGTTACTCGTCCATTCCAGCATATCATCTCCGGATAATATTTTGGGTAACAACAGAGAGCAAAACGTTCCACCCCTTATTGGATAAGGGGGTCGGCACTGGAAAGGTTTATAGCTCAAATACTTAATCGTTCGCAAGTCGATTAAACTTAAATGGGCGTTCATTCAGGAAGGCGGTGCAGGTAGAAATATTTCTTTGGAAGAATACAATGAAACTCCTCAGGAGACACATGTGCAAGAAAATGGAACCGAACCTTCTGAAACACAAGTACAACAACTTCGTAGGTCTAGTAGGGTGTCTCATTTACCTGAGAGGTATGGCCTTGTACACTTGGAGGAGCTGGGTCTCCATGAGGTTCCAAGTGATAGCCAAGAGACCGACCCAACGACCTATGACCAAGCGATGGTGGATGTAGACTTCATGAAATGGACTGTAGCAGTCTTCAAGTAGTTGGGATCTTCGTTTTGATGAGGCAGTCAAAAAGTTTGACTTCGTGCAAAATGAAGAGGAACCTTGTGTATACAAGAGGGTTAGTGGGAGCAAAATCGCATTCTTAGTAGTATATGTAGATGACATTCTACTATTAGGAAACGATGTGGTAATGCTCAGTTCTGTGAAAACTTGGCTTTTCGAGTAAGTTCTCCATGAAAGACTTGGGAGAAGAAACCTATATTCTTGCGATTCGACTCTACTGGGATAGAGCGAAAAGAATGGTAGGCCTTTCCCAAGCCCTCTATGTAGATAAAGTCTTAAAGCGATTTAAGATGGATGATTCTAAAAGAGGGTTCCTTCCGATGCGACATGGAATAAAACTCTCCTCGAAGATATGTCCTCAAAGTGAGGAACAACGAAAGGAAATAAGTAATAAACCATATGCTTCGGCCGTGGGTAGCCATATGTATGCTTTGTTGTGTACAAGACCTGACATTACGCATGCTGGAAGCGTGGTAAGTAGGTTTCAGGCAAACCCAGGTAGGGAACATTGGACTGCCGTAAAGAACGTTCTCAAGTACTTTGGAAGGACTAGAGATCCGGTTCTTAAATATGGAGATGAAGAACTGAATGTGATGGGCTTCGTTGATTTAGACTTCCAAGGACAAAAATACGACTCAATGTCTATTTCTGGCTAAATTTTACTCTTAATGGAGAGCAGTAACTTGGCATAGTGCCAAACATAGCGCGACTGCTGATTCCACCAGTCAGGTTGAGTATCAAGCAGCCTCGGAGGCTTCTAAGGAAGGGTTTTTGGATTTAGAAGTTACTGGGTGAACTTCAAGTGACACCATGTGTTGCGCTGCCTGTTTTCGGTTTTGTGCGATAATGATGGAGCAATAGCACAGGCCGATGTGTCGAGGTTTCACAATGGTTCAAAACATATTGAGAGATAGTATCATCTCGTACGAGAATTTGTTCGCAAGAGATACATTGAGCTGCACAGAGGAGACTCAGCCGATAACGTCGCTGATTCACTGAGCAAGCCACTTTCTCAGACTAGCTTGAAGCGTCATCTGGAGAACATGGGTATTAGATACCATTGTGTGTGGCATTGAGTGCAAGTGGGAGATTGTTAGGAGTATGCCCTCGAATGCCACTCAGAGGATGTTGAGTGATGGCATTGTACTTGTAATTATGTAAATCATTATCATAAGGCAAATGAATGTTTCTTTATTTACTGGTAGTTACTGGCATTCCTAACTCGTAAATATACATATAGAAACTAGTCCGTGTATTTGAGAGCAAAACGTTCCACCCCTTATTGGATAAGGGGGTCGGTACTGGAAAGGTTTATAGCTCAAATACTTAATCATTCGCAAGTCGATGAAACTTAACTGGGCATTAAGTTTATGTAAAGACTTGTATGACGTGTTCTTTGACAAGGAGAGTGCCTGTCGAACACTAATGGTTAGTGGGAGTATACGTTATAGGTATGCTAATTGGATTAGTATACTCGAACCGACTCACCCTCGATTCGTCACACGGATTTCACTCTGGGACAGTCAATGACGGAATCGAAAGGTTGTGATAGGTATTCGTGAACCTTCGACTTGAGGATTTAGTAGGGATGTGCTTGTGACGTCAAGATTTTCATTAGAGTAGTTCGACCCTGTAAACCGGAAGGCGGGGGTCAACCTCGACGTGCATCTTGATGGGCAAGTAGAAGGTCCTACTGAATACCAAGATAGAATTCTTTCTCCTGTTAGTGAACAGGTTATATGTCCTATGCGGTTATTGGCAGATGAGATCATAAGTCTTTGGCCAAAGCATTAGAGCTAGTTGTATTGGATACACGAGAGCTCGATGATCTCGATTTGCATTAACTCATGCATAGCGTCAAGTACAGATAGGGTTTGACTGACCGTGACCCTATAACTTGATCGGGACATTTGAAAGAAGGGTTTATACGTATACTGATATTCACGACAGAATGGTTCTTGAATGATCCCAATCATTCGTTCTCAGTTGGGGTACAGTGTAGGCCGCTAGGCTGGCTAGGTGGTGCTACTACTCTTTGGTTCCTCTCATTGCTGACTGAGACGGACCTACCGACTCGCGCAATAGGATTGACGACGGAATGAATCGAGCTTATTCTCTTATTATGAATATTAGATATTGGATATCTAATTTGGGACATTAGATGTCTAAATCGATTTATTGAATAAATTGATTTACGGCCTAATGAATTAAATAAATTACTGGGTGATTAATTTAATTCATAAATATAATTATTTCAATGGAGAAATTAATTATGTTATTATATATTTGATATGATTAATTAATTAGGTTAATTAATTAATATAAATACATCGGAACGGAACCGGAGTTTATCTATTTGGACTCATCAGGAGTCCAAAATCGACCGAACTCGTCCGGCTCCTTCTAGATGGCCGCCCCATTCACCTACTCCCTAAAATTGGTCTTGGTCTTCTCATTGTGGGGCACAAGGCTTGTGACAAACCAAGGGACAAAGATCACCCTTTGGGGATTTTGTTAAAAGGTAAGTGATATGGAGAGATATGATGAGAATATATGTGAGGACCAAATCTCCTTGGCCAACAATTGAAGCTCACGGTTTTGGCAAGAGAAAAGGAGAGAGGAAAAGGTTTTCCAAGGCTTCACAACTTTCTTCATCATCTTCATTTTTCTTGATAAATTTTCTTGGAGAAAATAAGAGTGAGATAGTGAGATTATAGATTAAACACTTAGAGTGCTGTAATCTTGATTAGCAAAGCTTCTACAACTTTTTTCTATCTGTATCCTTGGAGGATAACGAGGTTTAGTCATTCCAGTCATTTTTCCGTCGCGTGGCAAGTAGAGACGCGGTCCTTCCGGCGTTGGATTGTCTAAGAGCTTGGAGCAAATTGGATCGTAGGAAATTCAACTAAAGCTTGGGGAGTTGCTCAAGAGAAGGAATCCCTTTAATCAACGGACTACAAGGATAAGTTTCTTGCATCTCTTGTGTTTCGTTTTAATATTCGTATATACGTAGCTCAATCGATCCTCGTAGGGATTCGGATCGAATTAATTTTTGTTTTACCGCTTCCGCTGGGCCTTCGTTTTAGGCACCGAATCCCAACAAATAACACCAACACGAATCAATAACACTAATCGGAACCCGAATCAACACTAAGAACAACAAGGATCTAAGGGTTTCTCAAAGAAATCAAGAACTATGTTCCGAGTGATATAAAATCATGAATGAGTTCAAAAATCCGAAGATCATGACCAAGACAACAAGAATTACATAATCGATTCATCATCCTCGGATTAAATCGAAGAACCAAGGAGAAACCCCCAAAATTCAAGAACTAGGGTTCTAAGAAGAGAATACCTGGATTTGGGCCAAGAAGATGATTAGATGATGTTAGACATACATAAATCCACCTCAAGATAAAGCTTGATGATGAAGATCGCCCAAAATCACCTCTGGAACTCCACCCGGCGAAAAAAGATGAAGGAAGAAGGAGAAATGACGATATAAGGCTGCTATCTAGTATTAATACTGGACAGTTATTAGCATGCGCTAACCAGACAGCATTAGCGCGCGCTAACGGGGTCAACGCCCAGAACCTTCCGCCTGCAACACTGTTAGCGTGCGCTAGCCAATATGCGTAGCATACGCTAACGAATCACGAATCCAGTCTAGTAGCTCCTGGACAGATCTGCACCTACCACGTAGCGTGCGCTAGAAAGAATAATTAGCATGCGTTAAGCAGTCGATAGCGTGCGCTAGCTACCAACCTTAGCGTGCGCTAACTAGATTCCAGTTCCAGTCCAGTAGCTCATGGACTGCCTCTGGACTGCCAGTTAGCGTGCGCTAACAATAGCACAGTAACGCGCGCTACACCACAAGTGGTAGCGTGCATTACACTGAAATGAGTCAAAACTCATGCAATGATCTGGAACAGAAATCAAACACGTGTCAACTCATGACACGACCATACGTGGCACAAAAATCCAAAGACATGGGCAACGCCAAACCGATAATCCGCAGAAAAACTCAACAAAACTGGAATGAAGATCTCGGGTATTACACCTGGCATTCCAGATATGGTAGACTGTCGCAGCCAAGTCTGCCTTCTTCCCTTTCGTTTACCAACCCGCCCCTTTAACTTCCTTTTTGATCCACTTAAGGGCACTCTTAAGCGTTGACATGCGTCGACTAATTCCGATCCAGTCCCGTATAGCTGTCCAAATGTCCTCACTGAACCTGCGTTTGAAGTAAAGATGCACGGTTGTTTTGTGCTGCAGGTTACATAACACGCAAGTTGGGTCCATCTCAAGAAAACTAAGTCTGTTCTTGGTTCGAAGTCGGGATAGCGCACAAAGCCACAATATGAAAGAATGTTGCGTGTTACAAGTTCCCCAGACATCTCCTTTCCATGGTACATTAGTGCCTCTCAGACCGAAAAATTTAGAACTACCACTTGAACCTTTAATTTGCTGCCCAGCACTCCAACTATGAAGGCAATCCGCGGCTAACTGCTGAGATCCCAACTTCTCGATCATGTAATTACGGGTAGCAAAAAGATTTTTGAAGAGGGGGGAATCATCTTTATGAATGTTCCAGTCCAACAATGATGCACCCCGAAGGTACACTTGTTGAATCCATTTATACCACAATGTATCTTTTTTCGCTTGCATATTACAAAGAGTTTTAGCAAGCAGGGCCTGGTTCCAAGATTTCAGGTCCCTAAATCCCATACCTCCTTCTGAACGAGGTAGGCAAATAGTATGCGAAGCAACTGTCGCACCACTGGACCCCCAGAGGAACCGCCGACAGACTTGGACAATCTTCATACGAATAGTAGCCGGAAGGGGAAAATACTCATCCAAAAAACTTCAACTCCCTGCAAGACAGATCTTATAAGTTCTAACCGCCCTGCGTAGAAAGAGTGGCAGAGTTCCACACATTAACATATGAGGCAATCTTGTCCACAAGCTCACCAAATTGCCCTACTGTGATACGCTCAGTGGAAAGGGGTATGCCCAGATATCTAAATGGCACGACTCCGAGAGTCAGTTGCGTTTCCGAAAGGATGCTGGTGGTGTCGATATTATTAACTCCATCCATAAATATATTCGAATTCAAGACATTCATTTCAAGTCCTGACTTGACCCCAAAATCTTTTAAACAATCCATAAGAATTCGAATGGATTTTTCGTACCTTCTTGAAAGAAGCATTAAATCATACGCAAAGGCCAGATGGGTTATTCTGAGCTTGTCGCATTTCGGATGAAAATTGAAGCCAGAACTTTTAACCGTCTTCGATCTGATAAGTCGGGATAGATACTCGAGGCAAATGACAAAAAGGTAGGGGGGACAATGGGTATCCCTGATGTAGCCCCTTAGCCCCTTTAAAATGCCTGCAAAGCCTTCCGTTTACTGAAATCGAATAAGATGTGGAAGTAGCACATTCCATAATCCAGCGAACAAAACGTTGAGGGAATCCCAACCCATCCAGCACCTCTTGAAGAAAGGTCCAGGCTATTGAATCAAAAGCTTTCCTAAGATCAATTTTGATCGTACAATGAGGGGAAATTCTCTTACGTAAATATTTCCTAAGCAACTCCTGCATTAGGTGAATATTATCAACCATATTCCGTCCCTTCACAAAAGCTGCTTGCGCTTCATCCATAATAGAGTTCATAATTGAGCTCAATCGCGCTGCTAGAATGTTAGAGCAGATTTTATAAATGACATTGCAGCACGCAATGGGCCTGTAATCAGTGACACGAGAGGAATGACTGGTCTTGGGAACCAATGTGATGGCGGTGGTATGATTAAGTTGTCTAAGTAATTAACCCGAGCGAAACACTTCCTTAACGGCCTCGGTAACGTTTGTGCCCACTGTATCCCAACTTTTTCGGAAAAAAGTTGAAGTGAAACCATCAGGTCCAGGTGATCTTTCTCCGGCAATATTATTCAAGGCTCCTTTTATCTCCAAATCCGTAACCGGTCCCGATAAAAACTCGCTATCGTCGATCGTAATTAAGGATCCTAGCTGGACCACGGATAGATCAATATCTTGAGTAGCCTCTTTTGTCCCCAAAAGCTTTTTGTAATATGCTACGAACTCGTCAGAAACTTCATCTATTGAGGTAGTACTACTGTCGTCGTCCCGAACCACAGTGGCAATAAAGTTCCTTTTCACATTCCGCTTAACAATAGCATGGAAAAACTTGGTGCATTTATCACTATGAATTTGGAACTGACACTTTGATTTTTGCTGGAAAAAATGCTTCTCAGCCTTACCCAGATTTAGAGCAGTTTGTCTAAGAACCGGTAGATTTGCTCGAGCTTCCGCATCGCTCGGGCAATCATGTAGTTTGAGCTGGGCCTATTTGAGCTTCTGCCTAGCATTCTTAGCACGAGTTGAGATGTGAGAAAAGTGCTTCTTATTAAGCTCCTTCATAAGAGCTTTGGCCGTCTTTAGCTTGGCGCACAATTTAAACTGATCTGAACCATAAATTTGTGTCTGCCAAACCTCTTTAACGAGTGGTAAAAATTGCTCATGGTCAATCCACATGTTGAAGAAATGCCAGGGAGTTCCACCCGAACTTATATGATCGAAAATCGATACCACACAAGGTGAATGATCTGACAAACCTGGTGGCAGGAAGGTGGCATGGGCAAAGAAGTCGACTTGCAACCAATTATCATCTACCATAGCCCTATCCAGCTTGGTCCATACTGAATTATTTGCCCACGTATGGAAAAAACCTGAAGATTGAACATCAACAATATTCAGTAATTCACACCAAGCCCCAAAATCAATGATGTCTTTAGTAACAACCAGTTCTCCATTAATACGTTCTTCCGGATTAAGAACTGAGTTAAAGTCTCCCAAAAGAAGCCAGGGCAGGTTGTTCACTGGCTTATTTTGCTCCAAGTTACTCCAAAGAAGATTCCTCTCCCCGATGGAGTGAAGCCCATAAATGTAACTAACAAAGAAGCAATGCTTACTAACTTTGCAGGTTACAGTGGCATGAATTACTTGCGGATGAATATCGGTCACAATGAGATCCACCTTCGCTGGATTCCAACGAATTGCAATCCGACCTCTATCTACAACATCAAAATTACTAGTGTATCTCCAACCTAATAATCGCTTCTCAACAAACCAAGAAATACGATGCAAGTCTGTCTTAGTTTCGATAAGTCCCAGAATATCAACTTTATTCTCACAAATGAGCTTGATCACCTCATCCTGCTTTAGGGGCGCGTTAAAGCCCCTAATATTCCAAGCTGCTATAATCATTGTTTGAAGGAAAGGGCTGACCCCTTTTTAAAATTTTTGATGTTATTGATTTCTCTCCTCTGATAGAGTTTCTGTTTCAGTTTCACTGTTGGGGAATGGGTACCGTAGCGACTACAATTGCTCCCTTCCTTCACAATCCTATTCTTTTTTCCCATGGTGTGGAACTCTAAAACTGTGGGTGCAATGATCTCCGTTTGGAATGCTGGGATTCCGATTGGGCAGGCCTTTTGCTTGTTGAATCCTCCACGAGCATATATTCTGTGCCATCAGTGGTAGTTGTATCACGATTGCCCGAATTGTCTTCAGCACACTCAAGCTGATCCTGCATCTCGGCATGCTCGGTTTGCCTCGCATCAGGTGGTAACTCCTCTTTTTTGCCTTTGTCATCCCTCTTGGCAGGGGGTGTGGGGGCAACAATAATAACATGCTTGCAATTGTCAAGATTATGCCCAATATGGTTGCAATGACTACAATACTTTGGTTCATACTCGTAACACACTTCTTGCTCGAAAGCGAAACCGGTCTTGGTTGCTACATTAATTGTCCGGATCAATTTATTTGAGGCATCTACTTCAACAAGGACCCGGGCATAATTGCATCGTCCTTTTATCTGAGTCATTTTGTCGGTTGTAATAGGCTTACCCACTCGGGATGTTATTTTGCCAATTGCTTTCTCATTCCAGCACTCCGGTGGCAATAATGATAGTGTGATCCAAATCGGCACCCTCTTAATATCATCATCTCCGAATCGGAACCAATTTGGTAGTACCTTCAGTAAAAGGGAGTGCCCATAAATTGAGTATGGCCCCCCACGAAGAACCAGGTCCCTGTCTTGCTCGCTCTCAGATTTAAAGAGGGTCCAACCATTGACATGTGGAATGTAGTTGAACTTGACTTTCCAGGAACTACAAAGTTTAAGCATTGCTTCTTTGCCAGGATGTCGGTGAGTAAAATACCCAACGAGGCAAAAGCCCCAAGTTTTGGTGATGTCGTCGATATCTTCGTCTTCTTAAAAGTACATCTTCCCCCTGAGGTGGTGTATATTCCAGCTTCAGGCCGTTTGAAGGACTGCGGTTTTCAGCAAAAAGTTCCACATAAGGCTTCTTGAAAGCCTGCTGTCTCCACTGTGGCTTTTTATCAGTCACCTTCTTTGCATCTGCAGCCATTGAATTTTCTTGATCCTTGGGGATTGAAGTAGCTCCATCTATGGTGTTGTTCACATGTTCCTCATTTCTCTCAGGCAGAAGAACATCATCTACAGCAACTAAATCCATATCCCGCCCCCAAAAAAAAAAATTTTCCAAAGGGGAAGTATTGGTACCTGAACCAGGCGCGGTCTGCTCCCTTTCAGCAGTTGACTCATATGTTTTCGAACATTCAAGGTCTTTGGTCGCGGCCTTCTTCTTGTTGCTGCCATTAACTTTCTTTCCTTTCGCCATTGGAGCACAGAGATGAAAGATTCCAGCTGCGGGGCTGCGCAGCTCCTGGGTACCACAGACCCAGTTTCGCCCAGATTCCTTTTAAAATCTATAAATCCGAACAGGATTGAGGTTATGCGGACGAAAATCAGTGGAAATTGTTATCAATTACTACAGAAAGTTGAATGAATCTATGGATTAAGCTCCAAGAATGTGCGGCATCCAGGACTCCAGGAGGAACAAGTTTCTCCTAGCGAGATAATTTCTCTCTCTCTAACCGTAAAACTGTGTTGGGTAAACTTTTTTAAGTGACTGATTCCACCGCACTGCGACCCCATACTCCAGAAACCCCCCTCCGGCCTGGTCCTATGGGTTAATACCGCTTGGCCCTACGCGTATGGAATTTTTTTTGGAGAAATTCAGTACCACTATTTATTGATAAGAGGACTCGAACACAGAGCCTTAGCCAACAATGTCTGAGTCCTTTACCACTAGGGCAAAGGCTCTCGACCAGACATATTTTAATATACTTAGCTCGTGCATTGCAATTTTATTTTGCAACATTATTTTGAATAGATGTAATGTGGTAAAATTATGTTTCTATTCTATTTGAGTAAAACCATACTTACCATTATTTAGATAAGTTATACTCTCTTCGTTTGTAAAAGATTATTTATTTTAACTTTTTGATAGTTGTATCTTTTAAATTTGACTTTAAATATATTTATTTTTGTTATATAAAATTATGATGAAAAATATATCAGTCGGTAGTATTTGAAATATATATTCATTTGATATAGTTTTAATCAAGTATTATACAATACAAACAAAAATATTTAAGGTCAAGTTTAAAAGTTACGACTATCAAAAAATAAAAAATGGATAATTTTTTAGGAACTGAGTGAGGGAGTACTATGATAAAGCATTTGACGATCAATAGTTCAACCTGTTTTTTTTGGACAGCTTGTATATTAAAATTGATTTGTGCGATAATACGAAATATAGCGATATGACACTGATTAATATTTTTCTATCTCATATGTAGGAATCGTATTTATAAAACCAAAATTCATTTTTATATGATACTACTACATAATACTTAGTTTTTATTGGTAGACGCACAAATAATTATAACTTAATTATTTTTTAGAATTAAGTTTTTCAGAAATTAAAATGAATGATCTTAATGAAAATAATAATTATTAAAAAAAATTGGTTTATGAAAATAGTAATGTAGCACGACTAAAGGTAAAAATGTCTATAAATATTTTAATTCTTATTGTTATAAGAGGGAAGTTTTTTTCAATTTAATTACGAATGGTGTTTCATTGGACTATTGAATAATTACATATTTGATTTTTTTTTTCGAGCTTATCATTATTATGAACATATTTCTCAAAGAGAACACGAATTATCGACCAATAAAGTTTAGAATTTAAAATTCAACCAACTCGAAATATAAATTCAACTCCGATATCAAACAAATTAGTGACAAAATACGAAATCGCGTTGTTCGTTATTATAATTTGTTTTATTGTGTGAAATATCGACAATTATGTTATATGGAAGCAATATTTTATAAATCATGACATTTGGTCTATATGAATTTTGATCCCCCTTGTTTAAATTTTAGGGTTTGTGATCCGTTTAGATGATTAACAACAGTAATCATGTAGAATCATGATTTAAAGAAAGTGAAAGAAATACTCAATACTTGGGTTTTTCTACCGTCATGTCAGGAAAATTTGGCCAGATGATAGGCCGTTACTAAAATTACATATTTTTTTTTGTTAATTTCAATCCGCACAGCCTAACGAGAAGAATATACAAACTAGAATTGACAAATATGCACAAATATGTAGCATAATTAAAATGTATTTTCTTATCGTCGGGTCAGGAAAACTTGGTCTTGTATTAAGTCGGTATTAAAATTGGATATTTTTTTTATATTTGTTGATTTCAATTCACACAGTTCAATTCTAACAAAAAGAATATACAAACTGAAATTAATAAATATTAAAAAATTTTTAATACTGATTCACCAAATTTTTGTGACCTTAGAAAAGCCCTAGTTACACTTCACCCAAAAACCAAACCAAACCAAACATACCCAGTATATCCCGCTCAGAAAGAGGCCTCAAGAGGAGAAATGACGCAGACTACGCCCTACCCATTACGGAGGAGGTACTGCTGTGAAGCACTTCACTTAAGCACAATAACATATTGAGTGAAAAATACAAAGGAAAGCATATGATACGAAAAAACTCATTATCATTCCTAAGTTTCATTCCTATAATAACACAGTCAAACTATGAAGTCAATCTAAAGTCAGATCAAAATACTCGCGTGCATTTTGCGACGGCTCTCGAGCTTGACTGGCCGTTGTGTCCCTCACGCGCCATACCTTTAGCACACCGTCCAAACTCCCAGTGCACAAAGTACAACCCTCCTCAGCACTCTCTTCCGCAGCCGCCGCACGATCCGTAAGCGCCGCCACACACCTGACCGGTCCCCGGTGGCCCTGAAGCACCGCGACGCAAGTATGAAACCCATCCATGTCCCTCACCCAGACCCGGCTCGTCGAGTCAGCCGAGCCGCTCACCACGTAATTAGTCACGCTGGCCAAGCACATCACCGCGTGGGTGTGCCCCGGCAGCGCGCCGCCGTACTGCAGTTGGCCGGAAAACCACCCCTTCAGCCAGTAGTGGACGTAGCCGTCGGTGCAACCGCCGTACAGAACCGCGCCGTCTTGGGCCAGGGCTAGGGTTTTGACGGGGGAGAATTTCGTGGGGAGGGTGACGGTGAGGGAATGGAGGCGGGCGTCGCAGCAGAAGTTGCGGCGCCACACCCGGACGGTGGCGTCGTCGGAGGCGGTGTAGAGGACGCCTTCGTCGGCGAGCACGATGGCGTTGATGGGCTCCGGGTGGGCCTGGATGGTCTCGATGCATTTGAAATCTGAGATTCGCCATACCTTGACCGTCTTGTCTAAGGAGGCCGAGTATAAAATGTCGTCGGACGTGCTGATTGCCAGTGATGATATTGGTCCTAAATGTTTCATCTGTACAAACATCAAACTGAATATGTATCTTCAATGGCGTATTTGTGTTAGAATTCAAATTTTGGATCCAAATTATAAACTTGTCTTGGACTATCGACCACCGCTCAAACCACCCAACTATCCAATATTTCATTTACGATTTTTAAAATATACCATCATACATAATAAAATTTATTTTTATATTACTAAAACAAAATATGATCAAAAGTTAGCGTATGAATAACGTAGAAAAGTAAAATGTAACAATAAAAATTGAACCGAAACAGAAAACAGTACATACTAGCGTAACTAGCCAAACACCCATACAAAATTATATGCACGAGAGTGGTTATGAAGCCGTGCTCGTGTTTAGTTTTCGGACAAGTTCGGGTTATATTCAAAATGCATCAAAATTAAGTTAAGAGATAATATAAATACATTTTAATATAAATTGACAATCGAATTAGTTGTGCCATCAAAACATATTGTTATTATGAATGTAAAATAACGCAAAATAGCATGGGCTGATAGGATACCGTTTTATCCTTGCCGCCAATGTAACTCAGGACAAAACTCCCGGCCATCGGCACCGTGGCCACTCTCACATGCTTGATAAGTACCCCTTCCCACGACCGGCGCCAGACCCTAATCTTACAGTCCGCATACGCCGCATAAACCCGATCGTTGGAAACTTGCAGAGCGACGACCATGCGCGCTTTCGTCTTCAGCTGCCCGCACTCCGCGAACTCCGGCATCTTCCAGACGCGGACGACGTTGGCCTGCGAGCCGGTGTAGACGAGGCCGTTCGCGGCTGCGGCGCAGAGAATCTGACCGTCTTTCTTCAGCACGGAGGAGATGCAGCGGGAAGCGGTGGGGTCCACGCGGCCGACGAGCTTGGTGGGGCCGTCTGCGGGGAAGGAGAGGCCGCGAGGCGTCCAAGCCCGTGAGCGCTCGTGCTGGTCGAGGGACAGTGAGGCGGCGGTGGCGGCGCTCAGTCGAGGAGGAAGGCATACGGCGTCGCAGAGCGGCGGTTCTTTGGTGGAGACGCTTCGTGGAAATCTCATGGTTCTCATGGCGAAAGATGGATTTCGAGGGCCATCTTCTAGGGATGAATCCATTTCCATTATGTAAAGAACAGATATACAAGTTTGTGTGTAAATTGGTTTGTGCTCACAAACTGTTTGTGTTTATGTCCGCCTGAAAGAAATGAAGAAGATACTGCAGGGAGAAGATAACGGTGATGGTTTTATGAAGTAAATATTGGTGGTTGAATACTTGTTTATGGCACTGGCCCTGGGAATGTTGCGATTTATATGCATTTACAGTTTGGATAAAGAAATGGATGGATCTCTACTGCACAAAATTAATGGCATTAAAAAGAAACAAAGAGAAGAAGAAGATAGTAGGGATACGAAGTATAGTGTATACAAAGTAGTGTTCTTCGTCTAGGGTACTTGAAGGAGTGTATTTTATGGGCATGCCATACTGATGTGTCAATGACAAGTGACATGTCATCTAATTTCACACACACACACATATATATATATATATATATATATAATCCTACACCCACAAACAAACTTCCACAAAAATACCCACAATGACGTGTCAGCGGGTGATTGGTGTATTTTGTGGCAGTTTCTCTCTCCTTTTTCTCTCTCCTTTATCTGATTACATCACACGACACGTCATTTTGTAAGTGTTTTTGTGGAAGTTTATTTGTGCAGATAAGATTCTATATATATATATATATATATATATATATATAGATATATATATATAGGTATAATTTCTGATAAATGCTACACCCACGAACAAACTTCCACAAAAACACTCATAAAATGACGTGTCAGCGGATGATTGGTGTAATCAGATAGAGGAGAGAGAAACTGCCACAAAACACACCAATCACCCGCTAACACGTCATTTTGTGGGTGTTTTTGTGGAAAATTGTTTGTGGCTGTAGCATTCCTCATCATTTATTATGTTTTGGTAGGCCTGAGACTTTTCGGTTTCAGGGAGATAAATACAGGAACCGGAACCGAACCGCATAGTTTTTTCGCGGTTCAGTTTTGCCAGTTTTTTTTATCCGAACCGCTCGGAACCGAACCGAACCGGAACCGATTTTGTATGGTTCGTACGGAATATATTATATTATATTTTATTTTATTAAGAATATATTATATTATATTATATTAATTATGTTTAATAAGAATATATTATATTATATTATATTCAGAGGGTAGTTTCTCGGTTCGGTGCAGTTCGGACGGTTTCTTCCAGTTCGGATTGGTTCCTCTTTAAAACGGACAGGAACCGCGAACCGAACCGAATACTAACAGTACGAACCGAACCGAAAAAAAAGGAAATTTTTTGTTGCTAGGAATCGAACCGAACCGTCGATTCCGATGCAGTTCGAATCGGTTCCGCAGTTCCCGATTTCAAAAGTCCCACCCCTATGTTTTGGTGTTGTTATTCTCGTTGCTTGAAAAAATATAATAAGCTTACCACAAAAACTTGGCATAGTTTCTTAATGTTGATATAATATTTCAGTATAATTACTTGCGATATACTTCATACTTGCGATGTGTAATACATGAGATAAATAGTAAAATTGATAACATGTAATTTGATGATGTCGCAAAAGGTAATGGACGATATATATATATATCTTGGATTTTCGTGAGAATAAAATTTCGGTTAAGAAATAAGAATACATCTTTACCATTAATTTAACTAGTTTTAATATTGAAACAGTCGCATTTCCTTTGTCCGTACTAGTTCTGAGTCGATTGTGTGGACGCCCAAGGAAGGCCCCCGAAGGAGCAGTTCCCAGCCCATCCCCCAGCCAACACGCGACGATCCGCTCTCGTCGCGGGAGTAGCTCGAGCAATTCACCAACGTCAGCCGACGATTTGGGTTCTGTCCTAACACACATACTTAAATATTGTGACCCAAAATACTATTTCCCAATTCCATCCAAAATACCCCTAAGTATATAGTATACTCTAAATCGAAATTCCTCTTGTTCCTGTGCCTCATTTTTAGTTCTCCATCTTGTTCGGTTCTCTTCCCTCATCTTCTTGTCTCTTCTCCCCTTCTTCATCCCCCCTCCTTTCACCCTTTCCTCTTCTTTCTTTTTCCGAGAACGCCCATTTCTTTTTCTGCAATCATGGCTTCCCCCCTCTATCGGACACACACTCATGCGTGTGCATGCACACGCGCGCCCACTCGCGCGCGCGCGTACACACACACACACACACACACATATATATATATATATATATATATATATATATATAATATAACCAGAAGTGGAGGGGAAGGAGAAGGTCGACAAATGGCGAATAGACTACGAGAACCTTGGTGATCGGGAACTAGCTACAACGTTCGTAATTCGGCCGTGAGATTTGTGTTTTGGTTGGAGGAGAAAGGAGGAGTTTCTTTGTTTTAACCAATGGAAATTTGTTCCCCTCCCATACAAGGGAAATCTTTCTTGGTACAGATATAGAGAATGAGTGGAAGACGGTGCGGGTTGTGAGACGTTAGAATATATTTTCTTGGTGTGTTAGCATATTTTGGTATGGCAATGTTCATGATTCGACAGCCACATTTGAGTTTGTTGGATTTTTTTGCGAATCATGGAGGATCGGTCGGAGATGATGACAATGGTGGCTGTTTTACGTCTGGTAAACAAATTCACGTAATTATTTATGAATGACGTAGATAATTAATCCGTACACACCACGAATATTCCACGTAGAGGTGTCTAGTTGTAATAAAAGATTGAATTGTACTAAAAATGATTGAGATGACGACAAGAAATGACTCTATTATTAAAGAGCCGAAACGAAATTTAGATCGATTCTTAGCTTTTTGATCTTACAGTGCTTAGTTCGGGTGTAAAACTCTTCATCCTTATTAATGCCCCGACTTGATGATATTTGTAAAAACCTGCTCAGGCACATGTTATTCTCCGGTTAATTGTCGGATATGAAGGTAGATCGGACATGCAGGTCAATGACATTGATTAGATCTTTGTCTCTTTTCTTGTCGCGACAGCTGTCCCAATTTGCATGGATGGGACTCCCGCTTTTTGCGGATCGGACAAGTAGCATCCTGCATGTATTCGCCGGCCCAAGTTATCCTATCTTTGATCGAGGTTGTTGGTTTCCGAGTTCGTTCTTGGGATGCTTAGTCAGTTCATCGTTCATCCGATCTGAGTGATCGGGGGTGTCGCTGTCCGGACCAAATATCCAGGTCGAATAATATCTGACTCTCCATAAATGGGCGATCTGTAGATTAATGTCACGACCCGAGATGTCGGGACAATATTGACCGACCAAATGAGGTGTGCCTTCTGGTTAGCTTGCCACAAGAGGGGTAAAAGGGGCGGCATTAGCGTTAAGGCGTTGTTTTCCCGGATGCATCGGTCTGTTCGAGTGAGGCATGCCGACCCGGTTTAGTCCGGAGAGCTTGTCGCTGGTCAAGGACTTGACTATGAAGGGGATCGTTGCGGGTAGGGCACAACTGGTCGGGGGCTACTGCCGTCCCCCTGATGAGCCCATGGCAGGGCGAAACCAGTTGGCATGCGTATGTGGGATAAGCTGGTCTCAGGGCGTGAGGGGCCCTGGGATGCTGCACGGGCTTCGGAACTCCCGTCCCGTGATACATGGTACGTAGATTGAGGCTTGCATTTGGACCAGATATCTAGGTTGGATAGTATCTGGCTCGCCCACTATGGACGACCTGATGTACTTCATAATTTTGTCATCCTTTCGCTGGATATCCAGGTCGGATAATATCCAAATCAGCTCCTTGGTTATTGATCCGCGTGTCGACTTTTGTGGCGAAATGGTAAGTAGGTCGGCCACATTAGATCAGTCACCAACAATGGCCCTCGAGCTCGGGATTTGACTAGCGAGTCGATTTGCGAAGTCGGTTTCGGATCTCAGCAGAGGTAATGTGGAGGAAGGCAGTCTGTCGCTTCATTAATTATCCACATGTTGCAACTGTTGAATCCGAAGAGACGTGTGGGTCGGCCACTATTGCAACAGCAGACAGAACGGACGCATGGGCTGGCAACACGTGGCGCGTGATGTGCGGGGCTCGAGATGCTTCGATTTATAAACCTTCTCGATTTATTAATTTGTATTATGTTTTTGGAGGACTTTAGATAATTTTCAGATTTTATAAAGGCTTTTTAAATTTATCCAAGATAATTATTTCATTTAGTTTTATAGTTCAGTTTTTCTTTTTCAATTTACTGAATTAAAATATTTTTAGAATATGTGAAAAAATTGAGGGAAAAAAAATGACTAACGGTTAAAATTACACAAACTAAAAAGCCTTAGGGGGGTGTATTTAGAGGTGGTATTCGGGCCGGGGCCGGGCCGGTCCGGGCCGGGCTGCTAAAGCCCGCTCCATTTAAGGGCCGGTCTGGGCCAGTCCTTCTTTTTTGGCGGGCCGGGCCGGGCCGGTCTTTTTACAAAACATAAGGCGGCCCGCCCACAACCCATTATGTTCATGGGCCGGCTGCATTCACGGCCAGTAGCGGCCGGGTTGAACATTTTTTTTCTTCATTGTAAGACAGAAATTTTATTACAAACACCAACAAAATGAACTTGAACTTTATTATAAAGAAAGAACAGCTCTCTCCCCCCCTCTCTCTCTTCCTCTTCAAGTTAATTAAGAAGTGCTCCTATAATGCATCGGACTATTATCGGGTGTGAAATGTTAGTGGACATAGAATGCTGAAATGTACTCTCACTACTGCATGTCTCTTGGACATAATAAGATGTGATTTACTAAATGAAAACTGAATTTTGTACCTTTTTCAGGCTATAAATTGAGGAAAGAAATAAAAAATCCTATTGGGCATTCCCAGTTCACGGTCTTTAGATGGGCTAAACGGATCGGGCCTTCCCGGTTCACGGGCTAACACGGGCCCGGGCCGGTCCGGGCCAGCGGTTTTAGGCGGGCTCGGGCCGGGCCGGGCCTCTAAAACAAAGGCCCCTAAGGCCCACATAACCTAAATGTACACGGGCCGGGCCGGGCCAAATAGTAAAAGGGCCGGTCCGGGCAGATTTTTAAGCGTGCCGGGTCGTGCCGGGCTGTTCTGCGACCGGCCCACATACCACCTCTAGGTGTATTTAAGATTTTAACGGAATTTGATAGATTTTAGAGTTTGATGGATTTGATAGATTTTAATGGAATTCAACAGACTTTCATAAATTCTCTTTGATTTCAATGGACTTCTATCTATTAGAATTCTATAGACTTTTATGGATTTTTATGAATTTCTAATGACTTTATTTTTTCAAAAGATAGTAACCACATGAATTACATTTATTACCGTTCTATCTTAATAGATAGTTGTTCTATATGTGATTTTCATTGTTATGTATAATAGATTTTTTAATTTAAAAATAAATATCTATTACAAATAGAAATTTTACAACAAATTGATATAATTTGACGAGAAAAACTAAAGAAGTATCTCATATTAAAAAGGTCATAATATATACAAGTTATTAAAGCAATGAGCAGAAATAAAATATTTAATTATAAACAGATTTTTTTTACAAATTTTTATAAATAATTATTTTTCATAAAAAGTTGAAGAACAGAAGATAAAAATATTATAAGAACTTCTTTACTGTTCCGGATTATGGTGGTAGGGCTGTCTAAATGATTCTCGGTTAGAACCGGAACCATGTGATTCGTAATCTGAGAATCGCAATTTCGATTATCGGTCCTTTTCGATTCCATTGTGTATCATTTGTTCGGTTTTCAGATAACCGATAACCGCTTCGTTCAACCGAAAACCGATTTTATAAAATCTATTTATTAAGTATTATTTTTTATTTTATAATTATATTATATTACTGTAATTTTTGTAAATTAAAATTGGAAATTAGACTGTTTTAATGAAATTATATTTTGTAATTATATTGTATAATTATAAAATAAAAAATAATATTTAGTAAATATATTTTATAAACTGAACCGGAAGAAGATTTTATTTATGAAATTATATTCTTATATTATATAATTATATTATATTATTTCAATTTTTTTAAAATGAAATTAAAAAACGGTTTTTGTGGTTAACCGAACCGGAACCGAAAATAATCGGTCCGGTTCCGGTTAACCGAAAATTTATACGGTCCGATTTTCGGTTCTTATTTTAGGATATTTATGGCTCCGGTTAACCGAAAGTTTCGGTCTGGTTAACCGGAAGCGAACCGTTCGACAGCCCTATATGGTGGTAGTGGTAGTGGTGGTGACAACGGGGTGACAGCGGAAATTGTATTGGTGGTGGGACGGGACAGTGGCAATGGTGGTGTGGAGGCGATCATCAATGGTGGTGGGTGGTGGTGGCGAATAAAAATCTATCAAAATCTCAATAGTATAGAAAAGATTTTAAAAGATAAATTATATTTGTATGGGAAAACTACGGTTATTGTCCTAACGTATGGACCTTTTTACGTCTGTGTCCTAACCTAAGCATAATTGCAAATTGCCATATAACGTATTCAAAATTTTAATGTCCGTGTCCTAATGACCGGAATACGGCCAATTTGCCTATGTGGCACACCGGAAATGTGACGTGGCTTGATTACATCATTTTAATAAAATAAAATTGGGCACATAAGCTCCAAATCATCAATTATCACTTAAAAAAAAATTAAAAAAATTAAAATATTATAAAATAAAATTGAAAATGTAAAATTATAAAATACAATTGTAAAATAAAATTTAAAAATTAAAAAAATATTAAAAATTATAAAAATTTTAAATGTGGTCAATTAAAATTTTATAATTTTATAATTTTTAAAAATTAAAATTATAAAATAAAACTGTAAACTAAAATTATAAAATTAAAAAATTATAAATATTATAAATGTGGTCAATTTTATTTTATAATTTTTTAATATTTTAAAAAGTAAAAAATAATTATAATACTGTAAAAAATTAAAAAAATAAAAAATTGTAAAATTATAAAATAAAATTGTAAAATTATAGTAAATAAAATTATAAAATAAAATTAAAAAATTAAAAAATTTATAAAAAAAATTATAATTTTATAAAAATTTCTACATGTGTGGAATTGATAACTGATGATTTGGAGCTGATATGGTCAATTTTATTTTATTAAAATGATCTAATCAAGTTATAAAACATGTGTGGCATTATATATTAAAGTATCTTCATTATTGAAAACAGATAATGCCATACATGTTTTATAACTTGATTAGATCATTTTAATAAAATAAAATTGACCACATCACCCAAATTATCGATTATCAATTCAAAAATTAAAAATTATAAAATTATAATTTTTTTAATTTTATTTTAAAATTTTATTTTCTATAATTTTACAATTTTATTTTATAATTTTACATTTTTAATTTTTTTAATTTTTACAATTTTATAATTATTTTTACTTTTTAAAATATTAAAAATTAAAAAATTATAAAATAAAATTGACCACATTTATAATATTTATAATTTTTTAATTTTATAATTTTAGTTTACGCTTTATTTTATAATTTTAATTTTAAAATTATAAAATTATAAAATTTTAATTGACCACATTTAAAATTTTTATAATTTTTAATATTTTTTTAATTTTATAATTTTATTTTACAATTGTATTTTATAATTTTACTTTTTCAATTTTATTTTATAATATTTTAATTTTTTTTTTAATTTTTTTAAGTGATAATTGATGATTTGGAGCTTATGTGGCCAATTTTATTTTATTAAAATGATGTAATCAAACCACGTCACATTTCCTATGCCACATAAGAAATTGGCACGGATTCCTATTGTGACACTGACATTAAAATTTCAATACGTTATACTAAGAATTGCAATTATACTTGTGCTAAAGCATGACACTAACGTAAAACGCCCATACGCAGACAATAACCATAATTTTCCCTATTTGTATTTGTGCTTTAAAAGATGAGTATGTAGATGAATTATCACATAAATTATCATCTTCTCAAATTTGCACATAAATTATCATCTTCTCAAATTTGCAGTATAGCCGCTAAGAAGCCAAGTGAAGTGCACACTGTGCAGTACACAGCTTAAACGGCATTTCCACAAACACATACCGAGCGCGTGGTGAGCGTGAAGATGGCGACGGCGAAGCAAATGCTCGAAAGAGCCCTCTCCATACGGCGTCCGCCACACGCCAGCGAGGACGTCGTAACGGCGGAAGACGGCGGAGGCGATGAGGCAGGCGACGAGTCCAAGACGCGTAAGCACATGACTGTGCCTGTCCGGATCATCAATTACTTGACCCGAACCGGATATCTGTGGCCCGTTCTTTTAATCGGGTTAATTATCGTTATTATCTCGTCTGTAATCATTCACTCGCAAGATTTGGTCTGCATCTCGGCCTCCTCCGCCGATCACATCTCACGATTAAGGTTTTTCGGGTTTGATGGACTGGATTCGGATTTCGGATCCCTTGGTGTTCCCTGGTGTAAGTTCTCTGTCTTTTTCTGTTACTTATTTCTTCCCCAACCCCACTCGGGATTTTTTGCACGGTATTTGGGTTTAAAAGAATTTAAACCCTTTTTAATTTGCGCATCTCATAGTCCTAGTTTTGCCGTAAAACTCATGGTTTATTTATGTTTGTAGCAGTTAGTGGTAGTATTGGTAAGAGCAATATGAATCAGAGTATAAAAATATAGCGGCATGAAATGCTATGGGTTATGAAAATCACCTGATATTCAGATACAACTGTACAAGATACACCTATTTTCTTATTTTTCTTGAGAATTTAGTGTGACTACCATTTGAAAAGAAATATATACTAGAGTTTCTCAGCATCTTTGTAATGATCTTGATATCTAATCATGTGATTTGTTAGAAAGATGATGCTTTGTGAATTGTTATACTCATATAATAGTTGTCCTTGTCAAAAGGCAGATCGAAACACGGTAAAGATGTGGAGTGGACATATAAGGATTTGCTCAAAGGTCTTGAGGAGTTTGTGCCGATATACGAAACCCGGCCCATTCAGAACAACATGTATGGGATGGGTTTCGACCACAGTTTCGGGCTTTGGTTTATCACACGATGGTTGAACCCTGATTTGATGATTGAAAGTGGTGCTTTTAAAGGACATTCTACATGGGTTTTGAGGCAAGCAATGCCCGACACACCTATTGTGTCTCTCTCGCCCCGTCATCCTGGGAAGTACCTGAAGAAGGGCCCCGCATATGTTGATGGAAATTGCATGTACTTTGCTGGAAAAGATTTTGTGGATTTCGGAAGCATGGATTGGGGAAGAATTTTGAGAAAACATGGAATAAAAGATCGCAGTCGGGTTCTTGTCTTCTTTGACGACCACCAAAATGAACTAAAGAGGTAGATGTGGTTTTTTAAATGCACATTGCCTATTATTTCAATTAGTAATTTTGCAATAATCTCAAAATCAGTAGTTTACTATCCACAACGCTCACATTTTCTTCCATTACACAATTCTGGTAGTTCAGTTTTTTTGTGTATGATTTGATACGTTGATGACTAGATTAAAGCAAGCGCTGAAAGCTGGTTTCAAGCATCTTGTTTTTGAGGATAACTATGATACTGGGACTGGTGACCATTATTCTTTCAGACAAATATGTGATCAATTTTACATAAGAGGTGCGTACTGTTTGACTCCCTCCAATATTTTTAGATGTCATTCTGTGCATGTAAGTTAAGAATTTTTTTTTTGGCCAAAAGCTACCCCTGATGAATGATGAATTGAAATTAATGAAGAATGACAAATGTGAGTTTTGAGGTGAGTTATTAGGGGTAATAATGGAATTAGGAGAGGAAAAAAAAAGCTAAAATGACATCTATTTTGCAAAAGTAAAATAGGCCTAGAAAGACATCTAAAGGAAAATTGGCGGGAGTATTTCGCACAGCATCTTAATCTTGTACAACATGTATGCTTGTCTGTAGTCACCTAGCTTTTTGTAAATCACGGGTTTACAACTAATCGAAGACAGTCTCTTTGATTTTAAACCTGGGGAGAGTTTTTTTCATCAAGGAACATGGCATATAAGACAGCTATGGACTCCCAAGCTGCCTACCTTTCCTAACGGGCCATCTCTTCGTGCATTTTCATTGAGCATTTATTTAGACTTGAAACCATCATGTGCATTTAACCTATCACAGTTCATACCGGCAACATTATCTATTCTTGGTCGACTTGTATGCTTCATTTATACACACTCATTTGGGGTTTCTCTGTACATGTAATCTAGGTGGTGGGCATAACTGCTTCAAAGATAGTGATGAAGCTAGAATAAGATACAAAAGGCGAAAGTTCTGGGAAAAAGCCGTCGACATAGAAGAGCTATGCGGGCCCGGGGAGGCATGGTGGGGCGTAAGAGGGCAAATGCGCGACGATTTTAACCATAGCAACAAAGCAATTACCTACAGTGAACATTTTCAGAACAGTAGATTTGTTGAGTCGGTTCTTGATGTTTACTGGGAGTTACCTCCAGCGGCTGGCCCTTCTCTTACTCATCAGACAAGATACGACCCAGCACGTGCGCCTGGTCCTATTGTAGAAGATGGCAGATATGGCTTGTTCAGAAGGCTTGGGTTATCACGGCTCGACAACTCTGTTTTTAATGGGTATACGCAAATGGTGTATCTTCAGGTATCTAAACCCGAAACATGAGTTTTCTGGAGTTTTTTTTTTTTTCAAGGTTTACGACTCTTGTAGTGTTGAATGTGTGATATATGTGAATCCTTTTCTGGTGTATGCGTCTTGTAGAACTGTAGTACTGAACCGGCACTTGTTCTTTCTTCGTACTTCTGAGTATCGAGAGATGTCATGTTATTCTCTAGTACTGCTTTTGTTCGAGTACGCAAGTGACCCAATCTTTGTTGGAGTGTGTATAGTTTTACTTTTTGAAAAGTTAAAAAAAAAAAAAAAAAACCATTTTGAATATTTGATGTCACTTCAACTTCATATTTGCACCACCAAGTTTTATTTGTTAACACTACGGACTTGTATCCCCAATAGCTTGTGCTTCTACTCTAATAGAGGTTACATGCCGAACTAAAAATTAATATCGAAAAATAAGACAAAAAATGGATTTGATAATGAAAGTAGTTTATTTATTAAAGTTGCACTTTCTGTGGCAGTTTCTATTCAAAATATCATATTTTTCACCACACTTAATATTTTTAGTGATGTTTTTTTAGAAACTGACTTTCTTTGTCTTTCCAGTGGTATATGATACCAATCCTAATTCATAATCAATTAAAATAGTTTAATTATTGAAGTAGACGGTTCTAGTAGAAATTTTATGTGCTAGTCTGCATTCAAAGTACCATAACTCTCTTCATACTTAATATTTTTAGTGATATTTTTTTCTTGGAAACTAGACTCCTTCGCTTTGCCAACGGTATATAGACGACTCTTAATTGATTTATAATGAAAACAGTTTATTTATTAAAGTTTACTGTTTCAGTAGAAATTTTTTAAAACAAAAGTAGTGCTTTGTGCACTATGCATCAGTACATTTGTATATTCACTCGATCGATTCGAATTGGTTATAAGTGTTACTAACTTTCAAATCAAAACTTTCCGTTTTATAATTCTCTGACCAATTACCAAACCAAAGGTTTCGATTACTAACTATTTTTATCAAATTCGATATATCAATTTTCGATAATACCAACTTTGTAATAAATATATTATAACAAAGTATATTATTTATGAATACCTTACAAAATAGATCATAATGATTTCTACTTCTGTTCTTGAGATAAGAAGTATCAAACTTTTTCCAGTTATGATATACACTAACAATTATCATTTTGGTAATTTGGATATTGACCAATACCTTACCAACTTTTTCGGTATTTTTTTAATTTCAGTAAATTTGATTTACTACACCAAAAATTTTCGATCGGTATTTGGTCGGTTCGAGAATTACCAAACCAAGTGGCAACCCAATATTTGTATATTGAGGCAGTGTAGTTATAAGCAAAGGAGCAGTATGTTATAAGTTAGAGAAGCAGTATACATTAAAATAATACGTTATACGTCATAATGAAGTGCAATTATAACTAAGTTAAAGAAGTAAAATGTACATTTGAATGTCTCAAACATAAGAAGCAATACATTCTTACAAAAAGCAGTATAATTTGCTTATATATGCAGTGAGTATTATGCGTTTAGCATACTGATACGTTGAACTTATTGCACTACTATTATGTGTTAGCATAGTGCTACTTTGAACTTACCGTAGTGCTATTATGTGTTCAACATAATGTTACTTAGAACTTGTTACACTGTTATTATGTGTTTAGCATACTACTAATTTGAACTTATTGTACTACTATTAGTCTATTATGTGTAGAATATACTGCTATTTTGAACTTATTATGTGTTTAAATTACTTTTATTTTTTGCACTGCTTTTATTTTTACAATAAACTGCTTTTTATGTTCTTTATATTTTTAGATATGTCATATGCATCCTAATTTTTAAATCATGAAAAGAAGATTAATTTAATATATTTTTCTATTTACAACGGATAATAAATAAATAAGTTATTGTATTTTAAGCGGGAGAATTTAATTACAAATATACAAAATTACCCTTCTCCTTAATTCATGCAATTCACACGTTATTTACAGTGATGGTGTGGCAAAATATGGACTCTCCTTATTTCTTCATTTAATTGCTCAGATTCTTAATTCTCACACCAAGGATAGCTCTCATCGAACCAATATATATATATATATATATATATGGGTTAACAAATTATCTTAATTAATATAAAATCAAGACAAGATATAAAGTATAATAATGCAGAGAGAATCCCTTTTTTTCTAATAGACTCAGATCTTATGTCGATGTGTTTAGTTCTATCATGAAAGTAGAATTTTTGCAAAATTAATCTCAGAATTAAGTACTTTCAACCATCTTGCTTCTTTTAGAGCTTCTGCCACAAAAAAATATTCAGATTCGATGGTTGAAAGGGCAATAGTAGTTTGTAATTAAGATCTCCAACTAATGGGTATGTCACACAAGATAAACACATATGAGGTAATAGGTTTTCTATTATCTCTATTATTTGCATAATTAGAATCTACATAACCAATCGGTTCCACAATTTGAAGGTGTTTAGAGAATTTTAGGCCATAACTCGCAAATCCATTTAAGTACTTCAAGAGACATTTCACGACTTGCCAGTGGTAGATCCCAATATCACTAATATATAGCTTTAGGCAGCTTAAGGTCTAGTTATTGGTATAAAATTGGATATTTGCGCCGTTCTGTGCGGAAGCGTAAATAAATTGCGGAAAATAAATCACACAGGATTTATAGAGGTTCGGCTATTAATGAAGCATACGTCCTCTCTCGATGTATCTTTTTCTTAGGATTAAGATCAAAACCTCTACGCCTCTCTTCTATCGGTCGAGGGATTACCGTTACAAGCTCGTCTTCTATCGGTCCGAGTAAAACCGTTTTTCCTTTTCTATTGGATAAGGAATCAACCACTCTAGCTTTCTATGGGTACTAGATAAACCTCACTTAGATATCGATTGTGATTCTAATAATGCCGGATCCTTGATCCTAATAACACTGAATCCAATCGTATCTTTTCTTTTACCTCTCGTGTATAATGTTGAATGTATAAACACTCAAACTAACAATATAAGCTCAATAATACAACAACAATATAAGTATATGAATATAAGATCAATGTCTTGAATGCTTGGAGTTGTTGTACTCAAACAATACCAGAGGAATGGTATTTATAGGCATTTCCCACAAACTAGCCATTGCTGGCTGTTTTGACTTGCTAGCGTGCGCTAGCCTTTCTCTATTAGCGTGCGCTAGACTGTTCGATTTGATCCGGTAACCGTTTCTTCTTTAGCGTACGTTATGACTTCTTCCTTACGTACGTTATACTCTTGTATTAGCGTGCGTTAATATTATAATGTAGCGTGCGCTAATCCAATATATCCGTTGCATGATTTGTCAAAGTATCCGTTTGATATGCTGACTTTGACCTGCTTTTCCCAACGTTCTGATTGACTAGAATTCAAACTGATATTTAGCGTGTGCTAAATATCATTCCTTGCGTGCGCTAGTACTGACTTCATTGCATACGTCATTCTGTGTTTGAATATCTTCACAACGATAACAAGGCTCGATAGCGTGCGTTAATGTACAAGGGTAGCGTGCACTATCTCGTCAGATGACTTCCCTTCATGTAACTTCGAACTTGGCTGATATGCAGATTACTCCCCGTTAGCGTGCGCTAACGTGTGATGACTTGCGTGCGCTAATGCATTCCAGACTGCAACTTTTTGCGTCTTCGTATGCTTCGTCGTTTTGCTTCGCCTCGATGTTGTTTTGTTGTTTAGCAACTTTAATCATCAAAACACAAATTAAATAATGTGTGGAATAAATATTCCAACCATCTCCCACTTATTGATGATTACAAAACAACTCTTGAATTGGACAATCTGTAAAAAACAATATATGTATATTTCTTCGAATCAAAGTTTTCGGCTTTGATCGTTTCGTTAGTTTCTCCAATCCTTTTTTTTTCGACTTCTTCGTTTTTTATTTTTCAATTTTTCAACTCCTTCGTTTTAACTCTCCCTTTTTGTGTGTTTTCTTTTTCTTTTCGACTTCTTCGATTTTTCTCATTTTTATCAATTCATCTCCTTCTCCCTCTTTTTGTCTTCATCAAAAAGTATAAAAATATAGAGTATATCAAATGAAATACAAATATGCATGATACAAATGAATATGCATTAATAAGGGTATAAACTCCCCCTGAAAGTATTATCTCCCCTTAAAAAATTAAGTTTTGGGGATCCAACCTATAGTTGGTTTTTGTTTCGAGACGTGAACGATATTTGAAACGTTTGTTCCTTTAGGAACCCAAATCTTTTTAATTTTTATCGTTCGTCTTGGGCTTATACAGTTTGAGATATGATGCCCGATTTTCAAATATTTTTCATAACGGGGTATATTAAAATTTAAGGATTCATTTTTAAAACGTGGTTTGAATCCCAACCTCTCTTTGTTCAACGTGAATTTCTGAACCGAGAGCATATTTTCAAATTTTTCGTTTCCGAGAGAAAATTTCTTCGTCAAATTCTTGAGCTCGGTTTGAACTTTAACAAGATCATCCTTTAAAATATTTTCGTTTTCAATGCATTTAGAATGATCGATCTCGACAAATTTTCCCTTTTCAAGAATTTTGGAATTTTCAATTTCTAAAAATTTATATTTAGTTTGAAGGGTTTTAATTTCTTTTAAAGCATTTTGATAATCCGTATGTAATAGTTCGAATGCTTCAAAAAGTTCGTCGTAAGAATTACTTACTTGGCTTTCGATGTCGCTATCGTCGAATGAACTCCGAGCCATGAGCGCGAGATTATTTTGATTCATGAAATCTTCATCGGGATCTTCGTCACTCCATGTTTTTAGCAAAGTGGTCTGGTTTACCACATAATCGACACGTATTGTCGAATTTCTTAGATTCGCCCGCTTGAATGTCCTTCTTCCTCCGGTTTAATAAGTGTTGGAACTTATTAATATTCTTGGCATAATATGCCGATTCTTCGTCGCTTTCGTCCAGCGGGGTTTCTTCTTTCTTTTTCGACATTTTAGCCTTGAAGGCTATCGACCTCTCCTTCGGTTTTGGTTTGGCATTCCGAGATTTTAGAACAATCTCGTAGTTGATAAGAGAACCAACGAGAGCACTAAAATCGAGAGTATTTAAATCATTGGATTCCATTATTGCCGTAACTGTACCGTCCCATTCTCGAGGTAGTGATCGGAGAATTTTCTTTACTTTCTCACTACTCGAAAGTGGTTTTCCGAAACATGCTAATCCATTGGTGATGACCGAAAATTGGTCGAGCATAATCGAGATGGATTCGTCGTCCTTCATTTGGAATAATTCATAATCGTGAAGGAGCATGTTTATCTTCGTCTCTTGGACTTGAGACGTACATTCGTGTGTTACCTCAAGTATTTTCCAAATTTCTTTGGCACTATCACACGATGATATCCGGTTGTGTTCTTCCGGATTTAAAGCACAGTATAATAATTGCGTGACTTTACAATTATAATGGTCGTTTTTCCAATCCGCATCATCATACTCTTCAAAGGTTTTGAGAGTTCCGTTTGAGTTCGTCGGGATTTTGGGACCAAGGCATATCACCTTCCATAATTCGATATCGTAAGCTCGGATGAAAATAGACATTTTCTTCTTCCAAGTCATGAAATTCGATCCAGCAAAAAATGGTGGTCGGTTGAGAGCAAGTCCTTCGACTGGAGCCATTTGAAACGCCATTTTGGATCTTCTCCTCGGATGTTACGCCGTGTATTGGAGTACCGCTCCGATACCAATTGTTGGTATAAAATCGGATATTTGCGCAATTTTGTGCGGAAGCGTAAATAAATTGCGGAAAATAAATCACACAGGATTTATAGAGGTTCGGCTATTAACGAAGCCTACGTCCTCTCTCGATGTATCTTTTTCTTAGGATTAAGATCAAAACCTCTACGCCTCTCTTCTATCGGTCGAGGGATTACCGTTACAAGCTCGTCTTCTATCGGTCCGAGTAAAACCGTTTTTCCTTTTCTATTGGATAAGGAATCAACCACTCTAGCTTTCTATGGGTACTAGATAAACCTCACTTAGATATCGATTGTGATTCTAATAATGCCGGATCGTTGATCCTAATAACACCGAATCCAATCGTATCTTTTCTTTTACCTCTCGTGTATAATGTTGAATGTATAAACACTCAAACTAACAATATAAGCTCAATAATACAACAACAATATAAGTATATGAATATAAGATCAATGTATTGAATGCTTGGAGTTGTTGTACTCAAACAATACCAGAGGAATGGTATTTATAGGCATTTCCCACAAACTAGCCATTGCTGGCTGTTTTGACTTGCTAGCGTGCGCTAGTCTTTCTCTATTAGCGTGCGCTAGACTGTTCCCAGTTTCAGTCCAGTAGCTTCGTTTCTTCTTTAGCGTACGTTATGATTTCTTCCTTACGTACGTTATACTCTTGTATTAGCGTGCGTTAATATTACAATGTAGCGTGTGCTAATCCAATATATTCGTTGCGTGATTTGTCAAAGTATCCGTTTGATATGCTGACTTTGACCTGCTTTTCCCAACGTTCTGATTGACTAGAATTCAAACTGATATTTAGTGTGCGCTAAATATCATTCCTTGCGTGCGCTAGTACTGACTTCATTGCATACGTCATTCCGTGTTTGAATATCTTCACAACGATAACAAGGCTCGATAGCGTGCGTTAATGTACAAGTGTAGCGTGCGCTATCTCATCAGATGACTTCCCTTTAGGTAACTTCGAACTTGGCTGATATGCAGATTACTCCCCGTTAGCGTGCGCTAACGCGTGATGACTTGCGTGCGCTAATGCATTCCAGACTGCAACTTTTTGCGTCTTTGTTTGCTTCGTCGTTTTGCTTCGCCTCGATGTTGTTTTGTTGTTTAGCAACTTTAATCATCAAAACACAAATTAAATAATGTGTGGAATAAATATTCCAACACTAGTATTTATTAGAATGGAACCAATAGAATTTGAATCCGACACATTTTTCATGTATTTTATAGCATCATTAGTCTTAGGAGACTATTTTTTACTAGGAATAAAATGACCAACCAATGGAACACTAGGTTTAGCATTAAGCATAGAAAATTAAGATAAGATTTACTGCATATAAGTATCTTGGTTTAAAAAATGGTAGAATTCTTTCTATCACGGTAAATGTTCATACCAAGAATACATTTAACATCTAGATATTTCGTGTCAAATTTAGCACATTATCAATAGTTTTCAAGCATGGACTCACCAAGAACATATCATCCACATAAATAAGCAAGAAAGTAGGAACCTTAGAGTCATCGAAATTCAATAGCAGTATTCACAATTGTTTCTAATCAAGTACAAAAAGAGCAGGTATTCATTAAACTTTTTATTCAACTGTGAAATTGTCTTAAACCATATAAAGATTTCGTAAGTAAACACACATGCATCAGGTTGGTTTATAAATATTTTCTCCTCAAGTTCACCATGCAAAAAAATAGTTATACAATCCAATTGTTTCAATTCCAATTCAAATTGAGCAACTAATGCAAGAATAATGCGCACGGTGCTAAACTTACTAGTAGGACTAGATATTTTATTATAATCAATATCTTATTTCTGAGTGAAGCTTTTAGCCATGAGTCTTGCTTTAAATATGATAGAATTATTTTTATTTTTCACTTTGAAAAGTCATTTGCAGTCAACGACAAAACATCGTTCAGGCTTGGGCACAAGAATTCAAGTTTCGTTAAAGTGCAATGAAGTCATTTCTTCATTTAGTGCATTTAACTACTTTTCAGAATTTTCGAAATTTAAAGCTTCCTCGTGTGAATTAGGTTCACAATCATCAATAGATTCCAACGTATTGAACACAAAGAATATCATATAGAAGTATATCGAGATGAGATGCATGCCCGGCCCTAGTGCTGGGCGACGTGGGCGGTGGCTTAGGGCAGCAAAGCCCAGCAGGGCATCAAAGCCCATAACACATATATCCAATACTAGTTTTTAATTTTTAATTTTAAAAAAAATTATAGAGTATACTACCGCTTCAACCTTCAGTAATATTTATTTTATTTTCTCCACCCACAAAAATTAATGGTTTTTTGGATTAAACAAAACTCAAGAGGGGAATAGACTACAAGAGGGAAATAAACTACTATTAAAAGTTTGATGTGAAATAAATTACTATTGAAAGTTTGATGGTTTTGTTTGTCATAACTTAAGTTATGTGTATTGTTTGACGCAATCATCATTTATTCTTTAAAAACACAAACAAATTTGTCTATTGTTTGGGACTCAAAATCAAATATGGATTTCAGATTTGAACTACCAGGTGCGCTTTTTCTCCCCAATAATTATAACCCGATTTTTTTACCCAAGATTTATAACCCACTTTAAGTTTTTTTCATTAAATAAGTGTAATGGGGACGGATCTTCTAACTTGGCTAGGCTCCAAATTCGTTAAAAAATTGTATGTTCTTAGTTCATTATATTAGGGGCATATTATTACCTCTCCGCCCAGGGCAATCGAAACCATTGGACCGACCCTGATGAGATGGTTTCCTATTCTCCGTCGAGGTCTATCAATAGAAAGTTGATAAGAGCGATCAGATAAGAGGTCTATTCCTAATATTGTCGCAGAAGAATCATGGGACTAAATCATACATGACACAAAGACTTTGTATAGTAGTTGGGGTTTTTCTACGGTCAGGCCAGAAAAATTTGACATGACGTTAGGTCGGTACTAAAATTATATTTTTTTATATTTGCTGGTTTCAATCCGCACAGTTCAACTCTATAAGGAAAATATATAAAGTGGTATCGATAAATATGAACAAATATGTAGTATAATTAAGATGTATTTTCTTATCGTCAAGTCAAGAAAATTTTGTCATATATTAAGCCGATACTAAATTTACATATTTTTTCATATTTGTTGATTTCAATCCGCACAATTCAATCATAATAAAAAAAATATACAAACTGAAATCGATATATATATAAAAAATATATAATTTTAGTACATACTTAACGTGAGACAAAATTTTACTCATGTGATGGTACAAAAGCCTATAGTAGGAGATACCGGCCATGTATACTTTTAAATTGTGATAATGAATATCTTTTAGTATTAAAAATGATATTTTTCTCCGGAAAAAAATTTAAAAAATAACATTTGCTCACATGAATGAGTACACAAAATAAAGTGAAGTTACGTGTAGAGAGAGGGACCACTATCGATCACATTTGATCACATCCTCGTATACATAAATTGAGGATGCTGATTAAGTGACGTGATATACTATATTTTTTCATTTTTAATTATAATATTTCATTTTTTACATTCTTCATATTTAATATTCGATCCTACTTTTTTACACAGATATAAAAATAAGATTTTAACAAGTAAGATGATATTGGATCGACTCAATACAACAACAACAATATTTAAGTTTTAGTCTCAAAATAATATGAGGTCGACTAACATGATATATTTTTGAATTTCCACTCATATATAATTAAAAGTATTAAAATTATACGTTAACTTAATAAAGGGTCACATATTATACTCAATGTCCCAGCCAAATATTGACATATAGTGTATATTTTAGTGTATTTTAGGTAATGATTGGTATAAGTAATGATAAAAATGTGATAGAGATTGAGAAATAGAAAATATTGATTATGAATGTGTGATGAAAATTAAAAGTTAAAGATGATTGTTTGATTTGATTGTAAAAAATAACACATTTAAACTTATTAAAGTGATTGTTTTTTTATAGAAATATAAACTTTTCGGCGAGACATAGAGGGTAGTTATTTCGAAAGGTCGAAGGTTAAATGACATGTGCTTATTTGTAGAGTACCAGTCCTCCGAGTACGTTCAAATCTATACTTTCTATTAAAAGAGAGTCGTGACACATGTCACTCTCTAAATTTTTTGATTTTTTATTTTAAAATATAGTTTATATATTGAGATTTATCCTTAAATTTCTTAAAAAAATTCTAGATATGTATTGTGGGAGTTTTATTCCGTAACTTACACTCATCTACCAATAAAAAAATCCTTCCTTTATTTTTTAGCTTAAAATTTTAAATATTTATAATTTTTTAAATTAAGTTTATTTTTATTAAAAATATATCAAATTAATTTTTATTTCACAATTTTCAACTAGACATTCATATGAATATAATAAATTTGACGGATTTACAATAATGACCGATTGCACAAAAAAATTATATTATAAAAACTATGAGTATTTATTTTCAGTAAAATTAATTGATGCAAGACAAAAATATATTAACTCATTTATTGCTTACATAAAAAATAAATTATGATATTTATTTAATTATAATAACTAAAAATAATAAAACATACACTGCACACACACATATATTAAGACTTAATCACATATTACTTTCGTCTCTAAAATTTGTTCCTACTTTTTTCGGTATGTCCAGGAAATTTGTTCATGTAATGGACACTAATTGACTTAACACTCCGCTAATGTGGTACTCTTTCTTAAATTATATTACACCCCATAATACACTCACGCTAATATGATATTCATGTCGAATATCATCAAAAATAAATTTAGAGATCGAGAAATTATTTTCTAATAAGAGAATATCTTATGCGGTGCATCGCACCGGAGAACATCTAGTAAAACAAAAAAACAAGTTTTATCGGAATGCGTGAATACTTTTATAATTTAATTTGTGGTCTTGGGTTGTCCATCAAAGCGTGGGGTTTTCCATAAATGGAAATAACCTCGCTCAAAATCTTATCATTTTTTTCGCTCAAAAATATATCTATCTTCCATTTTTTTTTATTAAAAAATATTTTTTTTTTACTTTATTAAAATCGTACTATTCCCGGACCACACTTTTTGTGGACGGAAAGAATATAACATATACATGAATAGATGAATTTTCATTGAAAAGATTAACTTCCGCCGTGCATTTTACTCTATGATATCCAACAATACCTCGGCCTATTAATAAAACTATCTGTAGATTCAAGAGCAAATTACACTATCTAATATATTTTATAAAAATATCACAATACCAAAATAATTACAAGAATCACGACTTTATCTGGTAACAAAATGTAATATATTGAGTAATACCAAATTACTAATTATACATATTTAAATGCAATATACTTTAGTGAAGGCTGATACGCTAGATACAGAATAACTGGTATCGAAATGTATAATTATATATAATTCAGATAATCAAATTATTAATTACAAGTATTCACTGTGTTAGTATTGTAACTATTTTCTTTGTATTAAATTTATATAATTAATCTATAAATACTGTATAGATATATAACGAACCTTAAATTGAGAACATCACCTCACCACTATAATATTTTAATTTGTAAATTTAATAAATTAATGATTGCATTGCAAACACTAACCTGAACTCGCAAAGCAACAATATTACATTTGATTAACTGGGATACAATTCTAAAAAATTTCAAAAATTTAATGAATTTATATTTTAGTATTTAATTTGTGTTGAAGGGAAAATAACATGAGACAAGAAAGTAGGGCAAAGTGTTGTTGTATTATTCCATCAATGAGATCCCTTAAATAGGGTGAAGTACATACAAATGCGCCACCAAATCCTATCTAGGAAAGTTCCCATAAACTAACAGACTTGCACACAACGGGTATTATTCCTTTAACACTCCCTCGTGCCTAGTCTACAAGCGCATGTCATGTTGCCTCGTTAAAACCTCGTCAAGCAAAAACTCGGTGGGAAAATGTCTTGATCGTAGGGAAAAGAGACAGATCTAGACACATCGAGTTTAGACTTCGTCCTTTGAATCTATCCTCTCATATGATCGTTACATTTGATCATAGCGCTATTAAGGTGACCATTCCATCGATCCCTAAAATCGTACATCTTGTTACCTCGTTAAAAACCTTTCCAAGTGATAAAAACCGTGGGAAAAATGATCCTTGGAAGGAAAAGAGTATAACGTACGTTGTGGATGTAAGACTCCTCAAGTCTACATCTCCCCCTGATTTGTACATCAATCAAGTAGTTGTTGCCTCATTAAAAACTTCGCCAAGTAACAAAACCCAATGGGAGAAAATGAACCTTGGTCAAAGAAAAGAGTACAACACATGTGATTAAGTTTCTTTATAAATCACCATTTCCTTGTGATCTTTACATCAATCTCGGAAGTTGGAAAACTCTACAGCTCCCCCCTAATGCTTACATTCATTTATCGTTGCCTCGTTAAAAACCTTGCCAAGTAACAAAACCCAGTGGGAAAAATAAACCTTGGTCTAAGGAAAAGAGTGCAACATATGTAAGTATGTTACGTTATATCTCACATATTTCCCGTTATGATCATTCCATCAATCAAGGGGATTTACAAGTTACATCATGTTCATAAATGTAAGTATGCTCATTAGTGGCAGTACTTAGCCGTTAGTTCCTCACACGTGTAGAATGATAGTTCTTAATCATGTACACTCACAGATTGATTCATGCAAAGCAATAATCTTGTCGTGGTTCGAGGAGGTAGCCAAAAGGGGTTTGCATAGTCGATTTCCCAAACATAAGCAATTCATACCAACACATACTTTGTGGTAGTTGCTTCGGCACCAGCATTTACTTTAGCATTTGCCTTTTCGTAAGCAGCTTCCTTTGCCTGCTTGTAGGGAAAGAATAGTCCCAAGTCAATGGTTTCTTTTAAGTATCAGAAGATATTCTTGATACCATTCCATTGATATTGCGTCGATGCTGAACTAAATCTAGTCAGCGAATTAACTGAGGAGTGATGGCAGGTCGTGTACATTGAGCTAGGTACAATAATGCGCTATTGCACTCAAGTAGGGAATTTCAGCTCTCAAAGCTCTTCGTCACTTTCGTTTAGACGAAATGGATCTTTCCTTTGCATCCAAATGTTCGACCTATCATGGGGTGCTAGTCGGGTTTACCTTATCCATGTTAAAGTGCCTGAGAAACTTGGACATAGGAAGACCGGTGGAATGAATTCCACAAACTCGATGTCTATGTCAATGCCTCGACGTAACCGAGTTTTCCCAAGATTTTTCATCTCAAACTCAGATTTTCAGATCGGTGGTTTCTCTTATTTCATCAAGACCGATTATGTTCATGTCATCGACATACATTGCGATGATCGCAAATCCGAACTTGTTTTCTTTACGAAGACGCAAGGACACAGTTCGTCGTTCTTGTATCCCTTTCCAATCAAGTATTCACTCGTGACGGTTATACCACATCCTTCCGGATTATTTCAAACCGTAAAGTGAGCGTTTCAAACGAACTGAATACGCACTCCGTGGTCTGGAGTTACTTGATTTGGGCAATGAAATGCCTTCGGGTACTTTCATGTATATCTCCGTATCTAGATCCCCATAGAGATACGTAGTAACCACATCTATTGGCTGCATTTCCAGTCCCTCGGAAATTACTACGCTAATCAAATAGTGGAACGTATACGTGGGAGTACATTTCCTCGTAATCAATTCCAGGGCGTTGTGAGAAGCATTATTTCGTGAAACCTTATACATTAGGACTCTACTATTCTCACTACGCTTTACGACAAAGGTTCGGTTATGTCTTTCAGGCTTTACACTTGGTTAGGTTAGCACTACCAACACCAAATACCTGTCTCTTTGTCGGAGAATCTAGTTCTACCTGGAATATTTTTCTTATAGGCCAATGTTGATTTCATCCAACTGAGCGAGGTTCGACATCATCGTACTTTATGATTCATGACATGTCATCAAAGTGGGTGGTTGATCGTGCCACACCCTCATAATTTCATCGAGATTCTTGATTTTCGAATCATATATTCGGGCGCCCTCGTCATGATTCATGGACATAATAAAATCAAGCATGATCTCATGAAACGAGTTCATTGATGGTTAACATGTAATTTGTGCCATACTCTACCTCTTACTTGGATGAGTATTTAGTCGAACCATGTGGCTTCCACCCCTTCCTTCGCAGGAGCCATGGCCTCAACCACACCTCCACCAGTGCGGTTGCATCACCCGATTCATTGGTGATGTGCCCTCGAGGGGACTTCTAACCTTACGGCCACATTTGCACTGTAATGTGAGATCTTGTCACTTGAACGATATCGTAAATGCATCGGGCATCGAATCGCTACATCCTGAAGATCGAGTGTTCTTTGTGCTTCACGGTAACATTGTGAAGTTCGGGGATCATAATGAGACAAAGTGGAGACATCATGACAATTCCTGTCGTTCCCCGAGAAATTACGTTTTCTCTCCTCCCCCTAACGACGGGAAGGTTGTCTCATTAAAGTGACAATCCGCACATCGTGCGGTAAAGAGATCACTGTGAAGGTTTCAAATAGCGGATAAACGTCTGGAGATTCTTATCCAACGTGAATACTTAATCGTTTCTAAAGATCGATGCGCTGTGGGGCGCAGAAGGCACATATAATGCGTAACCAAATATGCGCAATTGGCACTCAAGTCCGTCTGGGTCCAAAATATAAAAATCAGGCTATCCAGTTACCAACTGGTACGCATAAACTAATTGGTTAGCAAAAGGTCTAAATGAACGACTTAAGTAAAGTTGCATGCAATATTGCATAATCCCAAGCAAATATATGCAAATTGGTGCGCATAACCAATGACATAATCACCATACATATTCTTTCGAAGGTGGTTTATGTGAGACCTTTTGCATATGCACATGGGACGAGATACTATTCATTAATCTCTATCATGCAATAAACATCAAGTACTTTTTGATGTGAACTCTCCAACATCATCGAGTCCTTTAGATGTGATAAGGGAGGTGAGTCCTTATAAATTATTTTGGAAGTTCTGCAGCAGTTTGAGTGGACAGGAGAGTGACATGTGACCAACATGTCGGAGAATCCATCAAAACCATCAATACATAAATGGTCCGCATATTAGGTGGATGGATCCACAAATATCTCCTTATATTCAGCGTAAGAATGGAATGTTTGCTTTTGTTTCTTTAGCGTAGGAAGGTCTCGCTCTTACTTTGGCTAAAGAGCAGGCTTTGCAACACTAAGTGGTGGGCATTTGATATGCATCGGGTTCTTTGGACGACATAACACGATTAACGTCAACATTGTGCTTTATGTTGAGTTGTTGCCATATTTTCACTCGAAAAGTAATGATGTACGTACAAGTTCTTTAGTATATGGATCATTATACTTCGACCAGGATGACCTAGTCTATCGTGCCAAAGCCTATATGAGTCTATGTCCCAAAGTACATTGTTGGTGACAACATAGGATTTTAAAAACCTAATAATAGTGAAGTACATCCACTAGATCGACTCATCGATTATTCTAAAATGCGTTTACGTCCACATTCATTAGAATTAATAAAAGAAACTCTATTCCATTCTCACAGTGGATTTCAATCTGGAAACCATTGCTACGTATATTATTGAAGTCAAGTAAGGTTCGAAGAGCTCTAGGTGCATACAGAGTATCGGTAACTTAGAAGACTGCCGTTTAGGCATCAAGAATTGAGCATTACCTCGCCCTTTGATGAGTTGGGAGGACCCAATCATCGTAGTTACCGAGGTTTGGCAGGCGACTTATTCGATGAATAAAAGCCTTATTCTAAGAACATTCAAGCTCTCCTCGATTCATTTCTTAGAAAAGAGTGAAATTTCGAACCATAAGCATTCAAGCATTATTCAGTACTTCGAAATAAAACTAAGAATCTAACGTAAGCAATATTAATATCTTGTTCGTGAAACAACATTGCATCACGCCATTATTGGAAAGAAAACACCAACACACTGCCTTGAGGCAACTATACCAAATGTAAACGAGAAAGTAAACATAATACTAAGATTCATCTATGACCGTGGCTCGTATGACTCAATTCGACGATTGGTGACCGTGAAATTGACATAGGGGACTTGTCTAGATCATATTCCTCCATATAGTGAATTCTCCTTTCTTTGGACTCTCTATATTTCTTGTAGTGAGATGCGACTTGCTTGCTTGCATGGCGCTTCTTGTACCATGTCCAAAGATCTCCACAATGATAGCACGGTTCATGGCCAACTCGAGCCTTAGAGGCGACAGGATGGGTAAGTGCTTTTGGTTCCCTTGGCTAGTAGAGCCGGGAGCACCAAATCCTCGCATTACATTAGAAGAACTCCCACGTCCTCGACCAAGAAGCCTATCATGTCCAGTCCCCTATTCATTGGGGTGGTTTCCATCCTTCACTTTGCCATAATTGGCCTTGAGAATTTTCTTTATCCCAATCGGCGTGACATTCGCTCACTAACACTTCGTTATGCCTCTCGGCTACTTGTAGTAGGTTGATTAGCTTATCAAGGTAGTGATGCATTTATTATCATACTCCGGCTATCTTGGTTTGTTAGTATATGAGCGGAAGTAGGGAAGGTGGAAAAGCTTTATGGATCATGTCATCTTCTCGTGATGTCCTTCCCACAGAAATTTAGGCGTGCCTTGAGGCGGAGAATATCTTTGTTGAAATCGTTGATCCGTTTATAGTCGAGCAAGCGATTTCATTCCACTTCACGATCAACTTTGGGAGCAAAGTGTCGTGAATGTTCCCAAATTAGCCCTTACGGGCATCCCACAGTTCTTTAGGGAATTTCAACTGTAGATATTTCATCTCAGGCTGGGTTTGATGTGCCACCTAAGGAATATAAGTGCACTCGCTTTTATCTTATCAGACGGTACTTGGTCTGGGGTATTAAGAAGCGTACCACTATATTCTTTAGTGATAAATGTGGTCTCGACGTAGGAGACTCATCTATGGTACTCAAGCTCTTTTGAGTCCAATATGTCAAATTTGGAACGAGTTGGATCAGCTATCTTAATACAAGAAAAGGGAAAATGATTTTTCACAGTTTACCATGAGTACTTTTCATGATAAAATTTTCAATAATGGGAGCATTATTATTTTTCGGAACCAAGATATGGTCAAAATTACTTTCGATGCTATTGAGGATTACCAATGAAATTACTTTATCATGGTTCGAGTTGAATTTAGGCAGTAGATATAAATCCTCTAAAGTCTACTAAAATGAAGCCTAATTGCATGTCATATCTAACAATGCATGCAAAATATATATAATTATAGATATAATCACATAGCCCTATGAATATATCTATACACGTATAAATGCAGTCAAAGAGGTATCTTATGCCGCAATAATTATTAATTCAACGTGAATTTAATTTAATTCAAGTTGCTTTAAGCAATTCGCTTTGATTTAATTAAAGTTATTAATGCATTATGCTTTAATTGGTTTAATTAAGCATAAATAAATTTATGAAATATAAATATGCATTTAAAATAATTAAAGCGTGTAAAATCGCACACTTTGCAAATAGTAAGGTTATTCGGATTACCTTGCAGGAAAGACACAATTCTTTCCTAGGGCATACCGTCGATTTTCTTGAGTGATATTGCACTCGTCTTTCCAATTGCGTGTGTACTTGGTTCCATATTTGCTTTGATACTTGAACGGTATGTTAAAATTATGGATTCTCCCAATAACGTGCAAATCATCAAAGAACATATTTTCTTTACTTCGCTTGAGGGGAAAAAATCGATTTGGTGAAGCTCCTTGGTCACCGCGAACTCAATGCCGGTGAATGGATCAAAATCGATCGAATCGCAATCGATCATCTTGATTCCTCAGGAGCATCAAAGTCTCGGACAAATAACCATAGCAGCATGTTTGTGAAGTAAACCAAGTCTGCCGGGCAAGAACCAAAAAAACCTACCGTCATGGCACCAAAAGCATCGGACCGATGGGGTACCGCTGGGCCGCGTCGACTGGAGGGTTGGGTGGCCGAGCGTCAAGGGGAGGTCCGAGTGATGGCGGCCTGATCCGGTTCTGGGGTGGCGTTTGCGATCGCGGCGAACTAGGGTTTGCGGCCTCACGGAAGATAATGGCGTGAGCGAGAGACGAGCGGGCAGGAGTTGCAGAGTCGCGAGGGTGAGTTGAAAAAGACGATCGATTTTCCGGTGGCGGTGGGGAAACGACACATCGGATAGTGGAAGCGCGACGGTTGCGGAAGACAATGGTTGCCGCGATAGTGGGGTTAGGTTTTCATGGGGGTAGTCCGATCTGTGAAGAAGAAGAAGACGCCGACTGGTGTGTATTGGTGGCGCAGCAGAGATGTGCATAAATTAGGGTTTCGTGTTGCGTAAAAATTCGATTTTTCTTTTTTTTCTAATTTGCGTAAAATTTGACGATTTTTTTTTTTTTTACGATAGGGAAGAAGATAGATTGAGCAACGACGCTAGGGTTTCGCCCAAAAAATCCGCTTTTTTGGAATTTTTCAGAGAAAACGGAGGATTTTTTTTTTTCTTTGCTCAGTTGGGAACTACGTGCTGATAACGTGTTGAAGGGAAAATAACATGAGACAAGAAAGTAGGGCAAAGTGTTGTTGTATTATTCCATCAATGAGATCCCTTAAATAGGGTGAAGTACATACAAACAGGCCTCAGCCAAATCCTATCTAGGAAAGCCCATAAACTAACAGACTTAGGCACACAATGGGTATTATTCCTTTAACAATTTGTTACTTTTAACAGTTTTTTTATAATGTTTAAATTTTAGTGTTCCATTTCGTACGGAAAAGATTTTAATTTTTCTAAGTTTTTTCTGATTTTATATTTAAACATAACTAAAGTACAATATAACAAATAATATAAACCATACTTAAAATAAAAATTGAGACTGCAATGTAAAATAATAATAAGATGAAACGTTTTGTACATTCTTAGACTTTAGTGAAAATATAATACTTACAGTTCCCTGTAAACAAATAATAATAATAATAATAATAATATGAGGTTAAATGCGCAGATAACGGATACGGGTTCCTCCCCTTTTCTTTTTCTTCTTTTGGAGAATTTGAGAAAGAGGCGGTAACCTTACTAAAGCGTGTTAGACGTTTCTCCGACTCACACGCGTCAGATCATGGCCATATTTTTAATCGTATTAGTTTCGCTATTCTTTAGAGGAGTGGGCGAGTTGGTTTCGCTTCCCATTAATTTCTCAGAATCCTTTGAGTTTTTAATAAAGTGATGTTTTATAAAAAAAAAAATAATAAGAATAATAATAATAATAATAATAATAAGATTTCCGGTGATAACATATATTTTTAGTTGTAAAAAAATAAAAGAACTATGTGGGGCAGGGCTGCAGACTTTGATGATGAATTTTATGCGATCAAAATGCCAAGAGCGCTGCAGACTTTTTGTCACTAAGGGGGTGGCACCGCGGTTTGGACGATATGCCTAAACATCTTTTTTTAAAAATTACAAATGATATTGAGTCTAGATTCGAGTATTTTCAAGAGGGTTATGATGCTAGGTTAAAAAAAAGTTTCACAACCATACAAAAGTGTACGTTCGCCATTAGACAACTCGCAACCGGTAATCCACCGGATGAGTTCGACGAGTATTTAGAAATGGCACAAAGGCCGTCACGTGAATGCCTTTAATTTTTTTGTGACGCTATTGTTGAGTTATATGGTCGAGATTTCCTACGTAGGCCAACAAGTCATGATATTTTATGTTTGTACGAAGTACACGAACAGAGACATCACATTCCGGGTATGATCGGTAGTCTAGACTGTACACATTTCGTTTGGAGGCAGTGTCCAACCGAATTGAGGGGTCAATATAAAAGGGGTGATCATCAATACCCTACGATTATGATGGAGGCAGTGGCGTCTCATGATTTGTGGATATGACATGCTTTTTTTGGACCGCCAGGTTCAAATAATGATATTAACGTTTTGATGCAATCTCCGCTATTCCTCACAGAGCGTAATGGTACGGCACCTAAGTGTCCATTTGTTGTTAACGGACGTACGTACAAGCGTGGCTACTATCTAACCGATGGCATATATCCTTCATGGTCTACTTTTGTTAAAGCGTACAAATATCCTACCGATCCAAGAGAGAAAAAATTCAAGAAACTACAAGAGTCGGCTCGAAAGGATGTTGAACGGGCATTTGGTGTTCTCAAGGGTAAATGGGGGATCCTTAGTCGGCCCTTACGGCAAATGACAGTGGATAGAATTAGGAACCTAGTGTATACGTGTGTGATATTACACAACATGATCATACACGATGCCGGTATAGCAATCTCGCCGGTTCATATTCGAGATCCCCCGATCCCAGCGGTGTTTGACGAGGAAGCCTTAGGAGAGATACGACACGAGGACACACATTTTCGCCTACGATATGATCTTACGGAGCATATTCACGCTCAAGATCTACCATACCTCGAGCCGGACGACGAGTAGTATTTTTTATATGTTGTTTATGTTTTTAATGTATTTTTTATTTTTAATGCACTTTTAATTTTAATGTATTTTTTATTTTTAATGCACTTTTAATTTTAATGTATTTTTTATTTGTAATGCACTTTTAGTTTAAATGTATTTTTAATTTAAATGTATTTTTAGTTTTAATGGATTTTTAGTTTAAAAAAAAAAGTATGGTATGGGTGTGGTATGGTGATGCTTCCAAAAAATGGATTGAGGTATGAAAATGAGGTGGCAAGTGGAGATTGGTTGGAGGGAATAAGGTATGACAATCTTTACCTTGTCAATGCGACCCCCTAAAGAAGAAATAGTCATAATGACGTTACTCATCTGATGCCAAAAATATGTAATGCCTTTTATGAAATTTTTGGGACCTTTATCTCTTTAACTTCAAAATACTTCAAAATTATACCTCCATCTCTTTTTATTTGACATGACAAGTAAGTAGTATGACTTCAAAATATTTGAGTGATTTTGCAGTTCTCGATTAAATCGATAACTGAACGGTGACGATTCTCTCTATTAGAAATTGTATTTTAGCTCGAATTTCCCCTCCTATTTCTCCTGTATGGAGAAAATTAATAAAATGAATGAAAAAAGAAGGAATCTGATTCAGTTTGTGGATGTTTCATTTAGAAAAATCAAATCTTTTGTGAGACGGCTTTATTGTATGACCGTAAACCTAAAATTCAAAATTAAAGAATTAGGGATTTTAAAAGATAAAAAATTCTAAAAAATATTCATTTCCCGTAAGCTTTGGCACATTTAGGATCTGTTTAGCAAAACTAGCTGATAAACTAGATAGAGTTGATAAATTAGCTGATAAGCTAGCTGATTTTGGTGTACGTATTTAGCGAATGAGCTGATAAGGTAGCTGATTTTAATGTACGTGTTTAGTGTTTAGTAAATTAGCTTATAAGGTAAAATGAATACAAAGGCATGAATATTATGTGTTATATTTTTAATATTATTATTATTATTATTATAAAATAAGAATAAAAAGACTTTTGTGTATAAACTGTTATACTAAATCGTCATTGTTTTGGTTCTGAATATGTTTACGATAACCACTTATTATTATTATTATTATTATTATTAATATTAATAATAATAATAATAATAATTAAAGGGTGTAATTGGAATATGAAAGATGATAAGCTATCTTATTTAAAAAAATAAGCAAACTTTATTAGCTTATAAAATAAGCTAACTTATAAGTTAGGTGATAAGCTCCAAGAGCTAGTTGATAAGCTAATATTAAACAGAGTCTTAACATTTTCTCTGATTAAACTAATAATACTTTGACAACAATTATTTATAATTTAATAATTATAAAAATTATAAAATTATAATATTTTGAAAAATATATTTCACAATAAATTGATTTCTATTAATGTCAAACAAAAGAAATTCTAAAAAATATTCACTTTCCCTTAAGCTTGGCACATTTGACTTTTCTCATTAAATCAAAAATACTTTGACCATTATTATTTATAGTTTTAAATTATAAAAATTATAGCATTATAATATTTTGAAAAATATATTTAAGAATATCGATTTCTATTAATGTCAATCGTAATTAAATATATCATTTTATAAATTTATAGTCAAAATAAAAAACAAATAACCAGAAAAAAATCAAACGTGACAATCCTATTGACATGGAAGAAGTATCAAATAACATTTACGACATAAAAACTATAAGGGGTCGTTTGATTCGTCAATATAAAGTATCAGGTATGAATTTGAATGAACTAAACTCATACCAAGTGTTTGGTTAACAGTATTTTAATTTTTAAACACATACCTCTAACTCATGAGGTATGGAATTTTAATACTTTAGGGGGAGCTGAGTATGAAGCTCATACATTCAGGTATACAATTAAATTAAATACACGACACTTCTTTCTCTGTAAAATAAAAAATCAAAAAGTACAGAAATATATTTATTGGTATTTGTTTATAAGTACAAAATAGTAACAAATTTAATAATAATAATAATAATAATAATCCCAGAGTTCCTATACGATAATAGTTACTATTAATAAAAAAATATACATGTAATACTAATAATTATTATTAAATAATTATTTATCCATACTAATAAATATATTATTATTACAATTTAAATAGTAAATATTATTAATTATTCTAGAAGAATAAAAATTATTAGTTATTATTAAATGTTAATAATTATTATTAAAAAATATATTTTTTTAATGTCGAATATTAATTGGAAGAAATTTGAAAAATTAATTTCAATTCCCGATTTTAAAATATTTTAAATTAAATACCAGAAAGGAAATTCATGTCCTCTCACCACTAGGCATGGCAACGGGGCGGGGATGGGGCGGGGATCGCCATTCCCGGCCCCGGTCCCGGTTTGTAAAACACTCCCCCGACCCCGGCCCCGGCCCCGCCCCGGTTTGTGATACCCTCCCCCGGCCCCGGTCAACCCCCGGTCAAACCCCGGTCAACCCCCGGTCAACGCTCGATTTAATATAAATTATATAATTTTTTTAATATATATATATATATATTTAATAAATATATAGTTTTTTTAAATATATATATATATATATATATATATATTTAGTAAAATTTATAATTTTTTTAATATATATATATATCGGGTCAAGGCGGGTGGGACACATCCTGGCCGGACCCGTCCCCGGTTTTTTTTAATGAAGAATCCCCGGCCCCGGCCCCGGTACCCGATTTGGCGGGGAATCCCCGGCCCCGATCGGGTCGGGGGGAGCGAGTTTCGGGGCGGGGCGGGCCAAATTGCCATGCCTACTCACCACTAAACCAAACCGATAATATCAATAATCAAGTCCAATCTAGTACCATTTCAATCGATTCTTGATTTGAAATCAATACCCAATACGAACCAAATGAGTCATAAAATAAGCTGAAAAATTCCACAAAAATTATTAAAAATGAAGAGATAAAAATAAGGAAAACAACTATAAGGAAGGAAAAAATATCTCCATTTACCAAAAAAACTACAAGGAAAAAATTAAAACTTAAGTCCCTCGAATATGAACATTTTGCCTTCTAGTTTCTGCGGAAAACCATAATTCATGCACACGTGTCACCCCGAACACATTTCGGACTGCTTACTTCTCGATGCCCCCTACACGTGGCCACCACTTGTCTATCTTTCATCCCCAACTAAACCGCCGGCCCAAACGCGCGTGACCCCCGATCCCTCCCTTTATAGCTAGCAACGTCTTCTCCATCTTCTCTTGACCTTTGTGAACATTTACAGAGCAAAATCTTTATCAGAACACCCGAGTCATATAAGCGAGTGCGACAATGGCTTCAGATCAAGCGAGAAGAGAGAACGTAACAGATGAGCGTAAGATCGAGGTTGAGAGAGACCGAGTTCCTAAAATGACGACCCATTTCGAGTCTCTAGCCGACAAGACCAGAGAGGATCAGCCTCTTCACGGGGAGAGAGTAGTCCACCGCCAATTCGAGACGGCCGTCCCGGCGGTAAGAGTTGTAGGGGTGAAGAAGGACGACGACGAGGAGGAGAGCCGTGGACGGCACGGCCCTTCGCTGGAGGAGATTTCGAACCTGAGGGCGGCAGCGCAGCAAAATTCGGCTGAGGCCATCAGGGCCGCCGGGGAGCGGTACCAAAAGGCTAAAGAGAGTCAAAAAGACACCGCCGTGGAGAAAAGCCAACAGGCTGGGGAGGAGTCAACGAAGGGCGGAGCTTTGAAGGACACGGCTATGGAGAAAAGCCAACAGGCTAAGGATGTCCTGTCGTCCACCGCCCAATACGCCGCCGAGAAAGCAAAGGCAGCAAAGGGCACGACCATGGATGCTTCCAAGACAGCTGCGGGGTACGTATGTGAAAAAGCGGCATCGACGAAGGATGCGGCTGTAGAGGGCGGCAAAGGAGCGGCGGGGTACGCCGGGAAAGTGGCTTCGGGTGTGAAGGACCAGGCCTTGGTGGCTGGTTGGGGCGCGACTCAGTATACCATGGAGAAGGCAGCCGAGGCCACCAAGTCGGCGGCGAACTTGACGTCTAGTGTTGCTGGGTATACGAAGGATAAGGTTGCTGGCGCAGGACAGACCGTTGCTGGCTATGCTGTGGAGAAGCTGGCAGCTGCCAAGGATGCGGTGGTGGCGTCGGAGGAAAAAGCTGCGGAGTACGCCGCCAGGAAGAAGGCGGAGGCTCGGAAAGATATGGAAGGGAAAAAATCGTCGCATGAACAACCGGTAATTGTATTGGTTCGGTTTCTTTTTCCTTTTTTTTTCTCTTGATAATTATTTAAAAAAATATATCTCCCAAGAAACAAAGTTTAAAATAATTTTTTATTGCAACCGCACTAGGCTCAGGTCCAGGCCCAAAAAATTACCTCTCTTGTATACTCAATCCATCCCCAATAATGTACCCAAAAAAAAAAAAAAAAATCCATCCCCAAGAAATTTGCAATGTTTTGATTTTTATTGTCAAAATTTACGAACTTTAACGATAAATTTCATTTAATATATAAAAAAATTATAGTCATGTAAATACTTGTTTAATTTGTCTTAATGTATATTCTCTAAATAGTACTCTCTTCGCTCGCCACCGTGTGCAATAATTTTTTTTTCGTCCGTCCGCAACATGCATTGTTTATTTTTGGCAAAAAAATTTACCACAAGTGGGGCCCTTACTCTACTAACACATCCTACCAACCAAGTCAACTGAAATATTAAAACCCGTGTCGGTCAAAACAATGCACATGATTGGTGGATCGATGGAGTATTTTTTTATAATTTTTATTTATATATAATTGAAATTATCAATAATTTGAGAAGATTGGTCAAAGTGAAACATGTAAATTTATTGTCGACGGAGGGAATATATTATATATAGTATATGTATATAAGCGCTATACATCAGTTAAATCTTCTTTTATTGTAATGTTGGTGACCGAATGTTATACTTTTGTACGCTGTAGTAGATAAGTGAGTTTTCTTCGTACTTATTACTTCCTCCGTCCCACCGATCTTGGTTCATATTTTTTTTTGGGCCGTTCAAGATACTTAGGTCATTTTCTTTTTAAGACGCTTTTATCATTATTTATACTATCACTTTATACACTACTTTTCAGCTTTTCTTAAATCTCGTGCCGAAAAGCAAATGCTCAAGATGGGTGAGATGGAGGGAGTACATTTTAATCAATTGTGGTTATTTTTTATTAGAGTATTTCTCTTTACTAGATTTATAAATTTAGAAAAAGTTATCTTTATATATAAATTGTTGGCCGTGGAATGTAGGAGTCGGCCATCATACAAAATTGGATCCATATATGTACGATGGTCTCATACAGGTCTCTTTGTAATAACAATGCCTACAGGATATTCATCAGCACGAAGCGGGAGGTCAACAAGAGACCCCATCTAAGGAGTATTTTCAGGGAGTAGAACAGAGTGAGCGGCAGGGAGGAGCAGCAGAAGTTGAACAAAAAACGAAGCAGGCCGGCGGTGGCGGAACGGTGTTTCACGCCATTGGCGAGACTATAGTTGAGATCGGGCAGACGGCGAAGGATCTTTTAGTTGGACATGATCAGTACCCGGTGGAACAGAAAGAACACGACGAGGAGCCGGGGACGGGTCAGGGCATATAGACGACGCTGAATCCATTAGGAGGTTCTTAGGTAATAAAATGGGTTGTAGTGGAGACTAGATTATGAGGAATAAACATGCATATAGAAACTGTTTATGTATATCAGTATGTGGGAGTTCAGAGTTGTGGTTCATGCGCGTGTGATTCTATGACATATATATACTGCCGTTTATTGTTCCAATATTTAGCTCGGGTCTGATTTGTTTTTCCGTAGAACTCCATAATTTTAATTTTACTATTTCTTTTTTGGCTGAGATTTAATTTTATTATTTAAAACTCAATATTTCTTACACCTAGATATATACATACAATAATATTATTTTGAATATTCTATTTATATTTATTTTAAATTTAAAAATATAAGATGGGTCGACCATCTCGCCAACCTTCAGCTACGGCTTTCAAAAAATTCGAAAAATCTGATATTCGTTCGAAATAATGTATTCGTATTCGTAAAAAGCGGATATTACAGAAAAAAAAGTGGATAATATGAATATTATCCGTATTCGAAGATTCCGGATACGGATATGGATATAGGCGCATTCGTATCCGAAAATATCCGTATCCGAAATTAATTATATAATTTATATTTTTAATATAATTTTAATATATAATTACAAAATATAAGCATGCTACCTCCCATAATATTTTGACAAATGACGTCATTTTTTATTTTTCAATATTAAAAAATATAAGCATGCAGTTGTGATATGTTTATATAAGTTTTTCAATATTAAAAAATATAAGCATGCGGTCGTGATATGTTTATATAAGTTAAGTTTAAATATTTTTTTTTCTAACACAACAATTAGCTAGCCCGAGTGGTTGGATAGTGATATTAAGAATCTGGTAAGCTCTATTAGGGTTCAAATCTCTCCTCCTTCATTTTAATTTTGAAGATCAAAATAGAAAGTGGCAAATCCCTCCTCCTCCATTTTAATTTTGAAGATCAAAATTGAAGGTGGCGGATACGAATAATATCCGTATCCGGATAACATCCGTCGGATATTATCCGTATTCAGCTCTGCATTATTCGATTCTCACCCCTACTTTTAGCATCTAATCGACAATCGACGACCACCAACCGCCGTCAGTAGACCACCGACAATCATCATCAAAAAGTCGTATTTTGATCATTACAGTCTGTTACCGCTTACCAAAGTTGATATAATTACTCATTGGTAATTCAGATTACCAATCGGTATTCCAAACTCTCATATTGTAATATCGTACCATTGATATTTTCACTATTATCGAACACGTCTGGTTGCCATCGACCAACCTATTAGAAAAATTGTCCAATAATAATTTCGATTATTGGCAAGTATTTTAAATTATCGAATGGAAATATAACAAAAAAATAGTTTCTTTTCATTTTTTTTGATGGATCAAGCTTTCTTTTTCACCAAATCTAAACAAATGTTTTTCTCTATCTTTCTCATATAGACAAGTCAGTAGCAATGAGAGAGAGAACAAAAATGAAAAAGAGATGCATATGAGAAAGAAAAAAAAATGGGAAAAATGCATAATACACTTTTGTGTTTTATGAACATGTACAAAATATTCTTGTATTCTTTAAACTGCATAAAATACCCTTGTATTTTAATAAATCCTGCAAATAAGACACATTCCGTTAAAACTACGGAGAGTGAAGTTCACTCGCCCTCTATGCAACTGGTTCATGTTTTTACGCATTTAAAATGCTGAAATAATTCAAAATACCCCCAACTATTAGTTCTAAACAATATACTCACTATGATGATGCAGTTGTGGTCGATTGAAGGTGTGAAACAACGGTGTAATTTGTTCACGCAGGAACTTCAAACTGTTATATCAACTTCGATTTTGTGGTATTGCTAAATCGTGAAAAAGTTGTATAAATGTTAAATCAAATAGGAAATGATTTTTTTTTTAGTTTTACTTTTCGATAAATAGATTTAACATTTATTACAACTTTTTCACGATTTAACAATACCACCAAATCGAAGTTGATATAACAGTTTGAAGTTCTCACGTGAACAAATTACACCGTTGTTTCACCTTCAATCGACCACAACTGCATCCTCATAGTGAGTATATTGTTTACACTACCAAAATTCACACTTTAGCCGACGATTTTAAGTCGTCGGCTAAACCCCAAAGTCGTCGGCTAATCACGTGAGTCGTCGGCTAAAAAACCGTCGGCCGATATTCATCGGCCAAGGTTTAGCCGACGACTTTTTTGGTAGTCGTCGGCTAAAGTTCAAATTTTAGCCGACCACTACAGCAAGGTCGTCGGCTAAAACCTGTTGAAAAAAAAAACTTTAGCCGACGACCTTTTCAAATGTCGTCGGCTAAAACCTGATTATTAAAAAATAAAAATAAAAACTTTAGCTGACGACCTTTCCATATGTCGTCGGCTAAAACTTGTTTTAAAAAAAATAACACCGGACCCTTTAGCCGACGACGGTTTTAAATGTCGTCGACTAAAACCTTTTTTTTTTAAAAAAAATACACTTTAGCCGACGACGGTTTTATATGTCGTCGGCTAAAACCTTTTTAAAAAAAAATAATTTACTTTAGCCGACGACCTTTAGAAAGTCGTCGGCTCAAACCTAATATAAAAAAAAAATTCAGATTTTGGGATCCCAAAACCTGTATTTTTTGCACCTGCAATTTTTATACACCAGCTCCCATTATCAACAACAATCAACGCGCAACACATTCAACTAATACCATCAATAATATGCCCAACATTATATGCATCACAACGCACAACACATTCAAGAACATTAATTTCATCAACATACTAGTAGTGTCAACAAAATCACTTACACAATTGTAACACAAATATAAATATACAATAGTACTACAACAACACAACTACAATCCACTACCAAAATCATCTAAATGTCGAAATATAGTAGTAGAAGGATTATCACCATCCCCTAGATCCTCGTCACGAGGCTGTGAAGATGGGGTCTGTTCGAAGAGAGAATGCGGTGGAGCAGGTGCCTGCAGTCCAGTCTGAGTAACGGTCTGAGTCAGCGTCATCATATAGTCCATCATGGCTGTTAGGCGTATTTTTATGTGCTTATTTATCGTTATTTTATGTCCATCTTGAGCCTAATTCAGCATAAATGAGCTTTTAATGCACTATTCTTATATGTTTTGCAGGAAATCGGAGTCCGGAAGCCAAAACGATGAAAAACAGGCGAAAACAGCAGTTTTTGGTCATGAGCCGCGGCACAAACCAAGTGAGTCGCGACACACGAAGACAACCAGCGAGCGCTGAGCACACTGTACTGTGAGCCGCGGCCCAGGAGGAAAAATGCGCCCAGGTATGGGCGCTGGGCGTTAAGGGGCCGCGGCACAGATTAAGTGAGTCGCGGCCCACCTGGCGGTTTCGCTGAATACTCCGCGTTTCTGGGCCGTTTTGGAGCCTGTTCTCGGCCTAATCACACGGACGCGTTTTGGAGGCTGATGACGACTATAAATAAGCATTGAAGGGCTGAACAAAAAGGGGGGAATCGATAGAGGAGGAACTCGGAGGTGGATCGATAGCTAGGGCAAAGAACACAAGGAGGAGATTTGTGGACTACGACAAGACCATGGATTCCCTACGTTTTTTCTTAGTTTTTATGCACCTTAGTTTTTAGATCTATTCGAGTAGGATTGTGATTGTAGCCGATTTCATGACGGTTTGATTATTTATTATTATTTCGATTTACTCGTTATTCTAATGAATTGGATCCTTCTTACTGTTCTTAATGCTTTTTAATTGTCTGGCCAACAGTTAATTTGTTTTGAATGTCTTTATGGATTCGGGAGATGAAATTTAGGCATAGTTCTTGTGAGACGAATCATAATTTTCGTGAGATAGGAAAATACTCATGCGAATTGTGAAGCCTTTTTATTTTGGGGATTCTTGAACTGTTTTAGCTATTAATTATCTAATTCGAATAGGGATATATCGAGTTAATAATTCGTAGTATTTTCTATCGACCTTGGGAAAGGCTTTAGAATAATTTAGGAATTCCTGGCTTACAATCAATTGAATAAAAGTGAATTGAATTGAATAAATATCATTCCTGATTGTTTGAGGTGAAAATCATAATCCTACACCCTTATTAGTATTATTATTATTATTATTATTAGTACTATTATTTATTTACGGCAATTAGTTTAGATATAAACTCTATTTAATTGTTCTTCAAATAAAATTATGAGTCGACTATATTTTGGTACTTAGTGAAATCAGTCCTCGTGGGAACGATACTTTACTTATCACTTTATTACTTGTTGACACCGTGCACTTGCGGCATATAGTGAGGGATTTTCCCACAACAATGGCCTGCTGCTGTCTCTGGAAACTCTCTAACCGCGACAGTCCTCTGCTCGCTCTCATGTAACCGCGTCTGAGTCTTCCTTTCATTCTCAGCTCGGAGCTCCCTCTCCGCCCTCAAATGCTCCTCGGGATAGGCAGTCCGTGCATCCCGTCCGCGAGGGCGCTGGAAGCTGGGGGTATTTTTCAATACATGGTGACCCTCGGCTCCCATCATCTTAGTGCGGTACCGACTACCTCTAGGAGGGTAGACGGTACCACACACCCTAGCGCGAACATAAGGATCGACCTGATCGATCTGTCCAATGGCAGAATTGAGGTCGGTCTCCGCTAAGTCCGGATACTGCTCCCAAGCAATCTCAGCAAGCATCCTCTGATACTCCTCCCGTACACGCTCCTAAGTTAATATGAAATTAAATATTTCAATATCAATAAAAGTATGATACAAAGGCATTTATTTTATTACCAAAATAAAATAAAAAAAGACTTACATGCTCCTCGGGACGGTTCAGATATGCTTTATGAGTCACGTAGGCAAATGCGTCCAACGAATCAGAATAAATGGCCTCATGCGCAACTCTGGCTAACGATCGGGAACCCACTCTGTGATGGTCAGTCAGACCAGCACGATTGGTCGTGTTGGTCAAGCTAGTCACCTTCAAAAAATATTATTTAGAATCGAGTTTATATTTAGAATTCAAAAAAAATAAAAACTGAAATATTATTATTTTTTATTAAATACTAGCAGTTTTTTTAGTAAATAAAATACAATATTCATATTTTTATTTTTTTATGGAAAATAATATTCTAGTTTTTATTTTTATTAAAACAATTTATTTCCACTTTTGAATTAAAAATTCCAATTTTTTAATATTAATAATATTCGAATTTAAAAAAATACGAAGTTCCGATTTTTTCTAATTTAAAAAAATCGGAACTTCAAGTATTTTTTAAATTCTGAAACATTAATTTAAAAAAATCGAGTTTATATTTAGAATTCAAAAAAAATAAAAACTGAAAAAGAAAGAATGAAATGAGGGTATTTTAGTCATACCATGAACTCCGGGTCGCGAAAATGGGCGCGTAGCCACTTCCACTCGTACTCCCGGAACTTGAATTCTTCCGGAGTAGCCTCTCGGGTATCACCCCAGGATGTCCAGAACATGTGCATCTCATTTTTCCAAGATTTGTACCTACAACACACGTTGCACAAACATATATTATTCGTAAGAAAAAAAATTATGCAAACAATGTAGATACAAAATAAATTAAAATGACTTACTTGGTAGACTGCACCTCGTCACACCAAGTACGTAGTAGAGAGTCGGGAATGACAAACCACACCTATGAACAACATAAATACGCAATAATTTAAAAACATCACATATTGCATTTTGAAGAACTACGTGTTGATTGAAAAACACTTATTAAATATTTATTAACTTACCGACATAGCATTGTTCAAAGAATCCTTCACGCACTGCGGCACGTCCCCCCAATCGAGCCACAAAACGGGACTCTGTCCCGAATGACAAAGCCAACATTACGGCTATATGACGCCGTAGCGTCAGAAGACATCACCGGCTGGCCGTGTTTGTCTAGAGGAATCTCGTAACGGCCATGCTTACTTACGTACGAGTCGAGCGCCAGACCCTTTGCTCGGCCACGAGTCTTCTTCTTTTTCTTCTCCTCCTCGACTCTATTTTTCCCCTTCTCCTTCTCCCTCTCTATCTCCTCGTACAATTTCGTCTTCGAAACCCGACAACTCCGCCAACACATGTTGTCTGGCCAAGCCTCGTAGACGTACGCCTCGTTAGGGCTAATCAAGCGAACGGGAACTCAGACTCCCGTCTCACCGAGCTCTGGAATAGTCGGAACCATCGGAGGCATGAATAGAGTCGGCGGCGGACCGTGGGGCACCGCGGACGAGGAACTTCGTACATCTCCTGATGTGTGAGGGCTAGACGTGGGTCGGTGGATGGGAGGCATACGAGTCTCCGTCTGCGAGGGGGTCGGCCGTGGTGTCTGAAAGGATAAACGCCGCGCTAGTGCAGCGGGCTCATCTGTTGCCCTAAAAAAATCGTCAGCGTTCATGTCGGTACCTTCTAGTATCTGGCGGGCACGAACGCTGCTCTGATATATGTATAGTGTAGCGGGATCCGCCTTACTAGAGGCTGCCGAACTCCCCGCCGAATCGGGAGTGATCGACTTTGTCGACTTCTTCCCCAATGCTTTCTTTATTCTATCCATAATCTAAACAAATAAATCAAATTCACAACTCAACACAACAGTAATTATCAATGCCATACCACGTTAATCTTTCGATTAACGCCGGCTATACAACTCCTTCCTCCTCAAACAAATTCATCAAATATTTCATCAAAACTCATTACACAATTTACTTAATCATCAAATAATCTAAACAAATTCATCAAATTCACAACTCAACACAACAGTAATTATCAATGCCATACCACGTTAATCTTTCGATTAACGCCGGCTATACAATCCCTTCCTCCTCAAACAAATTCATCAAATTCACAACTCATTAAACACAAAATATTGAAAATACTAAATTCATCAAATATTGCATCACAACTCATTAAATAATTTATCTAATTCATCACATAATCTAAACAAATTCATCAAACAAATACAATAAATTCATCAAACAAAATAAAAAAAATAAGGAAAAGGGTTACCTGTCGGGAGGCGGTCGGACGGCAGGCGGAGGGCGTCGGGCGGGCGGCGGGACGGGGGCTGTCGTACGGGCGACGGGACGGCGGCCGGGCGGGCGGCGGGACTGGGGCTCGTACAGGCGGCGGGACGGCGGCTGGGCGGGCGACGATTGGGTGACGGGGGTTGGGGGCTGGGTGACGATCGGCGGGACGGGGGCTAGGTGACGGGCGGTTAGGTGACGGGGGTTGGGGGCTCGGTGACGATCGGCGGGACGGGGGCTAGGTGACGGTCGATCGGGGTGGGTGAAGGAAGGAGAAAATAATACAAGTTGGGAAGGAGAAAACGTATAAAATATAGGAGGTTTAGCCGACGACAAGATCTATGTCGTCAGCTAATGTTTTTTTAAAAAAAATATTTTACTTTAGCCGACGACAATCCAATAGTCGTCGTCTAAAGCCCAAGTATGACCCGACCGTGTAGTCTAACACGGTCGAGTCAGGCGTACAACGTGTTTTCACTTTCTGGGCAGGTGCGACACGGGCCGTGTCATTTGACACGGTCGGCGGTTTAGTCGACGACATAGATAGAGTCGTCGGCTAAAGTATAACCTTTTTTTGTTTTTTAAAAACTTTAGCCGACGATATAGATATTGTCGTCGGCTAAACCCCCGACCGTGTCAGGAGACACGGGCCGTGTCGCATCTGCCCAGAAAGTAAAAATACGATGTATGCCTGACCCGACTGCGTTAGACTACATGGCCCGTGTCATGGTTGGGGTTTAGCCGACGACTATTTGAATGTCGTCGGCTAAAGTATAATATTTTTTTTAGAAAAAAACTTTAGCCGACGACGTAGATCTTGTCGTCGGCTAAACCCCCCGATTTTATTTTAAAATAATATTATTAATATTATATTAATGTTTTGATTATTATTATTACTATTTTTTTAATTATATTTAACATATGAAAATATACATCTAATAAATTTATGGCTCATAGTTTGAGTCATCACTACAATCTGTCTCATTATCTGAGTTGATATCCGGCAACATATGCCTCAAGTCGTCCACATTATCGTCATCAGAATTTTCAAGTAATTCGTTTGTATCAACGTCAACGTACCCGCGAGCATCACCACGGAGTCGGACGACTCATCCTTCAGGAACATTATTCATTGTAATTGTCGTTGATGGTGGAATATTTTCTGTATTTGGCTCTTGATAAGCATCATCGTCATCAGTACCTGTTGTTTCTCCCAGTGTAGCAGCACTATAAATATTCCTCGTTGTCACAACGTTCACTATCTTCCATGTGCCTTTTTTCACCAAGTCGTCCAAATAATACACTGACTTTGCTGATGTAGCAAATATAAAAGGATCACTTTCATACCATGAAGTGGAAGTGTCAACAGATAACAGCCCGTAGTCGTCTTGCATATCGGTTCCAAGATTGGTGTCGTACCATCGACACTTAAACAAGTAAATTGTCATGCCTTCCCCGTAAATTAGTTCTACCAGTTCCTAAAGAACACCGTAATATCCACCATCTATCATAACCCCAGAATTTTGACATCTTCTTTTTTGGTCTCTCTCAAGGCATACGAATGTGACACCGTTGACTTTGGCCATCGAATAAATTCTTGACATAACCGGCTTCATAGAAAGAAGCATAAGTTCACGCGACCAGTTAGGGTGTCCGTCATCTTGTATGTGTGTCATCTGTCGTAAATAAACTTTTTATGTAAAAAAATATCTTAAGTCCAAAATCAATAGCAACTGAATGTATACGTACCCGTTCTCCAAAATAGTCGGCAAAAGTGTCATTGTGGAATCTAGTGTCACCTCGCACCATACCGCATGACAAGTGGATGTCTTTCGATCTTGAACCACGGACAATTGAGCAATATCCACCAATGTGCAATTCGTGACTCGTACGGGTCTAATTGCTTCCTGGCAACCTCCCATAGACGTCAACCTCAGTGGATATGATAGAAGGATTGAATTGTCTTTTATCTGCTGGAATAGAGCGGGAAGGGGGCTCGAAGGTGCCCAAATACAACTTGATATGCGTAATACACTCCGACGCAAGGTAAGATTCTGCAATGCATCCTTCCGGTGCAGACTTATTGGCCACGGAGTCTTTGTAATCACCGACTTGCCTGTAATATTGTCATTGTGTTAGAAATCATACTTAATTTGACAATATATATATATATATCATACAAAATTATGTTACCTTTCAACCGGGTACATCTACGTGTAGTGTACTGGACTAGTGACCAATAACTGTCGGGGAAGGTGGATCATGAGGTGAGGCATGAGGTCAAAAAAGTTTGGAGGAAATATTCGCTCAAACTTGCACAAGATATAGATGATCTCATCTTGCATTTTACGCAAATCAGATCTCTTCACCTCTCTCGTACATAATTTCTGGAAAAATCTTGACAATGCAACACACGGCTCGACCACCTGTTTTGGTAAGTACGGTCGAATAAATACCGGAAATAGGCGTTGGAGTAGGATATGACAATCATGACTCTTCAAACCAGTTAACTTGTTCTCCCTGAAATTAACACATCTTCCTATATTTCCCTGCTCGGCAGTGATGGTGTAAGCTGCCTTAGGCATTTTTTGTTTTCCCTTGACAGTTTTCAACCACAAATGTTTTCTTATTCTCATTTCTTCCAAACCTTTGCGTACTTTTGGCCCGTCTTTGGTCTTTCCATCCCAACCTCAGGTTGTCCCAACCACACTTTCGCAAACATTCTTTTCAATGTGCATGACATCCAAGAAGTTCCTTATCGAACTTGACCAAGAAGGCAATTCCCAGAATATACTTTTGTGCGACTAATACTTATACCTGTCGGGCCTTTCAGGGGTTGCTGCAATCACATCAGGATGGTTGCTAAGCTGACCAAAATCGTACTCATTAAGAATCGATAGTATTTCATCACCTGTCCACTGTCGTGGTGGCTCGTCCATTTCTACAGTGTCATCAAATACTGCAGCATCCATACGCCACTCATGTTCCCTCTCAAGCCATATCCGATGACGCATTCGGATAACTTTCCTACAGTGGTACATAGCACAATCTGCATTCAAACACACTGGACAACCTCTATATCCGCTAATAACAGATCCAGACAACATTCCATATGTAGAAAAATCACTAATAGTGCAGATACACATGGCGTGCAAGTAGAACGTCTCGGACGAATAACTGTCGTATGTGGGATGATCTTGCTCCCACAACAATTTCAGCTCCTCTATCAAAGGTCTCATATACACATCGATACACTTTCCCGGATATCCCAGCCCCGGGACTAACAAGGTTAACATATTATACTCCTTCCGCATACACATCCATGGAGGAAGATTGTAAGGAATCACTACAACAGGCCATATGGTATATGAAAGACTCATGTTACCAAAAGGGTTGAAACCATCAGATGCAATCCCGAGCCTCACATTTCGGATATCTGAAGAAAAATTCGGATACTCCCTATCTATATGCTTCCACGCCTCTCCATTCGAAGGGTGTATCATAGTATCCCTGTCATTAGTGCGCGGCTCGGCATGCCATCTCATTGCTTTTGCCGTGAGAGGAGACATAAAAAGCCGTTCCAACCTGTCCTTCGGTGGAAAATACCAAAGTACCTTCACCAGTTTCTCTTTTCCGGAAGGAGTGATCCTATATCTTTCTATATCACATACATGACATCTCTTGAGGTCTTCATTAGGATGCCCCCAGAATAGAACACAATCATACATGCAGACGTGGATCTTAATGTAGAAAAGACCAAGATCTTTCAAAATTCGTCTCATTTTTGTATATGTATTAGGAAGATGATGACCCTGTGGAAGCATATTACTCATAAGCTCCAAGTAATCATCTACAGACTTGATGGATGATCTGTTTTCCACTTTTAATCTCATCGTTTCCATGAAATAATCAAGAACAGTCATGTTACACCCTGGGTATAGAGGGGTCTGTTGGAGTTGAATTAGCTTGTTGTACCTGTCAAGCCCAGCAGTATTGCAAGGCAACGGTCTACGGGGTCGTGGAATTAGCTCAGTTGGTACAAACGTCTCGGAAAAACCAAACACATCATCAATCAACCTCCTCTTCGGATCGGTGAACCCGTCATTATCACTAAATTGTCCATGATCATACGGAATAACAGAATTCGGTGCTTCACCGTGGTATATCCAACATGTATATTTACTCCAAAAACCATTCTTCTTTAGGTGTTCCCAGACCTCATCAAATGGAAAACGAAACGTATCACTGCGACATCTACATTTATTACACGGACAGTAGTGCAACGTATTACCACTGTCGTGCTCTTTTACAAATCTCATAAACTGCTTCATCCCATCCATTACACTTGGATCCCATTTTCGTAACCCAATCCAACTCTTGTCCATCCTGAAAATGTATAAATTTTCCAATATTAATCCAACTAACTAGTATTGTTCAAATTATAAATGAAATCACAACAAACAATTAATCATAATGATTATCATCATAAAACTTAATCGTTATACATAAAAGCTTTCGAATGTACAACATGAATAATACAAAGTTTCGAAATCACAATAAAAAATACAATAAAATACGTACCTTAATCGAAATGGTGATTATAACAACCGGTAGAAACCTTCGTCACTCCAGCTAGCACAACTCAAAGTAGCAACACAAACTCAAAAAATACACAAAAGGGATTTCCAAGAACCTTGGTTATTCGGGTTCCTTGGTTTGCTTTCAACCATATGAACAGAGGGCTGTCCAGGATCAACTTTTCCTTTGGTTTTATCAGATTTGTCATTATCCTTTGCACGAAGAGATTCTTCAATGCGAAGATGACTAGCAAGTTGAACCAAAGACAGTTCCTCCTTTTGATGTTTTAGGTTATGTTTGAAATCTTTCCAGGATGGTGGAAGTTTGTCAATCACACTTTACACAGCAATGGATTCGTCCATGTTCATGTTGTGCAGTTTGAATTGACCCAAAATACGAAGGAGTTCATTGTATTGTTCTATGACAGACCTTGAATCAACCATCTTATAAGCATTAAAATCGCTAACCAGAAACTTCTTACTCGAAGCATCCTCAGCGATGTATTTTGATTCAAGGGTGTCCCACAATTCCTTCGCACTTTTAGCATCACCATGGATATCGAATAAAGAATCAGACATACCGTTCAATATGTGACCTCTGCATATGTAGTCATCGTTGTCCCACTTACTCCTCTTCCTGGTATCCTCCAATGTCTCGTTCTCAACCACCTCTGGCCTGGGAGTACTCAGCACATACGCCGCCTTCAGAGTAGTCAGCATGAAGTGCATCTTCTTCTGCCAGCGCCTGAAATCGTTGCCTTCGAACTTGTCCAGTTTGTTGAACTTTGTAGTCATCTCGCGGATTGATTCAGCCATCTCCAGAAGACAGGAAATATCAGTTCGTTTGTTGGGGTATAAGGGTTTATTATGGAGATCCAGATTTCCAATGGATCGTGTAAACACTTTCCGAACTGATATTTCTACCCTATGCTCGGGTTACAAGAAATTCAGCCTAGGATAATCCAAAGGGACACCTACGAATCTAGGCACAGAAACATAAGCCAAATTGCTAGAGAATTTTGGGTTTGTTAGAAAGACAGAGAGCTTAGAAAAAGGCCTGTATGAGGCTCAATAGGAGAGTCCTATTTATACATGTCGGATTAGGGTTACATTAGGTCGATTTTTAGGGTTTTTGAGAGCGGCGCTGTCATTAGTGGTCCGAAATTAGGGTTGACGGATGGTTTACCAAAAATGACGAAATTAGTCAATTTTACCATAGTCTCCCTCTAAAATTCGGAAATATCACTAAATCCCCAGTCTAAATTTCCGAAGACCTTTTGGGGCGCTGCCCCAAACCCCGCGAGGGCTCTGCCCCTCGACTCTGCCCCATGGACCCCGCTAGGGGCGCTGCCCCTAGACCCCGTCATCGGGGGCGCTGCCACCGGACCCCCGACATTAGTCCGTACCAGCTTATAATTCAATCTTATATATGTGTGCACTCCGCACATACCCGAACATATATTAGAATACAAATTATAAATCACTTAGCTCACATATTATGTCCAATTACACAAAATGAATAGTGACACTAAAATTACCAACAGTGCGGGCTCCTCCGATCACGCAGGATGCCGGTGACTGTCATTTTGTGTCCTATGAATAGGAAATAAATAAAGTGTAGATTTATGGATAATTACTGTATCTTGTTTTACAAAATGAAGTTCGATCCGTCTCATCGGAAGAGTCCACTTTTAAATATAATTCTCTCGTACAAGAGTCCACTTCCCAATTAGAATATCAATATCTAATTAAAATTTATATATTTCTCAAATTAATATTTTTGTTGCATAAGTAAGAAAAGTAGCTTCTCTTTTTTTTTTTTTTTTTTTTGAACGAGAAAAGTAGCTTCTCTGACAAAATAAATTATAAAGATAAATCAGAACATATTATTTAAAAAGAATCATACATTTGTTCAAATGATAAAGATTGGAAATCGAATATTCATCAAAATGAACTCCTCAACCGTTGCGAAGAATATCAAAAATTAATATAGAAATTAACAAGCTAAAAACTAACAAAAGAAATACATGGAAAGAAAGAATAACAGACATACATTTATACAGGATTGAACCCAGTCAAGTATCCTTTTTATTTTGTTTTTATTACTGTTGAAAAAAATTCGACTATATACGACAAAAATAGGGGTGGAAAAATCGAATCCATATATAAATCGTATCAAAGTGAACCTATAGTCAGTGGACTATCCTCGGTTATTATCGGTACTCAAAGTATATTGCTAGATGAAAGTATAAAAAGTTCATCATATGATTCCTTTAGCATGGTTTTATTGTGAGCTGACATTTATTTATTCAAATGATAAAAATAAAGTCAAACATATTTTTCATATTCTATCCTTCTAGATTATTAACAATTATATTATTGTATAAATCCTATAAATGATCCTAATTATGTATTTTAATTGAAAATTCAAAGGCTTTCAATTTAAATAGTACTTACTCATATTTTATCGAGTTGTTATATATCATGCACCCGAGATCATAATGCAATGGGAATCCGGAAGCAATACACAAGTGTTCGAAAATAGTATATTGTGACATTATATTTCAGTACATAAGGGGTATTAATCTCCAATATCCAATCAGTTGTCGATATGTCCGAGTGGTTAAGGAGACAGACTCGAAATCTGTTGGGCTTTGCCTGCGCAGGTTCGAATCCTGCTGCCGACGACTTTTATCTTTTATCAATTTCTCCATATTAAGGGACATACGTGTCATTTCCCTTTTCTCTAATAAGCACTCAAGAACTTTATTGGGGCTGCAACTTCCTACCCCAATAAAACCTGTTGGCCCATAATGATGATACTCTGAACCAAGCCAGCCCAAGTCCCCACAAGTTGACCGCAACTTCTGGGCTGCAATAGCCCATTATAAGCGGGTTTATTTTAATTAAAGGACACGAATTAGCTTACCTAATTTTTTCCTTCGTTTAATTCAAAAAATTCCAAAAAAACTACCAACATTTAAAAGGTCAATTTTATTATTTTATTTTTAAGAGAAAGGGAAGAAAAAAAAAAGATTTCCCTGTGTATTGTGTTTGAATATTTGGCTTATAATTGAGCTTTAAATTGACCTGTTTCAGCTTTATTATGTGTTTCTTGTGCATGCATAGGTTCGTTTCTATTCATATAGTCCTTAGTTGCGAAAATTATAGCGTACAACGTGATGTATCGTGTATAGTATACTAATTGTGATTATATTAAATATCAATTTTGATTATTTCCGTGCGTTATAATTTTTATTGTAATTATATATAATTTTTACTGTAATTATATTATCACATTTGTGATTATATTTTATATAATTGTGATTATGCTACTAATCGCAATTGATTTATATTTTGTGCCCTATATTATGCTGTGAGATGTACCAAACACTTTGGTGGTAGAGAAAAAAATATGGTCCTGTACCACTACTATCAGTCAGATTGTAGATAAGATATTCGATGATTTGTCCAGAGCTTTTTGTCACGGGATGGGAGTTTTGCGCAGCTAACCCGTGCGGCACTTAAACAACTAAGCTGAGTCGAGTTGCTAAGTAAGCCTGAAAGTAACGAGAAAAGGGGCAATGGCACAAAAGGATTTTATTAAGTATGAATGCTTTGGGTACAAGAGAGCTTTACAATGCTTGATTGCTTGAGGATTTCTGGATGGGGTGAGCAAATGAGGCTCCTCCTCCTTTTATACCAACCTAGGAGAGTTCTGGAGTGGAACTCTCTAGATAGAACTTTCTAGATAGAACACTCTAGATACTTATAGTACATTTACATGGGCATTTTACATGAGCATTCTACAAAGTGTGTAAGAAGTACATTTCTACATGCTTCTAGAGTCATCTACGAATTTACAAGTATGTAGAGTTCTCTGGGTCTTTCTTGATCATTCTAGAACCTTCCGGAACCTTCCGACACATAGAGACTCCTGTTAGGGTCATCCGGGTCGCTTTCGCCCGACCCGTCACATCCTCCCCCACCTATTTCAGCGACGTCCTCGGCGCGTTCTCTTGTTTGAACCTCTTTATGTGATCTTGAAATTGCCAGAGTTCGTCTTCTCGTTCCCATGTTGCTTCGCTATCAGGGAGGTTTTTCCATTTTACCAAGTATTCCGTGCCGGGAGGCACACCTCTCTTCCGAGTAATTCGTTCGGTCACAATATAGTCCACCTCCTTGTCGAATGAGGTGATTACGGCAGTAGGTGCACAATTTGACTCTCCTCGGTGCGGGTCTTCCGAGTCGGCATGGTAGAGTTTCAATTGGCTCGCGTGGAAGACCGGATGTATTTTAAGTTTCGGAGGGAGTTGTAACATATAAGAGACATTTCCAACACGTTTGATTATTGTAAATGGTCCTTCGTACCTCCTCACCAATCCTTTGTGTACTTTGCGCAATGCCTTGAATTGGTTGGTAGAAAGTTTGACCATGACCTGATCACCTTCTTGGATTTTAATGTCTCTTCTTTTAGGATCAGCCCACTTTTTCATCTTCCGGGCGGCCTTGTCAAGGTAGGCGCGCGTAATGTCTGATTCCTCATGCCATTCTCGGGCAATGCGGTGAGCTGCGGGACTTTTTCCTTCATGTGTCGAGGCTACAGCATTTGGGGTTAGTGGCTGAAAACCCATAATGATTTCGAAAGGGGACTTACCTGTTGCCTCGCTTTTCTGCAGATTGTAAGAGAACTGGGCCACATCAAGTAATCTTGGCCAGTCCTTCTGATGGGCGCTTACATAGTGCCTTAGATATAGTTCCAGCAGAGCATTGATTCGTTCGGTCTGTCCGTCTGTTTGGGGATGGAAACTTGTTGAGAACTTGAGGTCGGTTCCCAATAGCTCGAATAGTTCTCTCCAAAATCGTCCAGTGAATCGAGGGTCTCGATCACTCATAATGCTTAAAGGAATCCCCCAAAGTTTGATGATATGTTTGAAGAATAGACGGGCAGCTTCATTAGCATTGCAATCGGGTGATGTGGCAATGAAAGTAGCATACTTACTGTATCGGTCTACCACCACCATGATGCTTCCGAATCCTTCTGATTTCGGGAGAGTTGTGATGAAGTCCATAGACACACTCTCCCAGGGCCTTGATGCAATGGGCAGGGGCTCCAACAATCCTGCCGGCAGATTCTGCTCATTCTTGTCTTGCTGGCACACAAGACAAGTCTTCACGTAGGCTTCAATTTCGTCCCTCATTTGCGGCCAATAGTATGAGGCCTGCACGAGTGCAGTGGTGCGTTCGATTCCTGGGTGACCAGCCCACTTAGTATCATGGCACTCCTTTATGATTTCCTTCCGAAGCTTTCCCCACTTAGGCACAAATATCCGATCGCCGATGGTGCGTACGATACCATCTTCTTCCCAAAATCGCCTTGTTTTGCCTTGCCTTATTTTGTCCAAAAGATCTTTCAGTTGGGCGTCTTGTTGGACTCCTTCCTTAATCCGTTGGATGAGGTCGGACTTTGGCATACTTGAACTCATAGTGGCGATTCGCCTTCCCGCTTAGGGCATCCGCGACTACATTAGCTTTCCCGGCTTGTACTCGAGTCGGTAGTCGACTCCGCCAAGAAGTCTTGCCATCGAGCTTGCTTAGGACTTAACTTCTTTTGCGTCTGAAAATAACTCGTAGCAACATTGTCCGTCATGATCACAAAGTGTGAGCCAAGCAAGTAATGTCGCCATGTTCGCAGGCAGTGTATGACCGCAGTCATTTCCTTTTCTTGCACCGTATACCGTCTTTCCGTCTCGTTGAGTTTCCGGCTCTCAAAGGCAATGGGGTGTCCATCTTGCATGAGCACTCCCCCAATAGCGAAATCAGAGGCGTCAGTTTGTACCTCAAAAGCTTTTGTGTGATCCGGCAAGGCCAGTACGTGTTCTTCGGACACCGCTTGTTTGAGTTCTTCAAAGGCCTGCTGACACTTGCTGGACCAATGCCATACTTGGTTTTTCTTAAGTAGATCGGTCAGTGGGGCTGCTTTAGCCGAGTATCCTCTTATAAAGCGGCGGTAGTAGTTCACTGCCGAGAAATGACCGTTACGGGACCTTGGTCGGGGGTTGCCAATCCCGAATAGCTTTCACCTTTGCATTTTCCATCATGATTTTGCCTCCTTTAACCTTGTGACCGAGAAATTCGACTTCTTCTTGGGCAAATGAACATTTTTCCTTCTTAACATAGAACTCGTTCTCGCGTAGTACTTGGAAGACTTGTTTAAGGTGTTGAATATGTTCTTCAAGAGTCGAGCTGTACACCACAATATCATCCAAGTAAACAACAACAAATTGGTCAAGGAAAGGGTGAAGTACCTTGTTCATGAGGGTGCAAAAGGTTGCAGGTGCATTCGTGAGACCGAAGGGCATGACAAGGAACTCAAAAGCACCGTAGCGAGTCACACATGTGGTCTTGGCCTCATCTCCTTCAGCAATTCGCACTTGATAGTATCCCGAGCGCAGGTCAAGTTTGGTGAAGTACCGCGCCTTGCCAAGTTGATCGAATAGATCAGCTATCAATGGTATTGGGTATTTGTTCTTGATAGTGATCCGATTGAGTGCCCTGTAGTCGATGCACATTCGAAGGGTGCCATCCTTCTTCTTCTGGAATAGTACGGGTGCACCGTAGGGAGACTTGGAGGGACGTATGTACCCTGTTTCTAGAAGGTCCTTGATTTGCCTTCGTAGTTCCGCGAGTTCGGGCGGTGCCATGCGGTAGGGGGTAGCAGCTGGGGGTTTGGCACCGGGCTCCAACTCGATACAATGATCCACCTCTCGCCTGGGTGGAAGCTTCTTAGGCAACTCTTTAGGCATCACATCCTTGTATTCTTCAAGAATATTCTTCAGGATTTGCGGGTGGTCAGTCCGCGATGAGTCGAATTTTTCTTCGTCATTGAGCTGCCGAATTGTTACCAAGTAGTTGGGGTACTTCCGCATCCCCTTCTTAAATTGCATGGCCGAGATTAGTTTCTTCTCAACATGGGCTCGTTCAATAGGGACCATGCATGCCTTGTCCCCGTCGTAGATGGCGAGTGTGTTTGTGGCCGGCATAGGGAAGGCTTGGAACCTGTCGAAGAATTCCATGCCTAGAACCATCTTGAAGTCGTCTATGGGGACGACAGAGAAGTCGAGCTTTCCGGACCATGTCCCAAGAGAGAGTGGGACGTCATGAGCAATTCCGGCTATAGGCTTGGCAGGTGAGTTTACTGCCTTCATCGCACCTCCGCGATAAACTGTCTTGAGCCCTAGGCGTTTGGCTTCTTCCTCGGACATGAAGTTATGAGATGCTCCAGTGTCGAGTAATGCGCTAACGGTTTGACCGTTAATAGTGGTGCGAGCAAACATTAGCCCTTTCTTCGAATGCAGGCGTCGGGGCTTGTCCCTTAAGAGCGGACATGTCTTGAAGAGAACCCATGCCGTGTCGGGGTTCCTCTAATGGAGTGGCCGAGGTATCATCGGCATTGATTTTTAAGTGGGCGCAAGGGCGTTTAGGGTCTTCTTTTCAGGGCGATCGCGTATCCAATGGTTGCCATTGCATATGAAGCAAGGGCTTTTGGGCTTTGATTGCTCCTTCCTTCCCGGGAATTTTTGTTGCCCGATCCCGCCACTTGGGGGTCGGTTAGTTCCCCAATTCTTGCGATTACCGCCATGTCCTTCCTTGCGATTTTCTCCCCCACCTTTGCCATGAATGAGCCATTTATCTTTACCTTGCCCGAGTAGTGGTGAGTGATTCACCTTGGCGATAGCTTCGTCAAAGGGTCCGAACACCATGTCTATCCATTTCGGTTTGGCCCAATTGTTAAGGCCATCGGTGAAATAGAAAAGTGCATCTCTATCGGACATTTCAACTTCAAGCATGAGAGTTGTAAATTCATTGATATAGTCACGAATCGTACATGCCTTGAGTCTTCGGAGGCGAGCTCTCGCATCTCGTTCGGCATTGCTTGGGGCAAATTGTTTTCGGAGTTCTCTTTGGAAGTGCCCAAGTGTCAATGGTGCGAGATCCTCTGCCCATATCGCCATACTTCCGACGCCACGAGTTGTGCGGCACCACGCGAGTAATTTGGTGCGCGGCCGACCTTCTGTTCCTCATCTTTTCGCCCATAGCGTCAAAGTAACGTTCGAGCCGAATAAGAAGTTATCGACCACGGTGGCATTCCGAGTGCCATCATAGGTTTGAGCCGGCACATCCAAGCGGCGCGCATCAAAAGCGAGCAGGCGGGAATTAAATGATGCGGCTCGCTTGTGTTTAGCCCATTCCGACCGAACTTCTTCCACTTCCGAGCGAATAGAGCGTAGCTCTTCTTGGACAAAGCCACGGAGACCATGAATCTCCTTCGAATTCAATAAGTTGCCCACGCAACATATCCGATCAGTCCATCATAAGTTTCTTGACACGCCGGCGATGTCGGCGTATTCCGTCTCAGTGTCGAACTGTCATGGACTTGATCAAGGTTCTCCTCCAAGCTAGCCATCGAGGCTTCTAGAGTGGCAATCCGAGGTTCGAAGGCGTCGGCAGAGGGTCCCTTGGACTTGCCTCGGACCTTGTTCCTCGTTGCTCCTCACGACCGCGCGTTCTTTGCTCTTGAGTAGCATCAATAGGGACATCTGAGTGTTGGCCATTGTTCTCGTGTGATATGAGTCGGTTGTGTGCAAACCGTGGCTCGATACCACTTGTCACGGGATGGGAGTTTTGCGCGGCTAACCGTGCGGCACTTAAACAACTAAGCTGAGTCGAGTTGCTAAGTAAGCCTGAAAGTAACGAGAAAAGGGGCAATGGCACAAAAGGATTTTATTAAGTATGAATGCTTTGGGTACAAGAGAGCTTTACAATGCTTGATTGCTTGAGGATTTCTGGATGGGGTGAGCAAATGAGGCTCCTCCTCCTTTTATACCAACCTAGGAGAGTTCTGGAGTGGAACTCTCTAGATAGAACTTTCTAGATAGAACACTCTAGATACTTGTAGTACATTTACATGGGCATTTTACATGAGCATTCTACAAAGTGTGTAAGAAGTACATTTCTACATGCTTCTAGAGTCATCTACGAATTTACAAGTATGTAGAGTTCTCTGGGTCTTTCTTGATCATTCTAGAACCTTCCGGAACCTTCCGACACATAGAGACTCCTGTTAGGGTCATCCGGGTCGCTTTCGCCCGACCCGTCACATTTTGCTCTAGTGGTAAAGGACCTAGATATTGTTGGATGAGGTTCTGTGTTCGAGTTCTCTTAGAAAGAAATAGTGGTACTGAATTTCTCCAAAAAATTCTCCATACGCGTAGGGCCAAGCGGTATTAACCCGAAGGACCAGGCCGGAGTGAGTTTCTGGAGTATGGGGCCGCAGTGCGGTGGAATCAGTCACATAAAAAAATTTACCCAACACAGTTTTAGTCCAGAGCCTTTCCCCTAGTGGTTAAGGACTTAAGCATTGTTGGCTGAGGTTCCGTGTTCGAGTCCTCTTACCAACAAATAGTGGTACTGAATTTCTCCAAAAAATTCTCCATACGCGTAGGGCCAAACAGTATTAACCCGTAGGGCCAGGCCGGAGGGAGTTTCTGGAGTATGGGGCCGCAGTGCGGTGGAATCAGTCACTTAAAAAAGTTTACCCAACACAGTTTTAGTCTAGAGCCTTTGCCCTAGTGGTAAAGGACTCAGACATTGTTGGCTGAGGTTCCGTGTTCGAGTCCTCTTACCAACAAATAGTGGTACTGAATTTCTCCAAAAAATTCTCCATACGCGTCCAAGCGGTATTAACCCGTAGGGCGGAAGGGGGTTTCTGGAGTATGGGGCCGCAGTGCGGTGGAATCAATCACTTAAAAAAGTTTACCCAACACAGTTTGTTGTCCCCCGCGGCATAGCTCAGTGGCAAAGGAGGGGGACATTTGCTGGAGGCATGTAGCGTGGGTTCGATTCCTGGTGGGAGCATTCTGCTCTTTTCTGACGTTGGAACTTGCATGTGTTATCAGTGACCTGTACTCAGACCCTGATTACCGAGGCACATCCCGCAATTTAACCGGTGATAGGGAAGAGGGATCAGAACTACTACCCTCGGGATTCAACCTAGGTCATCAAAAAAAAAAAAGATATTCGATGATTTGCTCGACCTTTTACCTTAGATGACCTAATTTGGACTAATTTAAACTAGACCTGGCAATTTGCCACCCGACACGAAAACGACACGAAAATTTAGTGTTTGTGTTTGCATTTTAGTACACGACACGAAAGTACACGAACACGAAAGTAAACGATCGAGATTTAGTGTCGGCTTTGTGTTTACCCTTTGGGTACACGACACGAGGTACATGAAAGAAATATATATATATATATATATATATATATGTGTGTGTATATATATATATATATATCACTTATACTGTTGAGTAGAAGACCGACCGAGGTATTTGTATTTCTTTACTGTGTTATATATAAACAGCAAAAGACACAAGTATACAAATACATTCAGTACATATATAAATAGACCTGGCATTTTTTAGTGTTAGAAACCTTTCTTAGTATCCGCCGACCCCATTCTCCATCCCTGTCCAGAAACAAAACTTCCCCGTTCCCCATCCCTGTCCAGAAAGATAGAAACCCATCCCTGATTCCCTTCCCCAAAAGCTTCGAGCCTTCCCTTCATCAAAAAGAAATCGAACCCGAAACAAAGGCTACTCTCATCAAACCCGAAATCCCTGGCGGTTTTTCGCATCTCTCATCGAATTCGAGTTTAAATCCAAATCGACTACTCCTAAATCCAAATTGATTGTTATAATGACTGAAGAGCAGTGGAATACAAATGATCTGGTAATAATCCTTATACTCTGAATTTTATTTTGTTAGATCTTGATTCGATTTGTAAGATATTGTTCGTGGTGTGTTTATATTCGTAAAGATTTTGTTTAACCGCCAAGGATTTCAGGTTCGGGACTGGAAATATGTTGAACATATTTCCTCCAGTCGATTTGAAGCATATTTCGGGAGAGCTTACTCAAGATATCACGAGGATTGAAATTAACGATGACCATGATCCTGCTGTTTGAGGTAACTTATCATTTGTTTAATGTTTTAATTTGCAATGATAATTTGCATTTGAACTTTTGCAGGTTCACAATTATGAAGATGCATTACTTAATTTCCATGTGAATTTTTGCTGTTCTGGAGTTATGGAATGAAGAGAACTTGCTGTTCTGGAGTAAGGGAATGATGAGAACAATGCTAGAATTTGAATATGGAATGTAAATTTTAAAATATTTCGTGTACCAGTTCGTGTACGAGTTCGTGTTTGTTTCGTGTAACATTCCTATTTTTTTCAATCGTTTTAATTTCGTGTACCAGTTCGTTTCGTTTCGTTTTCGTGTACATGGCAAGTACACGAAAAATTTCGTGTACTTAGTGTCGTTTCGTGTCGGGTCATTTTTTACCGTGTCGTGTTCGTGTCAACAGATTGGGTACACGACTTGAAATCGTGTCGTTTTCGGTTCCACCCATCAAATACATGAAACACGAAAGTACACGACACGAATGCACACGATACGAACGATTTGTCAGGTCTAATTTAAACCAACTAATTAATTGTTTCTCATAGGTTACATGCACGATTGCTAGATAGTGAACTGCGAATCCACAAATCATTTATACTTTTGGCATTTGTAAGAGGCCAAGAATCTTTATGGATGTTTAGTCCAAGTCTCGTTGAGATTTATAATTTTGGGTATTAGAATTACTCTCTATGCCCCCTCCGAATTGAAGTATCTCGTTCAAAAAAATGTCCCTTTAAAAATGCAATATTTCGTTAAGTAGCTCAAATCACGTTAAACAATCATCTTTTACATTTTAATCTTCACCACACACACCATCAATACCTTTACCTTTTAATATATATCACACACTCACCATCAATACTTACAAAACATACACATATATCATATCCAATTATTATCCTAAAATACACCAGTTTTAAGTGAAATGTTGCACTTCGACGGGAATGGAGGGCGTATCATAAATAGTAAGAATACTTGTTTAGTATAAAATTCAAAATTCTTACTCGTATTGAATGTCAAATCATATCTGAAAAAGAGATGATATTATATTATTATATAGATTTAGTTGCATCATTTAAAAACAACAAAATGAAAGAGGAAAGTGTACGTATTTTCTTAAATATAAATTCCTAAATACTCCCTACGTTGCGCACGAAGTGCAACATTTAGTCCAAAAATGTCCCTTTAAAAGTGCAATATTTCAATAAATACTTCAAATCACATCAAATAATTACATTTTACTTTTTAATCTTCATACCACACACTCATCATCAATATTTTTTACCTTTTTAATCTACACCACACATTCACCATCAATACTTACAAAACTTACATATCTATCAAATCCAATCATTATTCTATGATATGATATAAAATAGATATATGACGTGTAAGAAATTATTAATTTATTATTTGAATTTGTTTCAGAGAATAAACGAGTATTAAAATTCAAAATCCAAGTTCAATATTTCGATCTCTAGCATAAATATACACATGGAGAAATATATTACTAGAAGTTTTGGTGCTTAGGTTTTTTGTATATCTCGAATTTTTTTTAGGTTTGATATTTTTGTTCCACCTTGATTAAAACCTCAACTCCCCCCAAAAGGACTTCAGTTGCATTACAACCCAAATATTGAATGACACGAGGCGTTACGAACCCGTGCGATGCACCAGCTGTGCTTTTGGTTGAATATCTACGTATTTTGTACGTATGTTTGTGCAGATGTTTATATACTTTGTATCAAGGTTGCGTTAATGTGTGTAATATAAGTTATATCACTATGTAACGCCCCGACTTTCTAGGGGTAATTATTGGGGAAAATAAATAAAAGGTAAATTTGACGAAGAATAACGCCTACAAAGTCAAGTGGCTTCACTGACATAAATTAAATATCTTTAATTAAGGCAATAACACGTTATAGATACAAAATAAAATTTGCGTCGGAAGAATAAATTATAAATTGTTAATTTTTAACAAAAATTTCCCCCAAAGAATTTCGGAACATTTGACATAAGAAAAACATCATTTAATAAATTTCATTCATATGCCCTCTCGGCTCGCTCCTTCGTTCATCCGGCTCGATTTAACCTGCAGGATCAATAAAAGTGGGAGTGGGCTTCTTTCAGCTCGTGGAAATCTCACTTATCACAGTAATATACAATCTCATGAAAAGCATAAAATGAATAATCTATCATATATTTTCCTCAACATGAATACATACACACAATATTACGTATAACATGAATCTAGCACGCATAACACGAATATTGAGGTTGCACATGTGTCCCCGCAACAACATGAAACATACACAAAACACCACATATAACATGAATCGAGCACGCATGTGAATATTGAGGTTGCGCAGGTGTCCCCGCAACAACATATATCTTAAGATAGCCTCTTTACACGTATACATGTGAGCCTGATTCACAACATGTATCATCAATTTTTAAATATGAATCAAATATCACATATTGAATTGAATATCACATATACAATATAATTAAAGCAATTAAAGTGATAGTGAAAATTCCCACGAATGAATGATGCTGTCTGACTTGAATATGGAGATGCTGGACTCACAATCCTAAGCCCATAAATCCTCGATAAAGTCTACATGTAATAATATTTTAATCATTATAAAATATTACGATATAATGACGGAAATTAAAATATATATGCATAAAATCGGACTAATTATTAATATTAATTGAAAGGTCAATATTTTAATGTCTTGGTCAAAATGAGACAGAATTGGAGGTTTTAAAGTTGAGTGGGGTCAAATTGTAAGAGTTGAGAAGCTGACTGGGTTAAAATCGAAGAATCATAAATCAAAACGGATTTAAATTGAAGTATACAGAATTTCTGAGGTTAAATTGAAAGTTGCAGGAAAATGTGGGCTAAATTACAAAACCCTAATAAATAATTCAAAATTGGTGTCATTAATACTCCCCAATCATTTTTAGGACTCAATCTTTCATTATATATGATGTTTACGCTAGAGTTCGGAATATTGAACTTAAAATCTTGAATCTCAACGCTCGTTTACTCTATAACTTAAATTTTAAATATAAAATTAACTTCTTATACATCATATAGTTATTTTATTTCACATCATCTCCCTATTATTTTAAATCTATAAACATTATATTCATCCGTCCTTGAAGGGTTTATATTTCACTAATAAAATTATCCATTTAGAAAGTTATCATTGATTACATTACACAATCAAATCAAACAATTATCTTTTACTTTTTAATCTTCGTGAGACACACATTATCAAATTTTTTATTTTTTTAATTTCAACTACATACTCACCATCAATACATACTTTTTAATCTCCAATTATTTTACCTAAATTTTTATAATTTTACTCCCTCTGTCGACCTTTGGCTGAGACAGAGGGAGTGCTATAATTATTTCTCTCTCCTCTTTGTATATTTAAAAAATTCAATTATTTTACTCTTTTTCATTTTACATTTAAAAATATGACTATTTTTCTCTCTCATCTTTCTATATTTGAATAATATAATTTAATAATATTGTTCCGAGAATTATTATTTCCGTGATGTGTCTTACCTAATACTGGTTGTAGGTACATAGATGGAAAGTTCTAGATCCTTCTAGAGGTAGTAGGATCCTATTGGATGCCTTACCGTATCTAGAAATCCTATGTATGGAAGGACTCTCATTGTAATGCCTATTTAAAGGCCCCTCTATCAGTGTTATGAATACAATTGATGGGTGATTCTAGGGTTCACCCACACTTATACTTGGTTTACATACATCATTTTTAGATGTATTCAATTATAATCTTTGGATTAATTGTAAATTTATCATAAATAGTTGTACTACATCTTAACTGTATATATTATAATTATAGTACATTAAATATTTTATTATATTTTTATTTCATATGAACTCAATTACATATTTAACCCTATATAATTTAATTGTATAATTATAATCTTTATTACGTTAAATCAATTTCTTGTTTATCATCTGTTCTTTCTTTCTGCCCTCCCTTACGCTCTCTCTCCCAATTTCTTTCTCCTCCGTCCACCCCAAATTTCTTATCTCTCATCTCATCCCCGCCCCAACACTTCTTGCTTATCATCATCAAATTTCTTCTTCTCCCCTCCCTGGAGAACCTTTTTTCTTTTTTTTTTTCCTAGGTTGAGATGGGTGGTTGCAAAGCACCTATAACTACATTCATTGTTGAACCTTTTGTTCCCCATGATCAAGAATATTACCTGTCAATAATGTCTGAGAGGTTAGGATGCACCATTAGCTTCTCAGAGTGTGGAGGTATCGAAATTGAAGAGAACTGGGACAAGGTAAATATCAGTACATTCATATTATCTCGATTATTGACTTGCAACCTGCGATTGGAGAATTGTCAAATTTGGACTGGTTACAATTACAGGTGCACTAAGTGTGCCAAATTTGGTCAGAAAAGTAGATCCTGCAAGGCAACATTTCAAGATCCCGATGCTGATAAGAGAAAGGTATGTTCTAATCACTTATTCAGTTCTAATTTTCATTTAACCTAGTAAATACTAATTACTTGTTGTAATTTGCGACAGAGAAAACCAAAAAAGGAATGTAAGTCAAAGTAAGGTGTATGATCGACCAGGACTTGCAACTCTACCCCACTCACAAATGCTGGTACTAAGGTTACTGGTGAAGAAGATGCTGCCCAAGTACTTAACACTACTCCAGCAAACTTCAATATGCACGGTCTCGAAACAAAATTTAGTGTGAGTACTTTTTATTAGTTATCAGGTCATTGCTTTCAGAATTACTTAACATATGTTGGTTGATGCTGGAAATCAAAGCATTTTGGTTCAGTTTTTTGTATTAAGTTCCTAATTTCCATCACGTTTTTATTATTTTGTGGAGAATATATGTTTCACTATAATAGTCAGTTGAATTTTCAGAGAGAACTGTTGTTTGCAAAAAAATTTATTTACAGGGTCTTATTCTTGTTGGTTGTTGCGTTTGTAGAGACTCGTGCGAAGTTATATGATCTACTCTTGAGAACTTACATATTTGCGATAATAACGGGATAATATCTTGAAATATCTAGTGTACTATCTTAAATGACAAGAACGGGGAAGGTCGTAGGTGATAATATTTTTTTGTAGATCGATCCACTTCAATTATTGTGTAGGCAATGCGATGAAAAAGGAAATAATATTGATCTTTAAGGGTGTTGTGAAATATTACATTTGCAACTTTTGAATTTCTCATTTCAGTCTTTTGTATTTTCTTTTACTTTGTAAAATTATCCCTATGATTTTCATTTGTGCGATTATCATCTGGCAAATTGATATGGGTCCAAATTTAGCCGTATTAGAAAATCATACACAACTAGGTCAGTCATTTTGTTAGGGTACAAATTTGAGGCCAAGTCGATTTGTTGGCCAAAGTTGATTACCTATTTGTTGATTTTCATTTTTACTTATCTGGGCTATCATAGGTTATGCTGATTCTCAAACTGTTGTATTTTTTACTCCATTTGTTACCATTTAACGCATCTCTGATGATTAATATGTTGTATGTAGGATGGTAAAAAATGTTCTGGATTGGTATGGGTAGTCGACTTGATTGGTACATGCATCAAAGCGCATTGTGTCCATTGTGAATTGTTAGTACGCGGCTTGTTTGCTTTCCGTCGAGAAGCAACCAAAAAATTCGACATGGATCATTGCATTATGTGCTATAGTTTCACTTATATGAATTAAATTTACCGTATGGTATGATGTATCTAAAGTTCGTAAAGTATATTTGAGTGAGTTTTGCAAGTAGGGTGATATTATTATAGTTTCAATTTATAAACGATCGAAATTTATGTATCCGGATCATGTTTGTGTAATGATTAATTTAATCTAAATTGCGTTTGAGAGTTAATTTTTTCAATTACAATTCACGCCAAATTCAGGTATTACTTAAATCTGGGTAGTTTTGTACTTTTTTAATTAAACTTCAACCCATCTTAATCGTGGGTCGGGTTTTATAATTTTTTTTTTTTTTGATCCAGGTTGAATCCTGGGGGTTGTAGGTCCGATCCCTCATTCCTACCCCCGGTTAAATCGCAGGTTATGTCTCAGCAACCCGGTTTTGAGGATGCTTCAACTGAATAAACACACAAGGTTTAAATCCCTGAAAAGAGCGGATGCTCCCACGAGGATTCGAACCCACGCTGCGTGCCACCAGAGCGAAAGGTATCCCCCTCCTTTGCCACTGAGCTATGCCCTGGGGGATGGGTTTTATAATTTTTATCTACAATTCAACCCGTACATGAACGAGGGGCATTTCTATCCTAAGTTTACTTAATTACATTTGGTCCCAAAATGGGCAATTGTGATAATTATCCTTACTTACAATTCAAGAACCACTGATGTATTTTTAGTATTTTGCTTAATTACAAAATTCAAACCTCTAATAAATCTGGAGCAAATTTCCTTAATTACATTTCGACCCAAGCGGGGCACTTGTGATAATCTTCCTTAATTACAATTCAAGCACCATTATGGTATTTTTAGTAATTTTTATTCATTAAAATTTATGCCAAACTTAAACTTGGTGGTATTTGTCATAATTTTCAATACTTGTAATTAGCCACATATTCACAAAAACATCATCACAACTAATTTCTCAAATCTATTTTTACTTGTTCTTTTTGGGATTTTTTTTTAAATAGAGTTTTACATAATTAGGCAGATTTATACATAATGGGTCGAAATTGTACATATTTTGTTGAAATTATGTATAATCAATTAAAATATGTATAATCCATTTGAAATTGTACACAACTGGTTGAAATTATACATAATCGATTAAACATACTCGATTTGAAACTGTACATAATCGATCTGAAAATGTACATAATCATTTTAAATTGTACATAATTGTTCGAAATTATATAGAGTAATTCATTGAAATTGTACATGATCGATGTGAAATTATACATAATTGGTCGAAATTATATATACTAATTAATTGGCCGAAATATTCTTACGAATTTTTCGAAAAATCCTTTTAGTGCACAAATTAGCAGCATGTTCCTCAATATCAAATAGAGCATGATTTAAAATCAAGATATAATATAATAATTATTCAAAAACAACTTATATTCAAAAAGGAATATTTTAATTATATATATGCCTAATGGATGTTAAATCAAATATCGTAAAAAGAAGATTAATTTAAAATATTAATAATAAAAAAATAGAGTTGAGACGATAAAACTATTAACTTCTAAATATTGAGAGAAAAATAAAAAGAGAAAAAGGAAAAAAATTTTTGGTTCCCATTAACTCTCATTCAAATGGTAGGAGTTAGTGTATTTTAAAAAAAAAGATAATTAATTCAAAAAATCCACATAAAGACACGTGTTTTGTACAACTCTCTTTTAATAGTAAAGTAGATTTCAAATCGATCATGTACTATTACAACTTAGTGTAGATAATTTCGACCTATTATGTACCATTTCGACCAATTATCTATAATTTCAAATCGATCATTAGTATTACAACTTAGTGTATGTAATTTCGACAAAATATATACGATTTCGACCCATTATATATAATTTCAAATCGATTATGTTTAATTTCGACCAATTATGTATAATTTCAAATCGATTATGTTCAATTCCGACCAATTATCTATAATTTCAAATCGGTTTATGTACAATTGCAAAACGATTATGTATAATTTCAACAAATTATGTACAATTTCAAATCGATACAATTACAACTAATTATAAATAGTTTCAACCAATAATGTTCAATTTCAGATCGATCATGTACTATTACAACTTAGTGTATATATTATTTCGACCTATTATGTACCATTTCGACCAATTATGTTTAATTTTAAATCAATAATGTACATTTTCAAATCGATTATGTGCAACATCGAATCGAGCATGTTCAATTTTGGCTAATTATATTTACCCTCGACCAATTATGTTCAATCTCAACCAATTATGTATAATTTCGAATCGATCATGTACTATTTACAACCTATTGTATATAATTTCGACCTATTATGTACCATCTCGATCAATTATGTTTAGTTTCAAATAGATCATGTACAATCACAACTAATTATAAATATTTTTGACCAATTATGTATAATTTCAAATAGATCATGTATAATTACAACTCATTATAAATAATTGCGGTCAATTTTGTATAATTTCAAATCGATCATGTTATGTACTGCTACAACTTAGTGTATATAATTTCGACCTACTGTATATCATTTCCACTAATTATTTTTAATTCAAATCAATTATGCACAATCACATCTCTAACCTTATTATTCCGATTCACTACCACTCGTCATGGTAAACGACACCGGGTGACTGAACCCTAGATAAATATTAATTATTTTATTTTATTTATACTTATAAAATATAACATAGTGTGATTTTTCTTCGAATTTCGATGGGTTGGACAATAGTTTTGTACAATTTCGAATCGATTATGTACAATTTCAAATTGACCATGTACAATTTCAACTAATTATTCATAATTGTGACCAAATATGTTCAATTTCGACCAATTATGCACAAATTTGAACCGATTATGTAAATTTTCGAATCGATTACGTACATTTGCAAATCGATTATGTATAATTTCAACAAATTATGTACAATTTCAAGCCAGTCATGTAAAGTTTCAATTCGATTATGTATAATTCAAATCAATTATGTTGAATTTCGACCGATTATGTACACTTTCAAATCAATTATGTGTAATTTCAACTCGATCATCTATAATTTCAAATATAATTTCAACAAATTATATGCAATCTGTTGAAATTGTACAATTTCAACCCATTATGTAAAATTTCAAATCGATCATGTATATTTTCAAACCGATTATGTACAATTTAAAATTGAATATTTTCAATTTCAACTAATTATGTACAATTTCAAATTGATTATGTATATTTTCAAACCGATTAAAGCATAGTTATGATTATGTACATAATTGGTCGAAAATATTTTTAATTGGTTAAGGTTGTACATGATCTATTTGAAATTAAATATAATTGGTCGAAATGGTACATAATAGTCAAAATTATATAATTGATCGAAAATATAAATAATCGATTTGAATTTACGACGTAGGTCGAAATTGTCTACACTAAGTTGTAATAGTACCTGATCGATTTGAAATTATACATAACTGGTTGAGATTGAACATAATTGGTCGAGGGTAAATAGAATTGGTCAAAATTGAACATACTCGATTCGATGTTGCAATAATCGATTTGAAAATATACATGATTGATTTGAAATTAAACATAATTGGTCGAAAAGGTACATAATAGGTCGAAATAATATATACACTAAGTTGTGATAGTACATGATCGAAAGTTTGAAATTTCCTAGAGAGAGAGATTTATCAGGAAGTGTAGAGGTTTTTATTTGGTAAATTTATCTCTTATGTTTTTCATTTGTGCGATTATCATCTGGCAAATTGATATGTGTTCAAATTTAGCCGCATTGGAAAATCATACATTACTTGGTTAGTCATTTTGTTTGGGTAAAAATTGAGGCCAAGTCGATTTGTTGGCCAATGTTGATTACCTATTTGTTAAATTTTATTTTTACTTAATTATGCATAATTGGTCAAAATTATATATAATATGTTGAAATTGAACATGATCGATTTGAAATGTACATAATTGGTCGTAATTGAGCATAATCGATTGAAATTATAGTTAATCGGTTTGAAAATATACTTAATCAATTTGAAATTGTACATAATTGGTCAAAATTGAAAATACACGATTTTAAATTGTACATAATCGATTTGAAAATATAAATAATCAATTTCAAATTTTACTTAATGGGTCGAAATTGTACAATCTCAAGAGACTGTATATAATTTGTTGAGATTATATTTGAAATTATACACGATCGAGTTGAAATTACACATAATTGGTCGAAATGGTACATAATAGGTCGAAATTATATACACTAAGTTGTAATAGTACATGATCGATTTGAAATTATACACAATTGATAACAATTATTTATAATTAGTTGTAATTATACATGATCGGTATGAAATTGTACATAATTTGTTGAAAATATACGTAATCGATTTGAAATTATAAATAATTGGTCAAAATTGAACATAATCGATTTGGAATTACACATAATTGGTCGAAAATGAACATAATCGATTTGGAATTACACAATAGTTCATTTTCACCTTTTGTCAATACCGCGAGAATAGGAAAAAAATATAATAAATCCCAAAAGAATAAACACGCGAATAAATCCCAAAAGAGTCGGGTAACTTTTATAATTCCATTTCCGTTGTAAATCTTCTTCAATCTAAATCTTCTATAATACCCCCATCACTTTCGCTTCTCTCTCACACTATTTATTTTCTCAGGATGTGATCCAAAGTTGCTTAGATTATAAAAGACATTTAAACCAAAATTGATAAAGCATTCAAAACATCAGAGTTGAATAAATACTACAATGAGTCGAAATGTCTATTACAAAACACTTCAGTCTAATATAAATTCAATCCATAGACAATCTGAAAATAATATTGGTATTAGGCCTCTCATCATACATAATTAGATGATGATGATGATGATGATGATGATGATTGTCAAGTACAAACAATCTGAAAATTCTTTTGCATTATCGACTCGCTGCAATTTTTCGATCACCTCACCAACTTGGTTCACCAATACAAGCTGCTGGAATTGAGACACGGAAACATTAATCAAGGTTTTTGATTAATAAAAAGCAATGACATGGTCGAATGAAAATAATCCCCCGTGTTTATATACGAAATTGCACGAAATTTCTTTACATTTTTTAAATTACATGAAATCCCCGGTATTTAAATTTAAACTTTCTAGGGACTTCTCTTCTCTTTAGTGTATTTCAAGTTCAAGACATTTGCAAATCATCCTCATACTTTTCAAAATGAGCAATTCACTCCGGAGACATTTGAAAAACGCATTTTACACCCCCTTAAAACACAATCATATTTTAAGAGACGTGGTCCATCGAGTATTTTTTACGTGATAAATCCTCTTCTTATTTTATAGAATCAATGTTATCAATTTAAACTTAAAATACACTAGAGGAGATTATGTGTAGGGGTGTTTCATGCAATTTAGAAAATACAAGGGGATATGGTGCAATTTCATATAAACAGAGGGGATTATTTGTAGTTTAACCAGCAATGACAAGTTGCAAAACCGGCACCATTAGTTTCACATTTCTGAGAATAGAATGGATGGAATTGCCAAACATCAAAGTAGAGTTTAACTGATCATTACCAGATGATTAACACGACGAATCACTCGGTAAATGAAAACAGCAAGAGCATCGAGAGAATATGGATTTGATTCAGTCCCTCGCTATTTCACAAGTAAAGTATTAAACCAAAAATAAAAAATATACATTTGCAAGAAAATGGAAAACTTAGACTAACAGTTTGTATAATTGATATTAACATTTCTCAAGCTTCTGAAACTAGATAGATGCAATAATGTTTGAATATGAATATATGCACAATGCCGTTCTAATAAATACGAGAGACTTGTGACATGTATAGTGTTTTTAATCAGAAAATAAGGTGTGAAGAAACACATAGAAAGCATCTAATTCATTGTTTCTGAAAAAGTCACAAAATATAAGCAGAATTGAAACTGAGAATCATTGTCAAAATTTTCAGAAAGTTTATTAAACACCCAAGAAAAAACAAAACAACCTTCTGAATCAGGTACAACTGGTATTGCAATTGCCTTTGTACTGAGACACATGTCCTCAATCTACATAGATTTCCATGAATGACCGTAAACATCTCATCAAATGAAGGATCACCCCCCCCCCCCCCCCTTTGAGTGGAGAAGACCAACTCCTTTTACATGGAGAATAACCTCCTTTTCAAACATCAGGAATATTATGCAGATTTCATTACACCATACACTTAATGGTGATAGGAATAGATAAACTAAAGTGTACTCTAGGGAAAACTATAGACAAGTAAATTAGCTTTTAAGTAGTATTTGAATTTGATATTATTTAATTTCCTTATCCTATTTTAGTTGGGACTATTAGACTAGATATATAAAGGTTGAGGGCTGCATTTTATTCATCTTCTTATTATTATTATTGACATTGAAATATTGATTATTAAAGTTCTTTCTGAATTGTTGTTCTTCGTTGAAAAATTATCTCTAAGTTTATCGTGTTTTCCATCAAAAGGAGTCTTCTTTAGCTTAAGAAGACAACAATAAATACAGTACCTGCCTCCATACTTCTTCATTGGGAGCATTTTTGTCAGCAAGCAGAATCGAATACGGTTTCTTGCGACGCTCTTCAGCAACCTTCCTCTAATATTTTTCTGTCAGATTGGAAAAAAGAAAGTTCAACAAAAAACAAGAATCTATTCAAGAAAATGAGGTAACAAATAATGCCTTAACCGAAAAAAAATGTTATTTTCAGCTTCTACATGAAAATTTAAATAATAGTTATTGAGTGTTTGCAAGACTTGTTTTTTTTCTGTCTAGAAGCTGAGAATCACTTTTCTAGTGTGTGTGTGTGTGGTCAATATGACTTGACTCCAAATTCTTCTTTTCCAAAGCCATCTTCAAATCTTTGAAAAACGCGACTCTATTCGTATCAATTGCACTTACAACTGAAAAAAGGTTGAGAATAATTTCTTATTTCTATGACTTGAAAACAACCATATTGTGAATACTGAAATATTCTCTTGCATTTTTTTGCTTTTGAGTAACTCACCAGACAAATCAAGAACCAAATCTAAGTTCAGACTTCCTTTTACCATTTTCATCCTCTGATGATGATTCATATTCTTCTATCCATCTTGTAATCCTGACAAAAAAAAAACAACGAAAGAGGAGAAAACATATCAAAGTGAACTAATAACATAAATTGTGGACTAAATGAAGAAAAACCAACCTTTCTTTAAGATAAATGGTATTTACAAAGTTAATCGGATCTTCAATGCTTAGAATAATGAATCCAGGGACACCGACAGTTCTTTGTACCGATCAAGGTTGCGATAAATCGCCTCAACAGATTTGCATTTTAAGATCATATTAAATAAGTCACTTGGCAAAGGACAACAGGCATTCCAAGCTAGACAAGAACATCTCTGATTTCCTTACTTCCGTATATTTCCACATCACAAAGAAATCTCAGGTGAAATCCACTTTCCACCTTCAAAATCTGAATATAAGACGGGTGAATCCCAGATGCTCCTGTAAATATGCTCAACTAACAAATTCCAGGGTTCTTCAAATGAACCGATAAGCCACAATGAATAATAAGCTTTTGTTGAACATAGAAGTTGGTGTACGCCAAGCAGTAATTTAGCAAAAATAGGTGCCACAACATCTTCCAGTAGCAGCCTGTTCCAGACAACGAATTTTTCCAGTTCTGTCCATGTCATCACCATACCATATGCCACGACGATTTGAAGACACCTCAAAGTATCCATTAATTTGAACTCGGAAACCAGTTTTTAATGGCAATGGGAGAAAACAGAATGCACGCCCAAGCTTCAGAACATCATCCTGGCGTGATTAGAATGAAAATTATATTTCATTAGTAGACCAAGGAACTCCATAAGATAGGAAGTGAAATGCACTATCTTACTTTCCCCTTTGATCCAGGGGAAGAAAAAAAAAAGTTTTAGTGCACAAATTAGCAGCATAGGCAGAGCAAAATGTTACATCTTAAAGGCAGCTAATTTCAACTCAACAAAACCAAGTAAACGGTAAAAGAGGTAACAATTCGACTCGTAAACGGTCCAGAAACAAACGAGAAGCAAGCAAAATCATCCTTTCGACGGTAAAAGATAAATTTAAAAAGAAAAAAGAAAAAAGATACAGCTCCAAGATAAAATTCACTTGAATTAGATTTTTAGTTAAAATTCACAAAAGGGTTCTTTTTTTTACATGACCAGTACCTTTCTAGGCTGCATTTTCCATCAAAATAAAATCCTTAAACTGCTCAGACCCGATGATGGGATGAAGGGTTAATAAACATACGCAAGAAAAAAAAAAGTAAACATGGGATGAATGGTCGAACCGATGATGGGGAAGACGAAACAAGTGACGACCGGCACCGATGACGGGGAAGAAAAAATGAGTGACAGCCGGAAGAAGACACAGATGATGGCTGCGGCGCGCCTCCCTCTGATGCAGCACCCTAATCGAATTTCAAAATAAACCTTTATTATAGCCGTAATCTTTTCTCTCAATCATAATTTTTGATAATTTTGAGGTTGGCAAGTGGCGATGATAAGGAAGAAAGGTGTTGGAAGTGGCGATGGCTGGACTCTGGAGTTCTTCGTGAAATATGATTTGAGAAAAGTACATCTATAATTAAAAAATTATTATTTTGTTTTCTCTTGTTTATATTACAAGGAGATATGAGTAATTACATACATATTTTTTTTAAAAATTCTAAATTATATTGTACATACTTATTTTTGATTGTATATATATATTAACGGTCATGATGTAGTACAATATATTATATTATAATGTACAACTAATCTAACGATTAATAATTAGTACATCTTAATATGATGTATATTCATTAGGTACAACTGCGGTGGACCGTAGAACTACCCTACAATTGATTACTTGTATTTACAGTCTTTTACTTTCTCCTGAAACACGTTATCAGCACGTACTCTACCAATAGAGCAAGAGAAAAAAAAACGTCCGAAATACTGAAAATTCGAAAAAAAAAGAAAAAAAAATCAGATTTTTTCCCCCCACAAACCGTAGCCGTAATCTTCTTCCCAACAGAGCTGCCGGTTTCCAGCCCTCCCGTTCTCCATCATCATCTGATTTTCTCCGTCCTCATCCTAGGGTTTCTACAACCCTCATCTAACTTCCTCCGTTGGACAGCATACTCATACGCCATCCCCCAGTATCTGTCCATCACTTCGTACTAATGGCAGAGGAAGTACTAAACTCCTCCGCAGGCGGAGATTTGAACAAGCGCAAGTACAAAGATTTGCCTCCAGCGTTGGCGGCGCGCAGAGCGACTGTTTTTTTTCTCGGCACAGAAACCTGCCCATCCACTGCCTTTGTACAACATCGTCCCTCCTCCGATGAGCGAGATTGGGATCGCTAAGCAAAAGGCACAGGAGATGGCTGCGAGGCTTTTAAGTAATGCAGATATTTGTTAATTAATATACTAGAGGACGAGGCACGTTATTCTGATGATGCAGGAGGATATTTGTTGTCTCATTCATCTTCTGTTACATGCCTCGTGTCTTATTGCTAGTCAGAAGCCGGTCTGAGCTGGTTCACAAGGTGTGAAGTGAAACTGGAATCATGAAGGACCGAAGAAGTTTGAAGAAAATATTTTGCACATCGGAGCCGCCGTTGTACGCAAATCAAAGTCCCTTGCCCATCGTCTCCCTGCGGTTGAATCAGTCTCCTCATAAGGACCAGGTGTCGCTCATGACCCAAATCAGATCGATCAGTCACCTTCTTCACAACAGATCGGACCTTATCCGATCCTAATTCCCGTTGTGCAGCCCCGGGCCAATTGCAACCCGCCCGTATAGCTTCCGGACCGTTGTCCAGCCCGTCGCTACAGTCCAAACTCGACCCGATTGCTGACCGAACCAGATCCGGTTGCTGACCCGTTTTCAGCCCGTTTCTGCCCCTATTCATGAAGAGATGAGAATTTCCGCGCATAAATTTTCTGCACAGCGCACTCGTATCAAAATCATGTTTTTCCGATTCGTTAATCGTCGGATCGGTGTAAAATTTTGACAGCATCTTTCCAACACAAATATCTGTATATTCAACGGTGGAGATCGGATTTTGAGTAATATTAATCACTAAATCTGCTGCCGAACAGAAGCAGATTTTTATAAGGAAATTTGGAGATCCGACCTCATCCAATACCGAGCTGCTGCATCGCCGCGCTCGAGTCCTTTTTCGGCCGATTATCAAGCCCAGTAGCCCTTTCCGGGCGTTCCTCAACTCTTCATCTTTTCCTAATTAATGATTCATTTGTTCATTAATTTGTACACTTATGAATCTTACCATGTTTATGTTTTACATGCATATAGGTAAATAAATTGCTCATGTTGATATGCACGCTATGGAGAAAAGCCATATTTGTTATCCCGTTCAAGGATCAAAGTAAATATGGAACGGAGTACCCACGGAAATATGTTGCTCATTGTAACACCCCCGATATATTCAGGAATATTACAGCGCCGTAAATCCTTTACATAAGGATTTACAAGGCTGAAGAATTGAACAGACATAAAAAGGTACTAACGAATGGAAATAACAGAATTACGGTACAACAGTTCTGACCAAATACAGAAATAGTACAATTGTTCAACAGAACTCAATAACATCACCAAATTCAAATCCATCACAAATGACTTCGTACTCGAGTACTTATTGAAATAACGAATAAACAACAGATAAATAAACCCGGTCAGGACATCACTCTGCACCCTCGTTGTCATACAGTTCCAGTGGTTGTTTCCCCGCTCTCCTGGATCCTGAACACAAACAAAATGTTTACCCCCAAAGGGGTTAGCACAACGATGCTAGTACAAGTACCACAACATATTATTCATATCTCACGAAGAATAATAACGTAAACGACAAAGTACCAACGAGTCTTCTCCTACGAGAAACTCAAACATAACATACACAACTGATAATCACAACATGATATCATAACATACACATGGTAATTCCATCGATCCAGCGTTCACTGCCTAGAATCCACGATGATCCCGTCAGACCAACCCGTGGTGGAAAAACCCGTCCGATGATCCAGCGCACGCTAGCATAGATCCCCCGATGATCCCGTCGGACCAACACGAGGTGGACATACAATAACGACATACATGCACGACAATATGTATAACAACAATACATAAAACAATTAAGGTACTTGCCTCGATTTGAAGACAATAACAACACTTCCACGAAAATGAACACTCGAAGATCGTCCTCCTCAAACAATCACGTAACGAGACCAAACCTTAACAAAAGAAATGACATAGGATTTATCTCACATAAATGCGAATGTTTAACAATTCGATTCACGGCCAAAAGTTCATAAAATGCAATGCTGAGCGCTTAGCGCACGCTAAGTACTCTGTGTAGCGTCGTTAAGTCCGCCCGATAGCGCACACAAACAACAAAGACTAGCGTCGCTAACTATGCATGGTCGATTACTTCGCGACCCGACCAGTGACTTCGTCGATGGTCTAGCGTACGTTACGTACCAAACGTAGCGCACGCTAACTCGTGCTCGATAGCGCACGTTAAACTCCATAGCATAGCGTGCGCTATCTCTGCATGGCAGTTTACTGCTGAGCAGTAAACTGTTCTTGTCATGATTGAAACAATGAAATCTTGCGTGATAATTCATGTTACTTCCATGAATACCATGTTCATACCCTTATGAATGATTTTACGGATAAAGACAACTTCGAATTCAAGGATATGCATACCAATATAAAACCATATTCCATTCCGACTTCAAATCTTCATACGACAATTCGAAAAGCTTAACGGTTGATATCAACACCTTATATCAATCAATATTATCATGCTGAAGTTGTTTAAACGTTCCATCTATACTAGATAAATCTTTCCATGATCAATCCTTTAGATTTATCCAACAATAATGATTGTTAAAGTCAAGTCCATGATTATTATGAAATCATCTACTAGATTCGAATTACCAATGATAGAAGCTTCTCTTCACATATTCAGTGTAATAAGATTCGAATCATGATGATTATAATCAAGGTACTTAAGGCTTATTCATCTCACTATTCCAAACATGATATACTTGGATAATTCATCTATGAAAGTCCATATCTTGTTAACATGATCATCCAAATCGTTAGAATCTAACTCTAAGTCTTGAGATAGATTGAACATACCTTAATATGATGAAAATCACTGAACCGTAAGGTAGAATCCAACTCCGGTTGGTTGTATGCCACTCCAAGGTGATATTCCACTTCCATGAACATTCCCAAGTGATAACCAATATACAAACACCAACAAGATGTGTTCTAAGTGTATAGAAGTATTATTACAGCTCTCTGAACTCTCAAGGATGAAGAATGGGCGAAAGAAATGAAAACCAAAACGGTTGTTGTCCCATTTATAATATTCTGCATTATTCACAAGTTAGCGCACGCTACTAAGCATTCCTTAGTGTGCGCTAATAATGGTTGACTTGAAATTGTCCAGTGCATCCGGGGAATCTTATCAGGACCCATGTCCCGGTGGCGCATGTCTAGCCGTCAGCTCAATAATTGAGTTCTTAGCGCACGCAACTCTTATCTTCATAGCGTACGCTAATAATGGCCCGATAGCGCGCGTTAAGATACATTCTTAGCGTGCGCTATCACGAGGTTGCTTGAGCAATTTTGCAAGTTTCTATACTTATGTACAATGATATCAATGCACGAAATATCATACTCCAATAATCAAAATCACCAATCCGAATAATACAGGGTTTGAATACAGATGAAATACACCGTAATAAATCCGGATATTACATACTCTCCTACTAAAAAGGAGTTTCGTCCCGAAACCCAAGACGAAAATAACTCGGGATATCTAGACTTCATATCAGCTTCCATTTCCCAGGTGGCTTCTTCCATTCCGTGACGTGACCACTGAACTTTGACCAAAACGATTGATTTGTTCCTCAGTTGCTTAACTCGACTCTCGAGTATCTTGACCGGTCTTTCTTCAAACGTTCCATCCTGCGCGACTTCGATCTCGCCGAAATCAATGATATGACTGGGATTTGGTATATACCTCCGTAATTGGGATATGTGGAACACGTTATGAACATGGCACAATGACGGCGGCAATGCTAATCTGTATGCCAACTCCCCAACTCTCTCGAGGATCTCAAATGGTCCGATATATCTCGGACTCAGCTTTCCTTTCCTTCCGAAACGAAAGATTCCCCGAGTAGGAGAAACCTTCAAAAGTACATGGTCTCCAGTATTGAACTCCAATAGGCGACGGCGTGCGTCGCATAGGATTCTGGCGACTACAGGCGGTCAACTGACCTTTCACGGATCAAGGCTATCTTCTCTCGAGTCTGCACTATCATCTGCGGTTCTGTTCGATCAAGTCGGCGAATCGTCCCAGCATAGGGGCGATCTACATCTCCTTCCGTATAATGCCTCAAACGGTGCCATCTTAATGGAAGCATGCCAACTATTGTTGTAGGTAAATTCGATCAACGGTAGGTGAACTTCCCAATCGTTTGACCAATCTAAGGCACAGGCCCTTAGCATGTCTTCCACCGTTTGTATAGTTCTCTCAGATTGTCCGTCAGTCTGCGGGTGATAAGCTGTACTGAAGTTCAATTCGGTCCCCAAGGCTTTATGAACTGCCTTCCAAAAGTGAGACACAAAACGACCGTCTCAATCAGAAACAATGGTCTTCGGCGTACCATGCAATCTAACTATCTCCAAAATAAATACCCGTGCCAACCTCTCTGGTCCCCACGTATCCTTAATGCCTAGAAAATGAGCTGATTTGGTTAAACGATCAACTATCACCCAAATCATGTTCATTCCTGTCCTGGTTTTCGGCATATTAGTGATAAAGTCCATCGATATGTCCTCCCACTTCCATTCAGGAATCGGGAGCGGCTTCAACATTCCAGCAGGCCGTTGATGCTCGATCTTAACCTCGCGACAAGTCAAACATTTGAAACATAGTCCGCTACGTCTTTCTTCATGTTGCCCCACCGTAAAGTGCTTCAAGTCCTTATACATTTCTTGGTGCCCGGGTGGATAGAATAGGGCGAACTATGAGCTTCCTTCATAATCGTCTGTTTCAGAACATCAACATCGGGAACGCAGAGTCGGTTCTGAAATCTCAAAACTCAATCGTCATGAATTATGAATCCAGGGGCCTTTCCTTTGGTTACTTCACCATGTAACCGAATCATCAGAGGATCATCTGCCTGTCTAGATTTGATTTCTTCGGTTAAAGATGAAGTTATCTCCATCACGCACAGTTGTCCTTGGACTCTTTGTAACCATACCTCAATTCCTTCACGAATCATCTCTCGTTGAAGGCTAAGTTGGGATGTCAGCGTCTCTAGCATCTGAATAGAGACAGGCTTGCGGCTAAGTGCATCGGCCACTACATTCGCTTTGCCTGGGTGATATAAAATCTCCAAGTCATAGTCCTTAATCAGTTCTAACCATCTTCTTTGCCACATGTTCAACTCTTTCTGGCTGAATATGTACTTGAGACTCTTATGATCCGTAAAGATCGGCGGTGAGTCCGTCTGAGATAATGCCTCCAGATCTTCAAGGCAAAAACCACTGCTGCTAGATCCAAATTATGTGTCGGGTAATTCACTTCATAAGGTTTCAGTTGTCGTGACGCATAAGCGATCACCTTATCATTCTGCATCAATACGCACCCAAGTCCTTGGTTCGAAGCATCACTGTAAACTATAAATCCTCCAGTTCCTTGTGGGAGTGATAGAATCGGTGCTGTCGTCAATCTCTTCTTTAACTCATCAAAACTAATCTGACACGACTCGTTCCACTCAAACTTTTGAGTTTTCTGCAGAATTCGAGTAAGTGGACGGGAAATTTTAGAAAACCCTTCCACGAATCGACGATAATATCCAGCAAGTCCTAAGAAGCTTCGGACTTCTTTCACGTTCTTTGGGGGCTCCCAATCCATAATTGCTTCGATCTTCTGAGGATCTACTCGGACTCCTTCAGCTGACACTACATGGCCGAGGAACATTACTTACTTTAGCCAGAATTCACACTTAGAAAGTTTGGCGTACAATTGTTCGTTTCTCAAAAGTTCCAATCTGATCCGCAAATCTGCGCATGTTCTTAGGACTCTTAGAATACACGAATGTCATCAATAAACACGACCACAAATTTATCCAAAAATTCAATGAACACACGGTTCATCAATTGCATAAATACGGAGTGCGTTAGTGAGACCAAGCGGCATCACTACAAACTCATAATGCCGTGGCGAGTTACGAGCGGCGATTTCGGAACATCAGATTCCTTAATCCTCAGTTGATGATATCCTGATCTCAGATCGATCTTAGAAAATACTGTTGCCCCTTGTAGCTGGTCAAACAGATCATCAATCCGTGGTAACGGATATTTATTCTTAATCGTCATCTTGTTCAGCTCTCCGTAGTCAATACACAGTCGAAGCGATCCATCCTTCTTTCGGACAAAAAGAACTGGCGCTCCCCAGGGCGAAACGCTTGGCTGAATATAGCCCTTGTCCAGTAACTCTTCTAGCTGCTTCTTCAGTTCGTACATCTCTGTAGGTGCCATACGATACGGCGCCTTGGAAATCGGTGTAGCTCCAGGTTCCAGCTCAATGGTAAATTCCACATCCCTTCGTGGAGGTAGTCCAGGTAACTCGTCAGGAAACACATCTGGAAATTCGTTCACAACAGGAATGGATGAAAGTTCCACAATTTCGTCTTCTTTCTTCATTGCGTAACACTAGTACCCGGTACAGTCCTGTTTCAACAATTTGACAGCTTTCATCGCCTTGATCAATTTTCCTGAGCTTCCCGGTTTCCATCCTTCGAAAAGAATCTCGGAACCATCGTCAGCGATCAGCGAGATATTCCTCTTTCGGTAGTTCACAATTTCTCCATATCGATTAAGCCAATCGTCTCCGAGTATCAGGTCGTCTCCTTGCATTTCTATCACGATCAGATTTGAGAGCCACTCTCTGCCTCCAAACGATACAGGGAAATTTTTAGTTTCTAAATTTCCGACAATCCTCTCTCCACTTGGTAAACCAACAACATAAGGTTCACAAGCATGAAAACCGGAAATATTCAAACGATTTACACAAGACAAAGATATGAAAGAATGTGTAGCTCCTGTATTGAATAAAACGCTAGCCGGTGGGAAAGGATGCGGGCCGATGCACGATGCGGCAATGACATCACGATCGTCTGTCCTCCTCCTCATCTCAAATGCAGGACGTGGGGAGCAGATCCGGCACTCGATGTCCCCTTTCGGTCCCATTGCCCTCTGCCTCGCCCGCGGCCAAAATTCCGAGGCATCCGAACACTTTGCTGCGTCTGTGGAATACCGGCCTCCTTCGGACCGGCTGTGGTGTACGGGCTCTAAAAGACTTTGCGGCCTCTTCACAAAACACCGCCCGATGTCCTCTCGTCCACAATCAAAACAAGTCACGGCGGGAAGGGGGCAATTCCGTCGATAGTGCCCCGTCTGGCGCGATTAAAGCATTTCTGGTAACATCGGTAATAGTTGATGTCGCTCAAGTTCTTTCCACTCCTAGCTGGGTGCAGAGGTTTCTTGAAAGAGTGAAAGGATATTTGGGCCTTACGGGGCCCATTTGTTCTTGTGCTCTGTAAAAGTACCGAGACTTTCTGTTTCTTGGTTTCATAAATTTCTCCATGGCCGCTTCCTTGATCTCATATGCCAATGCCTTATCCTGGTATTGGCGGAGTGTGGTACATTCGAATCCGGACATGTACCTCGAACTGTTTCATTCTCATATCGAAATGGATCATCATTTACGCATGCATTACGACCGGATGTCGAACAAATGCATTTGTTGGTTAAACGTCTTGATTGCACAGGATCGGCACATTAGAAAGGCGGCGGAGAAAAATCCCGAACTTTGGCTTCCCTCACGGGGCGAGGGCAATCGAGCTTCCATCATCAATCTAAACTCTGTCAATCGGCATCATGGTCTACGAGGCCGGATGGCTTCCCACCATTCGAGCGCTTCCCTATCGAGAAAATATTGAGCGATAGAGGCTCTCCGGTCGTCTGGCGATTGATTAGGCAAAGATTTTCTCAGTTCTTTCAACCAATGATCCCGGTGGGAGTCTCGGAAATCTGGTCGAATTTGGGTGGTTGCATCTTCGCCACCTCTTGCGACCACCGGTCACCTCGATTATCCCTTCTTTGTCTCTCTCCCTGCCGTAGTCCCACCGCCACTTGCATTCGGTCCACGACACAGGCGGCCCAGTCATCTGGTTCACCACTTGACGAAGGATCTCTGCAAGCAGGATCAGTTCGTTATTAATAGATTGTTGTGGCTACTTTGAGCTATGGCCCTTTGGTTAGAAGGTGACGCTTCCCTTTCGGCATTTCTCCGTCGCGTCCACGACCGCGACCACGTCCACGTCCGCCTCTCAACATCGTAAGCATAAATACTCAATATACGAGGAAACAACATCGTTCTAATATTCGAGTATAAAGACACACAACATGTAAAGAACAAGATAGAGTTTAGGAACTTACAACCCTTTGTTCGCATGAAGACGTGGCGGTGCGGTGATGTCATTCACGGCCGGTTACCAAAAAAGACATAAATCACCCCTAATTTAACCCAACCGCCAAGAAATCCATAATCTTAGCTCCGATACCATATTCGTAACACCCCGATATATTCGGGAATATTACAGTAGTAAATCCTTTACATAAGGATTTACAAGGCTGAAAAATTGAACAGACATAAAAAGGTACTAACGAATGGAAATAACGGAATTACGGTACAACAGTTCTGACCAAATACAGAAATAGTACAATTGTTCAACAGAACTCAATAATACATCACCAAATTCAAATCCATCACAAATGACTTCGTACTCGAGTACTTATTGAAATAACGAATAAACAACAGATAAATAAACCCGGTCAGGACATCACTCTGCACCCTCGTCGTCATACAGTTCCAGTGGTTGTTTCCCCGCTCTCCTGGATCCTGAACACAAACAAAATGTTCACCCCCAAAGGGGTTAGCACAACGATGCTAGTACAAGTACCACAACATATTATTCATATCTCACGAAGAATAATAACGTAAACGACAAAGTACCAACGAGTCTTCTCCTACGAGAAACTCAAACATAACATACACAACTGATAATCACAACATGATATCATAACATACACATGGTAATTCCATCGATCCAGCGTTCACTGCCTAGAACCCACGATGATCCCGTCAGACCAACCCGTTGTGGAAAAACCCGTCCGATGATCCAGCGCACGCTAGCATAGATCCCCCGATGATCCCGTCGGACCAACACGAGGTGGACATACAATAACGACATACATGCACGACAATATGTATAACAACAATACATAAAACAATTAAGGTACTTGCCTCGATTTGAAGACAATAACAACACTTCCACGAAAATGAACACTCGAAGATCGTCCTCCTCAAACAATCACGTAACGAGACCAAACCTTAACAAAAGAAATGACATAGGATTTATCTCACATCGTACGAATGTTTAACAATTCGATTCACGGCCAAAAGTTCATAAAATGCAATCTGCCTGAACTGCTTAGCGCACGCTAAGTACTCTGTGTAGCGTGCGTTAAGTCTGCCCGATAGCGCACGCAAACAACAAAGACTAGCGTACGCTAACTATGCATTGTCAGTACTTCACTGACCAGCCAACTGACTCGTATGATGGTCTAGCGTACGTTACGTACCAAACGTAGCGCACGCTAACTCGTGCTCGATAGCGCACGTTAAACTCCATAGCATAGCGTGCGCTATCTCTGCATGGCAGTTTACTGCTGAGCAGTAAACTGTTCTTGTCATGATTGAAACAATGAAATCTTGCGTGATAATTCATGTTACTTCCATGAATACCATGTTCATACCCTTATGAATGATTTTACGGATAAAGACAACTTCGAATTCAAGGATATGCATACCAATATAAAACCATATTCCATTCCGACTTCAAATCTTCATACGACAATTCGAAAAGCTTAACGGTTGATATCAACACCTTATATCAATCAATATTATCATGCTGAAGTTGTTTAAACATTCCATCTATACTAGATAAATCTTTCCATGATCAATCCTTTAGATTTATCCAACAATAATGATTGTTAAAGTCAAGTTCATGATTATTATGAAATCATCTACTAGATTCGAATTACCAATGATAGAAGCTTCTCTTCACATATTCAGTGTAATAAGATTCGAATTATGATGATTATAATCAAGGTACTTAAGGCTTATTCATCTCACTATTCCAAACATGATATACTTGGATAATTTATCTATGAAAGTCCATATCTTGTTAACATGATCATCGAAATCGTTAAAATCCAACTCTAAGTCTTGAGATAGATTGAACATACCTTAATATGATGAAAATCACTGAACTGTAAGGTAGAATCCAACTCCGGTTGGTTGTATGCCACTCCAAGGTGCTATTCCACTTCCATGAACATTCCCAAGTGATAACCAATATACAAACACCAACAAGATGTGTTCTAAGTGTATAGAAGTATTATTACAGCTCTCTGAACTCTCAAGGATGAAGAATGGGCGAAAGAAATGAAAACCAAAACGGTTGTTGTCCCATTTATAATATTCTGCATTATTCACAAGTTAGCGCACGCTACTAAGCATTCCTTAGCGTGCGCTAATAATGGTTGACTTCAGAATTGTCCAGGTGCGTCCGCGGGAATCTTATCCGGACCCATGTACCGGCTGGCGCATGTGCTAGCCGTCCCGCTCAATAATTGAGTTCTTAGCGCACGCAACTCTTATCTTCATAGCGTACGCTAATAATGGCCCGATAGCGCGCGTTAAGATACATTCTTAGCGTGCGCTATCACGAGGCTGCTTGAGCAATTTTGCAAGTTTCTATACTTATGTACAATGATATCAATGTGTTGTTGCCCAAAATATTTATCCGAAGATTAATACTGCTGGAAGACGGGCAACAAACAACAATTGCGGGAGCACTTCCGAGAGAAGATAAATAATACAAGATTTGCCGGGTTTGTTAGGCCCGGGCTTGAATGCTCTCGCGAGATGTTATTAATACAAATATTCGTGGATACAAGTATTAATGAGAGAAATCTAAATACAATGAGTGTAAAAAGACTCTGTTAATCCGGCTCTTGAGCGAAGCTCGGTGTTCTTCGTCCCGCCGGTAATCTGCTCGAGGAGAAAAGGCCGGGAGAAGTAAGACCGAAAGAAAGCTGTTGCCAAGAGTTGGATGTTAGCCAAGTGCTTAATGTTTGCTTCTGTATAGTGTGCTTGAATCGCAGTATTGCTGAAGGAGTGTCCAAGTGCAGGGTGCCTTGCTTATATAGGGGCAGCCGGGTCCTGTCCTGTAGTGGCCGATCGTCTGCCGGCCATTAGAATAATCTGCGACCGCACAGCCGTGATATAATAATCTGCCGATCTCTGGGCATCGGGCTAAAGTCCAAGGAAGATCTTGTTGTCGGGCTAAAGTCGAGGAAGAGGCTGGCACGGCAGGCGGTCGATAAGGAGCCATCACGTGTCCGAAGTCAGTCAACATGTGGCCCTACTGACAAGCTTTCGGCGGCCTGTCGGCTGGTGGAGGGAATCTGTCAGGCTTTGGTCAATGGCCCGAGATTCGCGGATCTTGTCTCGGCCCTTGCACGTGGTGCCAGTCTTGAGGCTTGGCCTTCGCCGACTGGGTGTCCATCGGTGGTGATCGACATGAGCGGTCGTCTCTAGCTGATCATCCGAGGTCGCCATCGGCCAGTGGATGGAGATCGCCAATGGTCGGTCACCAAGGGTAGATCGCCAGGTGCCGAGAGGCGGTCGGTCGCCAAGGGTCGGTCGCCGAGTACCGAGAGGCGATCGTCTTGGGGTCGATCGCTCGGTACCGGGATTCCTCCTGGGACCTTCGGTTGTCCAGTCTAGCATGTCCGCTGGGCTAAGGCTCGGTCGCCTGGTCTCTGGTCGGCAGACTTGCCTTGGTCGCTCGGCAGTAAGTCGGTCGCTCGGCCTCGGAGGCGATCGCCCGTCGGAAGGTGTTAAATCTTGACACAACAATTGCCCCCCAGCTTGCTCCTATGTTGAAGACATGGGGCGAGGTGGTTCTTGCTGGTGATCGTGTATGGAGGAGGACGGGCGATCTGAGCTGACTTAGGACTCGGACTTGGGCTATCATAGTCGATTGGCTTAGCTATCTTTCGGTCTTGTGCCTGCAAAAAACAACATTGGCCGATCCCCCATGGAAACTTGGTGGTTTCGCTTGCTTGAGGAATCGTGCACAGTCGCGGAGATCGATGGACCGACCCCATGACCGTGTCTTGGTGCACAAAGACAATGAGTGCCTCGTGACTCACTTTATTATGAGGGTCCTCTGTTAGGCTGCGCCTCGCCTTGTATTTAAACGAAAGGCGTGCGGTCTCGGTCTAGAGGAGTCCTTGCGGCGGCGTCGGATGAATCAACTCCACGCCGCGGCTTGTTAGCTCTGCTTCCACCTCGGCCGGCCATGGAGATGGCCGACCTCGGCAGTGTACGTTGAGACGGGGTTGTGGAATGAGTCCACCGATTAATGTTGGAGAGCCCTCCGACTACGCCGGCCTCGTATTTAAACGAAGGGCGGGCGATCTCGGCCGAAAGGGACCTTGCATGGCCGGGCGGCCGGTTCCATCATTTGCCCGGGGCCATGGCTTTATGATGTGCGGTGGAGGCGATCTTATGCCTTAGTCCGTCATGTTATATCTTTGGATGTAGTTGCGATCGTGTCCACGGGTTCTTGATGATGTTGCGATCGCTGAAGGCGCGATCGTCGCTCGGCGGCCGATCGCTTTATTCGTAGGTCGAAATTGGAGAACGGGCGGCGGCTAGTCACACATGTTAGAATGGACAGAAGGCGGGGATCGAGACCTCCGGCTCAGCATGGTAGTAGCGATCTGGCAGGGAGATTGGAGGTTGTCGCGCGGGAGCCGATCGAACTACTCCTAGGCCAAGAAGAAGCCTTTGCCTGGACAGAAATCTGCGGCTCTGGCCGGAAAGGCTGCGTAGGTCGTCGGTAGGGTCTTCGTGAGATGCTGAACATAGGCGAGAAGCCACGAAAACCTCCTAGGACCGCGTAGAGGGCGGTCTCATCGCTTACGGGCTCGCCGTTGAGGATGATCATGTCAACCCGGTCGATGTAGTCCGAGTCGGACTCTGTTCTCCTTGCACGATCCGCCACATGCGATGGGGCCCTTCGGCCGAGCGGCCCCGGTGGCGAAGTATTCCGTGAAGACGTGCGCCGGCTCGTTAAAGGAGCATATGGACCGAGGTGGCAATGAGGTGTACCACCGGTGGCGAGTCGTCTAGCGTCGGAGGAACATTCGGCCGGGTCGCGTCCGATGCCCCACACCGGTCATGTAGATGTTGAACTTGTGCGGGTGTGCTTGGGGTCCGATCGCCCACAGTACGGGTGTACGAGGAGGAGCGATCTTGTCTTTGTGCAAGGCGAGCTCGATGTCGATCGCGAGCGGCTCGCTCGGCGCGGCGATCGTTTTGGTGGCGCTGCCGGATTGCAGGAGCGCCTTCATGTCGTCGATCGGCGTTGCATTGCGGCGATCGCCGCGGCTCGGCGCTTGCGGATCGGCTTTGGGAGCGGGGCCGAGGCGATCGTGTACCGATCTCGGACCCGTGCTGCCGACCTCGGGAATTTGGCGGCGGGAGCCGAGGCGGGTGGATCGCCTTGCGGGAGCCGGGTAGGCCGAGCTCTGGTGACGGATACCAACTCCGTCGTCTCGTAGGCCCAGGCGGTGCCCGGTCGCTGAGTCGGGTCACGCCTGTGCGATCGAAGACCGACGTGCCCCGGCCGCGCCTCTTGTTGCGGGCGAGAGCCTCTGGCGATGCTCGTCCGGTAGTGCCTTGAGCTTCGCTTGATCTTCGGCGAGAGGCCGGGGCGTAGGAGGCGCGTCGAGCACTCCGTCGCTCCCGTAGGGCGGCCGGGGCCCCTTCGATCTGTTCCTTGGTTGAACCGTCGAGCGAGAGCTTGGGCCGCCGTCCGAGGACGAGATCGGCGTCTCGATCGCGGCGGCTACCTTCCACCATCGGGTGCGGCTCGGGCCGGGACGGAACAGGGGTTTGGCCATGGTCGGCTTTCTTCGACGGAGGCGGAAGACATGATTTACGAAGGATTTCTTTGAAGTGCGGTAAGTGTCACTTCAAGTATACCGAGAACGATGAGTGTTCTTCGGGACGGTAGGTATAAAAAATCGAGGTTGGATTGCCCTTCTTCTAGCGCCAATTGTTGTTGCCCAAAATATTTATCCGAAGATTATCTGCTTTGGAAGACGGACAACAAACAACAATTGCGGGAGCACTTCCGAGAGAAGATAAATAATACAAGATTTGCCGGGTTTGTTAGGCCGGGCTTGAATGCTCTCGCGAGATGTTATTAATACAAATATTCGTGGATACAAGTATTAATGAGAGAAATCTAAATACAATGAGTGTAAAAGACTCGTAATCCGGCTCTTGAGCGAAGCTCGGTGTTCTTCGTCCGCGTGTCTGCTCTAGGAGAAAAGTAGGAGAAGTAAGACCGAAAGAAAGCTGTTGCCAAGAGTTGGATGTTAGCCAAGTGCTTAATGTTTGCTTCTGTATAGTGTGCTTGAATCGCAGTATTGCTGAAGGAGTGTCCAAGTGCAGGGTGCCTTGCTTATATAGGGGCAGCCGGGTCCTGTCCTGTAGTGGCCGATCGTCTGCCGGCCATTAGAATAATCTGCCGACCGCCTGTCGGCCAATATAATAATCTGCCGATCTCCTGGGCTGTCAGGCTAAAGTCCAAGGAAGATGCTGGCTGTCGGGCTAAAGTCCAAGGAAGAGGCTGGCACAGCTTGGGCGGTCCAATAAGGAGCCATCACGTGTCCGGAGTCAGTCAACATGTGGCCCTACTGACAAGCTTTCGGCGGCCTGTCGGCTGGTGGAGGGAATCTGTCAGGCTTTGGTCAATGGCCCGAGATTCGCGGATCTTGTCTCGGCCCTTGCACGTGGTGCCAGTCTTGAGGCTCGGCCTTCGCCGACTGGGTGTCCATCGGTGGTGATCGACATGAGCGGTCGTCTCTAGCTGATCATCCGAGGTCGCCATCGGCCAGTGGATGGAGATCGCCAATGGTCGGTCACCAAGGGTAGATCGCCAGGTGCCGAGAGGCGGTCGGTCGCCAAGGTCGGTCGCCGAGTACCGAGAGGCGATCGTCTTGGGGTCGATCGCTCGGTACCGGGATTCCTCCTGGGACCTTCGGTTGGCCAGTCTAGCATGTCCGCTGGGCTAAGGCTCGGTCGCCTGGTCTCTGGTCGGCAGACTTGCCTTGGTCGCTCGGCAGTAAGTCGGTCGCTCGGCCTCGGAGGCGATCGCCGGTCGGAAGGTGTTAAATCTTGACACAACACAATGCACGAAATATCATACTCCAATAATCAAAATCACCAATCCGAATAATACAGGGTTTGAATACAGATGAAATACACCGTAATAAATCCGGATATTACACTCATATGGAGAGAAGCCAAATTAATTATTCCGTTCAAGGATCAAAGCAAATATGGAACCGAGTACCCGCGTAAGATTTTATTAAAGTTCCCATTTTTCAATTCCTCTCGTTTGGGAATTTTTTTTGGGGGGAATTGGGTATTTGGGTTCTTTATCTCCCACGCTACTTTGTGGTGGATGAGACTATGAGATGTGGTATCACTCTCGTATGTCGAAGTAAATTGTGTGACGGTCCTGGGGGAGTCACGGATAATTGTTGAAAGTCGATATTTGTGGTTGTTGCATACACCACGTTTTGGGTGCGATTTGACGTTGCCGTTTTATCGATTTTAAACCAACAATTGAATAAAATGAACATTGTCGGTAACGGTAAAGTTATGACTTGTTCATGATTAGTCACGAATTTGTGACGTACAAATGGGACAAACATCAATTGCGACGGATATTTTGTGGTTAAAATCAATTTGTGACGGATTTGTCACGTTGAACTGAGCGACCACCACGCTGGTCTTGACCCAATCCCATACATGAAAAACTCCATCATCCATCCTATTAAAATAAAATATTGTATGTGGGTGTAGTCATGCACCGTCTCCTTGCAATATGATATATGAAAAAATGTGAGAGTATTTCTCATGAATTTTAACATGTAAAGCAATGGCATATTGCGGCAAATACATGAATTCGTTGACCTCGATTATAGTTCGTGTGACTATAGGTCCGAATACTTTTCTAAGTATTTGTAAAGGCATGTGCCTTATACATTTGACTATGTTTAGTCGATCTTATTGGATGGTCAAGATGAGTTGGTTATGGTATATTCATTATGTCTCATGGTTCAAAATGCTTAATATTGATGCACCGCGTTGCATCCATATAACATGGCTATTATGACGTATACTTGCAAATTGAGAATTAAAATTCTTGGTTGATTTGATGCACTTTGGTGGATTTTGTCTACACTTTTGATCATGACTAGGCGCATCCTCCTTGGTATTTGTTTATGCTTTGAAAGTTCAAACGGAATCAGTGGTTTTTAAACATCCTTAGCTGTACCGACATTCCTACTTTCTCTGCAAGTCTACCAAGTTGGAGTTACCGAAAGGATCATTAGTCGAGATAAGAAATCGAACACCCTGCTGCGTTTAAACGCACCTATGGCTGTCATTGCCATGTTTTTGCATCAACACTTATGCCATTGGATATGGTCTCAACCTTGTTTTCTCACTAAACTTGAGAAATACTAAAGCAGCCACTTAAAACATGCACTGTGATCTGAGTTTAATGATCCGTGTGGTTCACAACCTATGGATAGAAAGATACGGAAGTCTAGTTTCCAGAACATCTGACTGTTCATCCATAGCCTTCCTAACAAGGTAGTTATCTCTGTTTTAATGAACAAAGGTCAAGCTGCGTGGAATTTTATTTCCAGCGATTGTGCTAACTTTTGTCCCAACCAACTTGATTCCCATCTTTAATTTACAAGTGGTCTTATGACACATGTTTTTCAACCCTTTCTTGGCCGAATTTTCAATAGATGATGCAATTTTTGGTATGCATTGTACGCTAAAATATCATCTTTCAAATGTTGAAAAACAGTTTCCTTGGGGAAGGCCAAAATATGCACCCTTATAAGAAGGTCGAGCGTGTGCATGGTAGTTTTATACCATGCTTGTGTCTTAACTTTGCCCCTTAGGCATATAACCTTGCCATGTTATGCACTCAATATGATAGATCTTTTTGATCGTATCTGGTATAAAATCTCTATGTTGTTAGAGTGTTCGCTATGCTCATGTTTGTAAAATTTTGCAAGCGAAATTGAGTGCGTATTAATCTATTTCCAAGGAACACAATATTTTTGGATTTCATGTTATAAATCCATTATGACTATGATGACTAGGTCATCACAATCAATGAGTAGTACAATGCTCAAGTTATTGAATGCCGAATGGCGTTTTCTAGTCACATATGTTTCGTAACAATTGAACCATGTTAAGACTCGATGATATATATGCCAAAGTATATCACTCATAGCATCTCATTGTGATTTGTGAGAAATAAAATCTTATGCATCACTTGTATTGGATATGTGAAAAGAAAAATATTCATGGTCAATATGGCCCGACTTGCATCGCTTTTTGTAACCAGAAGACGTATTAGGATATTGACATATTTCGGCTTTAATAGTCCGTAATTTGGACAGTTTGATGATCCATATACCACGGTATTGCCATGGACATCATTTTTTATTTGAATAAAGAAACTAGCTGGATCAAAGACACCAAAGTACGTTGGTGGAGTCGTGAGCAGGGCTCATGACCGATGATGATAGTTATGTCATTCGCCTCTTGCTTTCATAAGCATGTGTGACACCAAAGACCCCCCGATGATCCTTCTTAGCCATGTTCATTGATTTAAGCCTATTCTTTGGCACGATTAGGAGATGACACCCTCCTATGCTAAAGAGAATAATGTAGCGACTCGCATAAGCATGGTGCTGAGTCATTCCTTTTCACCGAGTCCTTATACATGCATGATCATAAGTATTAGCCTGGGTGGCTTATGATGCTATGATGGTGTTCACAAATGGTCGTACTCAAGTAATAAAATTTATATGTTATGTGGTTCCTTTGACAATGATTGATAAGTTGATGAAACCTGAGTTTATGGTTGTCCAACTTGCGGACCAGTGATTGTAAAGGTCGGTTCACCCACTTTTAGACCAATTCTTAAATTGAAATTTTAACGAGTACTTCCTAACATACAAGGCTACATTCTCACAAATTTTGGTGCCATTTGAAAACTCGGAAGGAGGTGAACCACTTAAATGAAGTTTTCACATACCACCAGCCATTCCAACGACCAGTTCGATGTCATTTTGACCAGTTTCTGACCACAAGGTTCATGGTTTTGGAATCCTAACACCCGTTTATACATGCTCACGAAATTTTGAGGTGTTCGGGGCTGGTGAAGGGAGTGAACTCTGCAAGAAAGTACTAGAGATTCAATAAAACCAACGACCTATCATCGGTTCAATCATTTCTTTATGTTCGATCCCGGTGGTGCATGGTGGCGGTTTTGTTGGATTCTCAAGACCAGTAGCTACGGTTATGTAGCATAGGTCAACATGTCATATTCACCTATACCTATCATCTTTAAATGCATAGTTACAAGTGTAACAGTATGCATTTTCTTAACTAGATTGTGTTAACAATGAAAACCTTTATCGTCCATATGTTCATGTACCAAAGTGCGTCACCACAATGCATTATGACGGGTTATAAATGATGAATATGACATGCGCTTTCACTCATAGTCCGCTTAAAATAAACCTTGGAAGATGATATCATAAGTCACTTTGATGAGCAGTCTTCCCGTCGTTAGGGGGAGATGCGAACAATCATCTTCGAGTAGAATGACTTGTAATTGTCGTAGTTTGTCCCTACTATGCCTCACCAAGTTCCCTAAAGTGACGAGATTAAATACATGCTGCAAAAATGTCTGCAAGGATTATGTCCGCTCATGGACGTTCGTCATCTATAAATGGTGATATGGTAACACCACAAAATGTGGTAGATGGTGTTACTAGGCGGTGGATCTCATAGAGTATTGGGATGCCACTTGGTTCGATAAATACTCTCGCTAAGAATGTATGCGAGTTTGGTACATGAAACTTGATCATCTGATCAAATGAACTCATTCGTCTCATGTGATTCTGGATTATAGTCATCATTGGGGGACGCCTCAATGAATGCCAATCCATAAAGAGTACTCTATGAATAAAGCTGGTACATGAGGACGTGGAATGTGAGTTCAGTCGAACCATACTTCATTGAAAATCTACAACGTTGTAGCCTTGGCCTAAAATGGAAACATATGCGACTCCATTATAAACAAAGTGATAGCCCTTTGTTGAAGTGGTGCCGACATTCCAAAGATAAGATCTATCTGTATACTTTGTTAAAGCGAGTGAGAGAAGGAGTTAAACTCACCTCATGGTGCGAGGTTTCTCATGGACGCACTGGAATCGACTACGATGACACAAAAATTAGTTGTGTAATCGTAATGGATGTTATAGCATCCACTATCTTTTCAGTTAGATAGTTTCCCAAAAACTGACGTGCAGCTTGTGGTTAAATATTATCTTAGTGGGGAACTAAGTTAAGTGATAAAAAAGATCTCGTGGTGGATCAGACTCAAATCAAGTGGCTCCTGACCACGGAGCGCATCGACAAGTGATTGTCGGGAACGCATACTAAGTATATACTTAATTTGTAAGAGATATGAAGCTTTTGCGTGTAAAACTAAAGGTTTATAGTGCTAAGAGATTCCGCTAAATCCAAAGTTAAGAATGAAATGCTCTTGGGGACACTTGATGATGCGTATTCATCAATCGGTTTAAGGCAATTTAAGGGACGGTTTCCCCAAGAGACGATAAAGTAATGCCTATATGATTCCCGATGATTAGTCGAAGTCATCATAAGACTTGGCTCACTTAAGTGATAATGCAGTCTTAAAAGAAAAGTACAGTATTATGTACTCATATTTGACTCGATGTACTCATTCGTAAAAATCCGGTAAAGCCACTGTGATGATGGCCTAGGATGCGCTCACGCAATGTCTGTGATTGACAAGAAGCTTGAAGCTCGCTCTATCTCGATAAAAGGACACTTGAATATTGATACCCGAATTTGCTCTGAATGTATTGGTCTATCTCCCATATGACCTATATGGTAGCTCACTTGCTGGAAAATGGTGAAATTGGTACCATTGGAAATGTTTGTGTCTACTTTCCAAAGAAACCAACCATTTGATCACATCCATCATGTTGAGTGGCATATGACTATTGTTGCAAAGTAGGACATACTATGTCTGGTAATTTGCTGAGTCAACTTCGATAGAGCTTTGTGATCTGCTCAGGTCGATCTAGGTTATGTACTGTATGTGAATGAAAAGCTATGGGTGTCTAGTTTTCATAAGTTCTTACAGTTTCGTTGATACCTATTGAATCGAAGAAGTTATGAATGATTTAATGCATGGAGATCAAGACTTTAGAAAACTTGATTTTCGGATAAGTCTTTAGCGACTCTGCACTTTGGATGTGTCGCGCTCTTTTTGTCCTTAGACCAAGGTTTGTTTTTTCCCATTGGGTTTTCACTTGGTAAGGTTTTTAACGAGGCGACCTATATACAAATGATGCGTTGTACTTCTGTTCAACTTAGACCAAGAGGTATTTTTTCCACTGGGTTTTTCCTTGGTATAGTTGTGAGGGCAACTTGGCATCCGACTCCTATGATTTGAGATACTCGTCAGGGGGAGTCACTATGTATACATCAGGGGGAGTATACATGACATGTTATGTTGGTGCGTTGCAATCTTTTCCTCATCAAGCCGTTATTTTTCCCATGGGGTTTTGTTTTGGCTTGGAATAGGTTTTTACGAAAGCAACATCTTCTGCACCATTGTTGTATTAGTGCTCGACACAGGGGGAGTATTTCGGGAATTATTATTCCCGTGATGTGTACCTAATACTGGTTGTAGATACATAGATGGAAGGTTCTAAATCCTTCTAGAGGTAGTAGGATTCTATTGGATGTCTTACCTTATCTAGGAATCCTATGTATGGAAGGACTCTCATTGTAATGCCTATTTAAAGGCCCCTCTATCAGTGTTATGAATACAATTGATTGACTCGTATTTACAGTCTTTTACTTTCTACTGAAACAAATATATAATAATACAATATCACTTATTTTTAAACATGATTCGACATCTACATGAAAAGTAATGATTTTGAATCCTAAATTAAACAAGTATTTTAACTATTCACAATATTTTTAATACTCAAAATTCTAAATATCATAATTGTAAATTCCAAAGATGCCGAGCATAAACATACCTTATGTGTTAGAGATCTACAGTACCCATCCAATTGTAGTGTGATAAGACGAAATTAGTTCTAGATTTAAATGGTTAATAATGTTTTTTTGGCTACTTCGAACAAAGTAAGCCAAAACAGTAAAATCAAATATTTTGTTAGTGTTTGAGGAGAAAGTAAAAGACAGTAAATCAATTGTATTCATAACAATGATAGAGGGGCCTTTATATAGGCATTACAATGAGAGTCCTTCCATACATAGGATTCCTAGATAAGGTAAGACATCTAATAGGATCCTACTACCTCTAGAAGGATCTGGAACCTTCCATCTATGTATCTACAATCAGTATTAGGTAAGACACATCACGGGAATAATAATTCCCGGAACACTCCCCCTGTGTCGAGCACTAATACAACAATGGTGCAGAAGATGTTGCCTTCGTAAAAACCTATTCCAAGCCAAAACAAAACCCCATGGGAAAAACAAAGGCTTGATGAGGAAAAGATTGCAACGCACCAACATAACATGTCATGTATACTCCCGATGTATGCATAACGACTCCCACGATGAGTACCTCAAATCATAGGAGTCGGATGCCAAGTTGCCCTCACAACTATACCAAGGAAAACCTGGTGAAAATATCTCTTGGTTTAAGTTGAGCAGTATACAACGCATCATTTGTATGGATGTTCTCATAGGTCGCCTCGTTAAAAACCTTACCAAGTGAAAACCCAATGGGCAAAAACAAACCTTGGTCTAAGGACACAAAGAGCGCGACACATCCAAAGAGCAGAGTCGCTAAAGACTTATCAAGATTTCCAAAGTCTTGACCACCATGCACTCAATCGATCATAACTTCTTCGATTCAATAGGTATCAACGAAATCAAGAACTTATGAAAACTAGACACCCATAGCTTTTCATTCACATACAAGACGTAACCTAGATCGACCGAAAGCATCACAAAGCTCTATCGAAGTTGACTCAGCAAATTACCGGACATATCCTGTCCTACTTTGCAACAATAGTCATATGTCACTCAACATGATGGATGTGATCAAATGGTTGGTTTCCTTGGAAAGTAGACACAAACCTTTCCAATGGCACCAATTTCACCATTTTCCATCAAGTGAGCTGCCCTATAGGTCATATGGGAGATAGACCAACACATTCTGGGCAGATTCGGGTATCGATTTTCAAGTGTCCTTTTATCGAGATAGAGCGAGCTTCAAGCTTCTTGTCAATCACAGACATTGCGTGAGCGCATCCTAGGCCATCATCACAGTGGCTTTACCGGATTATTACGAATGAGTACATCGAGTCAAACATGAGTACATAATACCGTACTTTTCTCTTAAGACTGCATCATCACTTAAGTGAGCTAAGTCTTATGATGACTTCGACTAGTCATTGGGAATCATATAGGCATTATTTATCGTCTCTTAGGGAAACCGTCCCTTAGATTGCCTTAAACCGATTGATGAATACGCATCATCAAGTGTCCCAAGATCCTTTCATTCTTAACTTTGGATTTAGCGGAATCTCTTAGTCTCATAAGAGTACATCACTATAAACCCTTAGTTTTACACGCAAAAGCTTCATATCTCTTTCAAATCTAGTATATACTTAGTATGCTTTCCCGACAATCACTTGTCGACGCGCTCCGTGGTCAGGAGCCACTTGATTTGAGTCTGATCCACCACGAGATCCTTTAATCACTTAACTTAGTTCCCCACTAAGATAAGATTTAACCACAAGCTGCACGTCAGTTTTTGGGAAACTATCTAACTGAAAAGATAGTGGATGCTATAACATCCATTACGATAGCACAACTAAGTTTCGTGTCATCGTAGTCGATTCCAGTGCGTTCATGAGAAACCTCGCGCCATGAGGTGAGTTTAACTCCTTCTCTCACTCGCTTTAACAAAGTTTACGGATAGATCTTATCTTTGGAGTGTCGGTACCACTTCAACAAAGGGCTATCACTTTGTTTATACTAGAGTCGCATATGTTTCCATTTTAGGCCAAGGCTACAACGTTGTAGATTTTCAACGAAGTATGGTTCGATTAAACTCACATTCCACGTCCTCATGTACCGGCTTTATTCATAGAGTACTCTTTATGGATTGGCATTCATTGAGGCGTCCCCCAATAATGACTATAATCCAGAATCACATGAGACGGATGAGTTCATTTGATCATATGATCAAGTTTCATGTACCAAGCTCGCATACATTCTTAGCGAGAGTATTTATCGAACCAAGTGGCATCCCAATACTCTATGAGATCCACGGCCTAGTAACACCATCTACCACAATTTGTGGTGTTACCATATCACCATTTATAGGTGACGAACGTCCATGACCGAACACAATCCTTGCGCATGTTTGCGGCATGTATTTAATCTCGTCACTTTAGGGAACTTGGTGAGACACGAGGGACAAACTACGACAATTTCCAAGTCGTTCTACTCGAACATGATCGTCGCATCTCCCCTAACGACGGGAAGACTGGCTCATCAAAGTGACTTTCGAGATCGTCTCGCCAAGGTATATTTTAAGCGGACTATGAGTGAAAGCGCATGTCATATTCATCATTTATAACCCGTCATAATGCGTTGTGGTGACGCACTTTTGGCACATGAACATGTGGACGATAAAGGTTTTCGATTGTTAACACAATCAGCTTAACAAAATGCATATGGTTACACTTGTAACTAAGCATTTGAATGATGATAGGTATAGGTGAATATGACATGTTGACCTATGCTACATAGCCGTAGCTACTGGTCTTGAGAATTCAACAAAACCGCCACCATGCACCACCGGGATCGAACATAAAGAAACGATTGAACCGATGATAGGCCGTTGGTTTTATCGAACCTCTAATGCTTTCTTGAAGAGTTCACTCCCTTCACCAGCCCCAAACACCTCAAAATTTCGTGAGCATGTATAAACGGGTGTTTAGGATTCCAAAACCATCAACCTTGTGGTCAGAAATCGGTCAAAATGACATCGAACTAGTTGATAGGACGGCTGGTGGTATGTGAAAACTTCATTTAAGTGGTTCACCTCCTTCCAAGTCTCCAAATAGCACCAAAATTTGTGAGAATGTAGCCTTGGCTATTAGGAAGTATTTGTTAAAATTTCACTTTAAGACTTGGTCTAAAAAGTGGGTGAACCGACCTTTACAATGACTGGTCCGCAAGTTGGACAACCATAAACTCAGGTTTCATCAACTTATCAGTCATTGTCAAAGGAACCACATAACATATAAATGTTATTACTTGAGTACGACCATTTGTGAACACCATCATAGCATCATAAGCCACTCAGGCTAATACTTATGATCATGTATGTATAAGGACTCGGTGAAAAGGGAGGACTCAGCACCATGCTTATGCGAGTCGCTACATTATTCTCTTTAGCATAGGAGGGTGTCGTCTCCTAATCGTGCCAAAGAATAGGCTTAAATCAATGAAGATGGCTAAGAAGGATCATTGGGGGGGGGTCTTTGGCGTCACACATGTTTATTAAAACAAGACGCGAATGACATAAATATCATCATCGGTCATGAGCCTTTCTCACGACTCCACCAACGTACTTTGGTGTCTTTGATCCAACTGATTTCTTTGTTCAAATAAAATGATGTCCATGACAATACCGTGGTATATGGATCATCAAATTGTCCAAATTCCGGACTATTAAAGCCTAAATGTGTCAATGTCCCAATACATCTTCTGGTTACACAAACCGATGCAAGCCGGACCATATTGACTCATGAATATTTTTCCTTTCACATATCCAATACAAGTGATGCATAAGATTTTATTCTCACAAATCACAATGAGATGCTATGAGTGATACACTTTGGCATATATATCATCGAGTCATAACATGATTGAATTGTTACGGAACATATGTGACTAGAAAATGCCATTCGGCATTCAACAACTTGAGCATCATACCGCTCATTGATTGTGATGACCTACTCATCATAGTCACAATGGATTTATAAACCGAAATCCAAAAATATCATGTTCCTTGAAAATAGCTTAATACGCACTCAATTTCGCTTGCAAAGTTTTATAATCATGAGCATAGCGAATACTCTAACAACATAGAGATTTTATGTTTGATATGATCAAAATGATCTATCATCATAACATGGCAAGGTTATATGCCTAAAGGGCAAAATTACGACACAAGCATGGTGTAACACTACCATGCACACGCTCGACCTTCTTATAAGGGTGCGTATTTTGGGCTTCCCCAAGGAAACTGTTTTTCAACATTTGAAAGATGATAGTTTAGCGTATAACGCATACCAAAAACTGCATCATCTATGGCAAATTCGGCCAAAAAGAGGTTAAAAAATATGTGTCATAAGACCACTTGCAAATTTAAGATGGGAACCAAGTTGGTTGGGACAAAAGTTAGCACAATCGCTGGAAAAAAATTCCGCGCAGCTTGACCTTTATTCACTAAAACAGCGATAACTCCCTTGTTAGGAAGGCTATGGACGAACGGTCAAATGTTCTGGAAACTAGACTTCCGTATCTTTCTATCCATATATTGTGCACCACACGGATCATTAAACTCAGATCACAGTGCATGTTTTAATTGGCTGTTTAGTTTTTCCCAAGTTTAGTGAGAAAACAAGGTTGAGACCATATCCAATGGCATAAGTGTTGATGCAATAACATGGCAATGACAGCCATATGTGCGTTTAAACGCAGCAGGGTGTTCGATTTCTTATCTCGACTAATGATCCTTTCGGTAACTCCAACTTGGTAGACTTGCAGAGAAAGTAGGAATGTCGGTACAGCTAAGGCTGTTTAAAAACCACTGATTCCGTTTGAACTTTCAAAGCATTAACAAATACCAAGGAGGATGCGCCTAGTCATGATCAAAAGTGTAGACAAAATCTACCAAAGTTCATCAAATCAACCAATTATTTTAATTCTCAATTTGCAAGTATACGTCATAATAGCCATGTTATATGGATGCAACGCGGTGCATCAATACTAAGCATTTTGAACCATGAGACATAATGAATATACCATAACCAACTTGTCTTGACCATCCAATAAGATCGACTAAACATAGTCAAATGTATAAGGCACATGCCTTTACAAATACTCGGAAAAGTATTCGGACCTATAGTCATACGAACTATAATCGAGGTCAACGAATTCATGTATTTACCGCAATATGCCATTGCCTTACATGTTAAAATTCATGAGAATTACTCGTACATTCTTCCATATATCATATTGCAATGAGACGATACATGTCTACACCCACATGCAATATTTTATTTTTAATAAGCTGAAAGATGGAGTTTTCCAAGTATGGGATTGGGTCAAGACCAACGTGGTGGTCGCTCAATTCAACGTGACAATTCCGTCACAAATCGATTTTAACCACGACATATCCGTCGCAATCGATGTTTGTCCCATTTGTATGTCACAAATCCGTGACTAATCATGAACGAGTCATAACTTTACCGTTACCGACAATGTTCGTTTTATTTAATTGTTGGTTTAAAATCGACAAAACGGCGACATCAAATCTCACCCAAAACGTGGTGTATGCAACAACCACAACTATCGACTTTCAAAAATTATCCGTGACTCCCCAGATCACACGCTTTACTTCGACATCCGAGAGTGATACCACCTCTCATTGTCTCATCCACCGCAAAGTAGTGTGGGAGATAAAGAACCCAAATACCCAATTGCCCCCAAAAAAAAATTTCCAAAAAGAGAGGAATTGAAAAACGAGAACTTTAATAAAGTCTTACGGGTACTTGGTTTCATATATGCTTTGATCCTTGAACGGGAGATTCTCTCCATATGAGCAACATATTTCCGTGGGTACTCCGTTCTATATTTACTTTGATCCTTGAACGGGATAAATATGACTTTTTCTCCATAGCGTGCACATCATCATGAGCGACGTATTTTCCTATATACACGTAAAACATAAACATGTAAGATTCATAAGTGTACAAATTAATGAACAAATGAATCATTGAGTAGGAAAAAAATGGAGAGTTGAGAAATGCCCGGATAGGGCTACTGGGCTCAATAATTCGGCCGAAAAAGGACTCGAGCGCGGCGATGCAGCAGCTCGGTATTGGATGAGGTCGGATCTCCAAATTTCTTCGTAAAAATCTGCTTCTGTTCGGCAGTAGATTCAGTAATCAATATTACACAGAATCCGATCTCCACCGTTGAATATACAGATATTTGTGTTGGGAAGTTGCTGCCAAAATTTCTATGTTGTTAGAGTGTTCGCTATGCTCATGTTTGTAAAATTTTGCAAGCGAAATTGAGTGCGTATTAATCTATTTCCAAGGAACACAATATTTTTGGATTTCATGTTATAAATCCATTATGACTATGATGACTAGGTCATCACAATCAATGAGTAGTACAATGCTCAAGTTATTGAATGCCGAATGGCGTTTTCTAGTCACATATGTTCCGTAACAATTGAACCATGTTAAGACTCGATGATATATATGCCAAAGTATATCACTCATAGCATCTCATTGTGATTTGTGAGAAATAAAATCTTATGCATCACTTGTATTGGATATGTGAAAAGAAAAATATTCATGGTCAATATGGCCCGACTTGCATCTCTTTTTGTAACCAGAAGACGTATTAGGATATTGACATATTTCGGCTTTAATAGTCCGTAATTTGGACAGTTTGATGATCCATATACCACGGTATTGCCATGGACATCATTTTTTATTTGAATAAAGAAACTAGCTGGATCAAAGACACCAAAGTACGTTGGTGGAGTCGTGAGCAGGGCTCATGACCGATGATGATAGTTATGTCATTCGCCTCTTGCTTTCATAAGCATGTGTGACACCAAAGACCCCGATGATCCTTCTTAGCCATGTTCATTGATTTAAGCCTATTCTTTGGCACGATTAGAGATGACACCCTCCTATGCTAAAGAGAATAATGTAGCGACTCGCATAAGCATGGTGCTGAGTCATTCCTTTTCACCGAGTCCTTATACATGCATGATCATAAGTATTAGCCTGGGTGGCTTATGATGCTATGATGGTGTTCACAAATGGTCGTACTCAAGTAATAAAATTTATATGTTATGTGGTTCCTTTGACAATGATTGATAAGTTGATGAAACCTGAGTTTATGGTTGTCCAACTTGCGGACCAGTGATTGTAAAGGTCGGTTCACCCACTTTTAGACCAATTCTTAAATTGAAATTTTAACGAGTACTTCCTAACATACAAGGCTACATTCTCACAAATTTTGGTGCCATTTGAAAACTCGGAAGGAGGTGAACCACTTAAATGAAGTTTTCACATACCACCAGCCATTCCAACGACCAGTTCGATGTCATTTTGACCAGTTTCTGACCACAAGGTTCATGGTTTTGGAATCCTAACACCCGTTTATACATGCTCACGAAATTTTGAGGTGTTCGGGGCTGGTGAAGGGAGTGAACTCTGCAAGAAAGTACTAGAGATTCAATAAAACCAACGACCTATTATCGGTTCAATCATTTCTTTATGTTCGATCCCGGTGGTGCATGGTGGCGGTTTTGTTGGATTCTCAAGACCAGTAGCTACGGTTATGTAGCATAGGTCAACATGTCATATTCACCTATACCTATCATCATTTAAATGCATAGTTACAAGTGTAACAGTATGCATTTTGTTAACTAGATTGTGTTAACAATGAAAACCTTTATCGTCCATATGTTCATGTACCAAAGTGCGTCACCACAATGCATTATGACGGGTTATAAATGATGAATATGACATGCGCTTTCACTCATAGTCCGCTTAAAATAAACCTTGGAAGATGATCTCGTAAGTCACTTTGATGAGCAGTCTTCCCGTCGTTAGGGGGAGATGCGAACAATCATCTTCGAGTAGAATGACTTGTAATTGTCGTAGTTTGTCCCTACTATGCCTCACCAAGTTCCCTAAAGTGACGAGATTAAATACATGCTGAAAAAATGTCTGCAAGGAATATGTCTGGTCATGGACGTTCGTCATCTATAAATGGTGATATGGTAACACCACAAAATGTGGTAGATGGTGTTACTAGGCGGTGGATCTCATAGAGTATTGGGATGCCACTTGGTTCGATAAATACTCTCGCTAAGAATGTATGCGAGTTTGGTACATGAAACTTGATCATCTGATCAAATGAACTCATTCGTCTCATGTGATTCTGGATTATAGTCATCATTGGGGGACGCCTCAATGAATGCCAATCCATAAAGAGTACTTTATGAATAAAGCTGGTACATGAGGACGTGGAATGTGAGTTCAGTCGAACCGTACTTCATTGAAAATCTACAACATTGTAGCCTTGGCCTAAAATGGAAACATATGCGACTCCATTATAAACAAAGTGATAGCCCTTTGTTGAAGTGGTGCCGACATTCCAAAGATAAGATCTATCTGTATACTTTGTTAAAGCGAGTGAGAGAAGGAGTTAAACTCACCTCATGGTGCGAGGTTTCTCATGGACGCACTGGAATCGACTACGATGACACAAAAATTAGTTGTGCAATCGTAATGGATGTTATAGCATCCACTATCTTTCAGTTAGATAGTTTCCCACAAACTGACGTGCAGCTTGTGGTTAAATATTATCTTAGTGGGGAACTAAGTTAAGTGATAAAAAAGATCTCGTGGTGGATCAGACTCAAATTAAGTGGCTCCTGACCACGGAGCGCATCGACAAGTGATTGTCGGGAACGCATACTAAGTATATACTTAATTTGTAAGAGATATGAAGCTTTTGCGTGTAAAACTAAAGGTTTATAGTGCTAAGAGATTCCGCTAAATCCAAAGTTAAGAATGAAATGATCTTGGGGACACTTGATGATGCGTATTCATCAATCGGTTTAAGGCAATTTAAGGGACGGTTTCCCTAAGAGACGATAAAGTAATGCTTATATGATTCCCGATGATTAGTCGAAGTCATCATAAGACTTGGCTCACTTAAGTGATAATGCAGTCTTAAAAGAAAAGTACAGTATTATGTACTCATATTTGACTCGATGTACTCATTCGTAAAAATCCGGTAAAGCCACTGTGATGATGGCCTAGGATGCGCTCACGCAATGTCTGTGATTGACAAGAAGCTTGAAGCTCTCTCTATCTCGATAAAAGGACACTTGAATATTGATACCCGAATTTGCTCTGAATGTATTGGTCTATCTCCCATATGACCTATATGGTAGCTCACTTGCTGGAAAATGGTGAAATTGGTACCATTGGAAATGTTTGTGTCTACTTTCCAAAGAAACCAACCATTTGATCACATCCATCATGTTGAGTGGCATATGACTATTGTTGCAAAGTAGGACATACTATGTCTGGTAATTTGCTGAGTCAACTTCGATAGAGCTTTGTGATCTGCTCAGGTCGATCTAGGTTATGTACTGTATGTGAATGAAAAGCTATGGGTGTCTAGTTTTCATAAGTTCTTACAGTTTCGTTGATACCTATTGAATCGAAGAAGTTATGAATGATTTAGTGCATGGAGATCAAGACTTTAGAAAACTTGATTTTCGGATAAGTCTTTAGCGACTCTGCACTTTGGATGTGTCGCGCTCTTTTTGTCCTTAGACCAAGGTTTGTTTTTTCCCATTGGGTTTTCACTTGGTAAGGTTTTTAACGAGGCGACCTATATACAAATGATGCGTTGTACTTCTGTTCAACTTAGACCAAGAGGTATTTTTTCCACTGGGTTTTTCCTTGGTATAGTTGTGAGGGAAACTTGGCATCCGACTCCTATGATTTGAGATACTCGTCAGGGGGAGTCACTATGTATACATCATGGGGAGTATACATGACATGTTATGTTGGTGCGTTGCAATCTTTTCCTCATCAAGCCGTTATTTTTCCCATGGGGTTTTGTTTTGGCTTGGAATAGGTTTTTACGAAAGCAACATCTTCTGCACCATTGTTGTATTAGTGCTCGACACAGGGGGAGTATTTCGAGAATTATTATTCCCGTGATGTGTACCTAATACTGGTTGTAGATACATAGATGGAAGGTTCTAAATCCTTCTAGAGGTAGTAGGATCCTATTGGATGTCTTACCTTATCTAGGAATCCTATGTATGGAAGGACTCTCATTGTAATGCCTATTTAAAGGCCCCTCTATCAGTGTTATGAATACAATTGATTGACTCGTATTTACAATCTTTTACTTTATCCTGAAACAAATATATAATAATACAATATCACTTATTTTTAAACATGATTCGACATCTACATGAAAAGTAATGATTTTGAATCCTAAATTAAACAAGTATTTTAACTATTCACAATATTTTTAATACTCAAAATTCTAAATATCATAATTCTAAATTCCATAGATGCCGAGCATAAACATACCTTATGTGTTGGAGATCTACAGTACCCATCCAATTGTAGTGTGATAAGACGAAATTAGTTCTAGATTTAAATGGTTAATAATGTTTTTTTGGGTACTTCGAACAAAGTAAGCCAAAACAGTAAAATCAAATATTTTGTTAGTGTTTGAGGAGAAAGTAAAAGACAACAAATCAATTGTATTCATAACAATGATAGAGGGGCCTTTATATAGGCATTACAATGAGAGTCCTTCCATACATAGGATTCCTAGATAAGGTAAGACATCTAATAGGATCCTACTACCTCTAGAAGGATCTGGAACCTTCCATCTATGTATCTACAATCAGTATTAGGTAAGACACATCACAAGAATAATAATTCCCGGAACACTCCCCCTGTGTCGAGCACTAATACAACAATGGTGCAGAAGATGTTGCCTTCGTAAAAACCTATTCCAAGCCAAAACAAAACCCCATGGGAAAAACAAAGGCTTGATGAGGAAAAGATTGCAACGCACCAACATAACATGTCATGTATACTCCCCCTGATGTATGCATAACGACTCCCCCTGATGAGTACCTCAAATCATAGGAGTCGGATGCCAAGTTGCCCTCACAACTATACCAAGGAAAAACCCAGTGGGAAAAATATCTCTTGGTTTAAGTTGAATGTATACAACGCATCATTTGTATGGATGTTCTCATAGGTCGCCTCGTTAAAAACCTTACCAAGTGAAAACCCAATGGGAAAAAACAAACCTTGGTCTAAGGACAAAAAGAGCGCGACACATCCAAAGTGCAGAGTCGCTAAAGACTTATCAAGTTTTCCAAAGTCTTGAACTCCATGCACTAAGTCAGTCATAACTTCTTCGATTCAATAGGTATCAACAAAACTGTAAGAACTTATGAAAACTAGACACCCATAGCTTTTCATTCACATACAGTACGTAACCTAGATCGACCTGAGCAGATCACAAAGCTCTATCGAAGTTGACTCAGCAAATTACCGGACATATCCCGTCCTACTTTGCAACAATAGTCATATGTCACTCAACATGATGGATGTGATCAAATGGTTGGTTTCCTTGGAAAGTAGACACAAACCTTTCCAATGGCACCAATTTCACCATTTTCCATCAAGTGAGCTGCCCTGTAGGTCATATGGGAGATAGACCAACACATTCTGGGCAGATTCGGGTATCAGTTTTCAAGTGTCCTTTTTATCGAGATAGAGCGAGCTTCAAGCTTCTTGTCAATCACAGACATTGCGTGAGCGCATCCTAGGCCATCATCACAGTGGCTTTACCGGATTATTACGAATGAGTACATCGAGTCAAATATGAGTACATAATACCGTACTTTTCTCTTAAGACTGCATCATCACTTAAGTGAGCCAAGTCTTATGATGACTTCGACTAGTCATTGGGAATCATATAGGCATTACTTTATCGTCTCTTAGGGAAACCGTCCCTTAGATTTCCTTAAACCGATTGATGAATACGCATCATCAAGTGTCCCAAGATCCTTTCATTCTTAACTTTGGATTTAGCGGAATCTCTTAGTCTCATAAGAGTACATCACTATAAACCCTTAGTTTTACACGCAAAAGCTTCATATCTCTTCCAAATCTAGTATATACTTAGTATGCATTCCCGACAATCACTTGTCGACGCGCTCCGTGGTCAGGAGCCACTTGATTTGAGTCTGATCCACCACGAGATCCTTTAATCACTTAACTTAGTTCCCCACTAAGATAAGATTTAACCACAAGCCGCACGCGCTTTTGGGAAACTATCTAATCGAAAAGATAGTGGATGCTATAACATCCATTACGATAGCACAACTAAGTTTCGTGTCATCGTAGTCGATTCGATGCGTTCATGAGAAACCTCGCGCCATGAGGTGAGTTTAACTCCTTCTCTCACTCGCTTTAACAAAGTTTACGGATAGATCTTATCTTTGGAGTGTCGGTACCACTTCAACAAAGGGCTATCACTTTGTTTATACTAGAGTCGCATATGTTTCCATTTTAGGCCAAGGCTACAACGTTGTAGATTTTCAACGAAGTATGGTTCGATTAAACTCACATTCCACGTCCTCATGTACCGGCTTTATTCATAGAGTACTCTTTATGGATTGGCATTCATTGAGGCGTCCCCCAATAATGACTATAATCCAGAATCACATGAGACGGATGAGTTCATTTGATCATATGATCAAGTTTCATGTACCAAGCTCGCATACATTCTTAGCGAGAGTATTTATCGAACCAAGTGGCATCCCAATACTCTATGAGATCCACGGCCTAGTAACACCATCTACCACAATTTGTGGTGTTACCATATCACCATTTATAGGTGACGAACGTCCATGACCGGACACAATCCTTGCAGACATGTTTGCAGCATGTATTTAATCTCGTCACTTTAGGGAACTTGGTGAGACACAGTAGGGACAAACTACGACAATTTCCAAGTCGTTCTACTCGAACATGATCGTTCGCATCTCCCCCTAACGACGGGAAGACTGGCTCATCAAAGTGACTTTCGAGATCGTCTGCCAAGGTATATTTTAAGCGGACTATGAGTGAAAGCGCATGTCATATTCATCATTTATAACCCGTCATAATGCGTTGTGGTGACGCACTTTTGGCACATGAACATGTGGACGATAAAGGTTTTCAGTTGTTAACACAATCCAGTTAACAAAATGCATATGGTTACACTTGTAACTAAGCATTTGAATGATGATAGGTATAGGTGAATATGACATGTTGACCTATGCTACATAGCCGTAGCTACTGGTCTTGAGAATTCAATAAAACCGCCACCATGCACCACCGGGATCGAACATAAAGAAACGATTGAACCGATGATAGGCCGTTGGTTTTATCGAACCTCTAATGCTTTCTTGAAGAGTTCACTCCCTTCACCAGCCCCAAACACCTCAAAATTTCGTGAGCATGTATAAACGGGTGTTTAGGATTCCAAAACCATCAACCTTGTGGTCAGAAATCGGTCAAAATGACATCGAACTAGTTGATAGGACGGCTGGTGGTATGTGAAAACTTCATTTAAGTGGTTCACCTCCTTCCAAGTCTCCAAATAGCACCAAAATTTGTGAGAAGGTAGCCTTGGCTGTTAGGAAGTATTTGTTAAAATTTCACTTTAAGACTTGGTCTAAAAAGTGGGTGAACCGACCTTTACAATGACTGGTCCGCAAGTTGGACAACCATAAACTCAGGTTTCATCAACTTATCAATCATTGTCAAAGGAACCACATAACATATAAATGTTATTACTTGAGTACGACCATTTTTGAACACCATCATAGCATCATAAGCCACTCAGGCTAATACTTATGATCATGTATGTATAAGGACTCGGTGAAAAGGGAGGACTCAGCACCATGCTTATGCGAGTCGCTACATTATTCTCTTTAGCATAGGAGGGTGTCGTCTCCTAATCGTGCCAAAGAATAGGCTTAAATCAATAAACATGGCTAAGAAGGATCATTGGGGGGGGGGGGTCTTTGGCGTCACACATGTTTATTAAAACAAGACGCGAATGACATAAATATCATCATCGGTCATGAGCCTTTCTCACGACTCCACCAACGTACTTTGGTGTCTTTGATCCAACTGGTTTCTTTGTTCAAATAAAATGATGTCCATGACAATACCGTGGTATATGGATCATCAAATTGTCCAAATTCCGGACTATTAAAGCCTAAATGTGTCAATGTCCCAATACATCTTCTGGTTACACAAACCGATGCAAGCCGGACCATATTGACTCATGAATATTTTTCCTTTCACATATCCAATACAAGTGATGCATAAGATTTTATTCTCACAAATCACAATGAGATGCTATGAGTGATACACTTTGGCATATATATCATCGAGTCATAACATGATTGAATTGTTACGGAACATATGTGACTAGAAAATGCCATTCGGCATTCAACAACTTGAGCATCATACCGCTCATTGATTGTGATGACCTACTCATCATAGTCACAATGGATTTATAAACCGAAATCCAAAATATCATGTTCCTTGAAAATAGCTTAATACGCACTCAATTTCGCTTGCAAAGTTTTATAATCATGAGCATAGCGAATACTCTAACAACATAGAGATTTTATGTTTGATATGATCAAAATGATCTATCATCATAACATGGCAAGGTTATATGCCTAAAGGGCAAAATTACGACACAAGCATGGTGTAACACTACCATGCACACGCTCGACCTTCTTATAAGGGTGCGTATTTTGGGCTTCCCAAGGAAGCTGTTTTTCAACATTTGAAAGATGATAGTTTAGCGTATAACGCATACCAAAAACTGCATCATCTATGGCAAATTCGGCCAAAAAGAGGTTAAAAAATATGTGTCATAAGACCACTTGCAAATTTAAGATGGGAACCAAGTTGGTTGGGACAAAAGTTAGCACAATCGCTGGAAAAAAATTCCGCGCAGCTTGACCTTTATTCACTAAAACAGCGATAACTCCCTTGTTAGGAAGGCTATGGACGAACGGTCAAATGTTCTGGAAACTAGACTTCCGTATCTTTCTATCCATATATTGTGCACCACACGGATCATTAAACTCAGATCACAGTGCATGTTTTAATTGGCTGTTTAGTTTTTCCCAAGTTTAGTGAGAAAACAAGGTTGAGACCATATCCAATGGCATAAGTGTTGATGCAATAACATGGCAATGACAGCCATATGTGCGTTTAAACGCAGCAGGGTGTTCGATTTCTTATCTCGACTAATGATCCTTTCGGTAACTCCAACTTGGTAGACTTGCAGAGAAAGTAGGAATGTCGGTACAGCTAAGGCTGTTTAAAAACCACTGATTCCGTTTGAACTTTCAAAGCATAAACAAATACCAAGGAGGATGCGCCTAGTCATGATCAAAAGTGTAGACAAAATCTACCAAAGTTCATCAAATCAACCAAGTATTTTAATTCTCAATTTGCAAGTATACGTCATAATAGCCATGTTATATGGATGCAACGCGGTGCATCAATACTAAGCATTTTGAACCATGAGACATAATGAATATACCATAACCAACTCGTCTTGACCATCCAATAAGATCGACTAAACATAGTCAAATGTATAAGGCACATGCCTTTACAAATACTCGGAAAAGTATTCGGACCTATAGTCATACGAACTATAATCGAGGTCAACGAATTCATGTATTTACCGCAATATGCCATTGCCTTACATGTTAAAATTCATGAGAATTACTCGTACATTCTTCCATATATCATATTGCAATGAGACGATACATGTCTACACCCACATGCAATATTTTATTTTTAATAAGCTGAAAGATGGAGTTTTCCAAGTATGGGATTGGGTCAAGACCAACGTGGTGGTCGCTCAATTCAACGTGACAATTCCGTCACAAATTGATTTTAACCACGACATTTCCGTCGCAATCGATGTTTGTCCCATTTGTATGTCACAAATCCGTGACTAATCATGAACGAGTCATAACTTTACCGTTACCGACAATGTTCGTTTTATTTAATTGTTGGTTTAAAATCGACAAAATGGCGACATCAAATCGCACCCAAAACGTGGTGTATGCAACAACCACAACTATCGACTTTCAACAATTATCCGTGACTCCCCCAGGACCGTCACACAGTTTACTTCGACATCCGAGAGTGATACCACCTCTCATTGTCTCATCCAGCGCAAAGTAGCGTGGGAGATAAAGAACCCAAATACCCAATTGCCCCCAAAAAAAAATTTCCCAAAAGAGAGGAATTGAAAAACGAGAACTTTAATAAAGTCTTACGGGTACTTGGTTTCATATATGCTTTGATCCTTGAACGGGAGATTCTCTCCATATGAGCAACATATTTCCGTGGGTACTCCGTTCTATATTTACTTTGATCCTTGAACGGGATAAATATGACTTTTTCTCCATAGCGTGCACATCATCATGAGCGACGTATTTTCCTATATACACGTAAAACATAAACATGTAAGATTCATAAGTGTACAAATTAATGAACAAATGAATCATTGAGTAGGAAAAAAATGGAGAGTTGAGAAATGCCCGGATAGGGCTACTGGGCTCAATAATTCGGCCGAAAAAGGACTCGAGCGCGGCGATGCAGCAGCTCGGTATTGGATGAGGTCGGATCTCCAAATTTCTTCGTAAAAATCTGCTTCTGTTCGGCAGTAGATTCAGTAATCAATATTACACAAAATCCGATCTCCACCGTTGAATATACAGATATTTGTGTTGGGAAGTTGCTGCCAAAATTTCACACCGATCCGACGGTTAACGAAACGGGAAACGTGATTTTCGTACGACTGCGTTGTGCAGAAAATTCTCGCGCGGAAATTCTCGTCTCTCGGCTTTTTTTTTTTTCGATTTTGATAGGTTTTGTCTCAATTGCACTAGGTTTTCAAGCATTAAATATCACGTGCATAAAACCGTTTCGACGATCCGGCGATGCTTCGATCAGATCGGGTCGCAGCCTTAGGCAACAGTTGGCTTGGATGAAAACGGGACTGTCGAGCAGATCGGGTCGGCAACCTGGTCGGGTCACAACCGGACTGGACTGGAGCTGGTCGGCGGCGGAGGCGGAGTCTTGGCGGCGGCGCAACAGCGGTCTTCAGGCGGCTTTAGGCGAATCTGGCGCGCGGTCGCGCGCGATGGGCTTGATCCGGTGGTGGCTGGCAGCAGACGGCGGACGGCGGTGGTCCGGCGGCGGAGGCGGCGGTGCTCGGCGGGCGTCTGGCAGCGGTCGGCTTGGATGATTTTTTTTTTTTTCGTTCGAGCTACGTGCTGATAACGTGTTTGAGGAGAAAGTAAAAGACAACAAATCAATTGTATTCATAACAATGATAGGGGGGCCTTTATATAGGCATTACAATGAGAGTCCTTCCATACATAGGATTCCTAGATAAGGTAAGACATCTAATAGGATCCTACTACCTCTAGAAGGATCTGGAACCTTCCATCTATGTATCTACAATCAGTATTAGGTAAGACACATCACGGGAATAATAATTCCCGGAACAGTTAGCATATTTTTGAATTAAATTAGATTATAGTTGATGATACAGAAGGAAAAAAATTTACTTATTTGAAGTTTTCTTTATGCTTTGAGGAAAAAACAACTACAAATTCAAAATTGAATAGTACTCTCCGTCCACGAAAAATATAATCGAGAGGAAGTGGTACGGGCTTTAATAAAATGGAAAAGAGATATATATTTTAAGTGGAAAAGTGGAAGAAATATGTATTTTTAAGTGCAGAAAGAGTTATATTTCAAGTGAGGTCATTTTCATTTACGAAAAGGCCACATTTTTCGTGGACGGTCCAAAAAAATAAGACCACACTTTTCGTGGACGAAGAGAGTACTATTATTAGTGAATACATCAAACTAGTATCAGGCCTATTTTGGCTTTAAAGATATGAAGTTCTTATACATAATGTTGGAATTTTGGTCGTAGAAACTTGCTGGGCGGAAAATTAAATTACAACTGGAAAATAAAATTACAACTCGAAATCCAGAAACTACAGAACTCGAGACAGAATTGAAAATACAATGAAAAAAAGAAATGGAATCTGAACTAACAAGAAGCGAACTAGAAATACAAGTAAATAACCGAAACAACAAAAACTAGAAACGAAACCAGATTGTTGTAGAAGTCGCCCGAAGATGCCTTCTGCCCGCAAGACGAGAAACGCCCCGGTAGTGTTCACGGATTGGCGACTCGTCCCCCAAAGGTCAACGAATTTACGTCTCTACAGTAGCAACACCGCAAACTGGAGAGCTCCGACGAACTGGAAGAGGTGAGGACAAAGCTCTGACTTATGAAATGCAGAGAATGCTGAAAAACTGTTTGAGTGTAATGTTCGTTTTTCCAAGTGTATGGAATGCAATGAGCATGCACCTATATATATAGGCATCTCACCTGCAGGGGATTTAAACACAGCACCAATGGCTGTCATAATGCAGGCATTCATGCCTGCATTGAACACTGGAGTTACACAATTTAAATGCAGTGGTTACTGCCCGTTTTGAATTTAAACAAGCAGCCTTAACTCCTCCTCATAACACCTGGGAGGTTACTGCTCGTTTTTTGCTCAGTTTGAACAGTCAGGATGCACCTAGACTGTAATCATCTACTTAACCGCTTGAGGGATGTACCTGGATATCCTTATGTGCACATACGAGCCTAACTACGTTGTTGAGCTTGTCCAAAAAATTCTTTAGACAGGCCAAGGCCTAGCCCAAGGCCTAGCCCACGACCAGGCCCAAAGACCACCCAAAGACCAATTGCCAAGATCCAAGATCCAAGTCCAAGTCCAAGATCAAGGCCAAGGCCAAGGCCAAGGTCCACGGTCCACGGCATGTGGCTCGCGGCACGCGGCACGCGGCCACAGCCGAGGCCGAGGCGAGGTCGGAGGGCGGCGACGGCAGCGCGCGCATGCAGGCTTTAAGCCCGTACACACGTACCATTAATTATTACATGAATAAAGGTAAGTCCTTATATACTAGAATAATGATGGTTCATTATTCAATGTGGAATACCATCCCTCATTAATTCACAATTAAGTGACAAACTTTAATTCACTATTTCTCACTCACCGGGGATCGGTTTAGAGAAAGTGAATATACCACGATCATCTACTCGGAACGTAGATTGATCTTATGATATTTAATTTTACAAAATAAAATTAAAATCATTAACGATTCCAATAATCTCCCACATGAGTGAAAATAGCTCAAATGCAATATGCAGACTCAAGCTCAGTCCTCAAGAGGCGTTAAAGTATAAGGATAGGTAGTTCGTGATTTTGAACCTTTCATAGTTAACATCATCGGGTACACAGGCGGATTAGTGGCTTGATGCTTTGAACTATTCCCCCACGGCGTGCACCAAGACAATGGTGCTAACACTTCAACACCTCAACCTCATCCGTTCTCACATTTTGTGTCCTTTGCGGGCCTTGGACACCCCTTTGGATTAATAAGTGTATTTCATGAAGCAGCCCCCACTTCTCACTTATATAGGTGATTCTTTATCGAGTATCTTGCCATACCCAACCTCCTTGAGGTCTTTAGGAATCATTAAAAGTCATAGACTTAACCTCACCACTAGGCAAACTTTCAACACCCAATTGCTCTATAGGGAATAAACTTAGACGAGTGTTTCACATGAACTCTCATAGCTTAGTTCTCACATTGAACCAAGTTCTTGGGATCTGCAGTCATCTTGGTTGGGTTACCACTATGATAATTCTCAATTTGTGGATTTTAAACCCATTCCCTCTAGCAATTTATTCATTTGATCACGATTTAACCCTTTAGTTAGCGGATCCGGTAGATTATCTAGTGACCTCACGTAGTCAATAGAGATAATCCCACTTTTAATCAAATGTCTCACGGTATTATGGCGTCATCGAATATGTCGAGACTTTCCATTATACACGTTACTTCTCGCCCTACCAATAGCAGCTTGGCTATCACAGTGAATCATCACTACAGGCACTGGCTTTGACCAACATGGAATATCTTCTAGAAAGTTTCTGAGCCACTCGACTTCTTCACCAGCTTTCTCCAAAGCTATGAATTCCGATTCCATGGTGGATCGGGCTATACACATTTGTTTTGCGGACTTCCACGAGGCAGTTTCACCCCCAATGGTAAACACGTAACCACTTGTAGAAAATGAACTTTTCGTGTCGGATATCCAATTCGCATCACAATACCCTTCAAGTACCGGGGGGTATTTCGAATAGTGTAACCCAAGGTTTTGAGTATACTTTAAGTACCTCAAAACTCTAACGAGAGATTTCCAATGCTCTTTACTTGGATTGCTCGTGTAATGACTTAATTTGTTCACAGCGCAATCTAAATCGGGTCGAGTGCAATTTGTAAGATACATTAAATACCCAGTGACTCGTGCATATTCTTCTTGTGCAACGGGCTCCCCTCGATTTTTGCTCAAGTGAACATTTAACTATATTGGAGTCTTAGCCGGCAAGCTATCAAAAGCATTAAACTTCTTGAGAACTTTCTCGGCATAGTGAGATTGTGTCAAGATGATTCCATCTGATTTTCTCAAAATTTTCATTCCAAGAATCACATCGGCTAGCCCCATGTCTTTCATGTCAAAATTTCTTTTTAATATGTTCTTAGTATCGTTAATCACTTGTATATTGTTACCCATGATTAACATGTCATCTATATAAAGACACACCATAACATAGCCGTTATTAGTGTTCTTAATATAAACACATTTATCACACTCATTTATTTTAAAACCATTTGATAACATTACATTATCAAATTTTAAGTGCCACTGTAGTTGAGCTTGTTTCAATCCATATAGAGACTTAACGAGTTTGCATACCTTTTTCCCTTGTCCAGGTACTACAAACCCTTCAGGTTGTTCCATATATATCTCTTCATCCAGATCACCGTTCAGAAAAGCAGTCTTAACATCCATTTGATGAATCTCAAGATCGTGCAAAGCAGAAATCGCGAGAAGCACTCGAATAGATGTAATTCTCGTTACTGGTGAATAGGTATCGAAAAAATCATACCCTTCCTTCTGCTTGAAACCTTTGACTACTAAACGAGCTTTATACTTGTCAATTGAACCATCATCCTTGTACTTTCTTTTAAGGATCCATTTGTATCCTAAGGGCTTACAACCTTCAGGTAAATCAACCAAAATCCAAGTTTGGTTTTGTAAAATTGAGTCAATTTCACTCTGAACGGCTTCTTTTCAGAGCAACCCGTCTGGTCTGGAATAAGCTACTTTGATCGATGTTGGTTCTTCATCCAACATGAATGCTATGTAGTCAGGTCCAAATATCTTTTGTGTCCTAACCCTACTACCACGTCTCGGTTCTACATCTTCCAGATTAGATCTCGATCGCTTACGTTACTTTGGATCTACATCCACACGTTTTGAACTTGTTTCTTCATTTTCAACTCTATTGCTAGAATTGTTCTCAACTTTATCATTGTCCTTACAAGGATATATATTTTCAAAGAAAACAGCATTCCTTGATTCAATTGTTGTTCCCATAGTCATTTTCGGTACTTCTGACTTGTGGATAACAAACCGATAGGCACTACTGTTCAGTGCATATCCAATAAAGATACAGTCAACCGTCTTAAGACCGATTTTAACTTGTTTAGGTAGAGGTACCTCAACCTTAGACAAACACCCCCACACTTTGAGATATTTGTATGAAGGTTTTCTACCTTTCCACAACTCATAAGGAGTAACATTCTTAGTTTTGCGCAGAATCTTGTTCAATATGTAGTTGGCTGTCAAGACAGCTTCCCCCCACATGTTCTGGGGCAACCCTGAACTAATCAATAAGGCATTCATCATATCTTTAAGGATTTGATTCTTACGTTCAGCAACACCATTACATTGTGGTGCATATGTGTAATACCCATGAATTTCTCTTTCGGTAATTTTTCATTTTTGGCATTTTTTCTGATTTCCAGGACTCGCTTGCGAGTGTATCGACATTTTGATAATGTTTTGTTCTGCGTGTTTGGTCATCCGAGTTTGTTCCGGGGTTGTTTTACCCGAATCCGTGTTTTGAACGACTTTTTCCGCTATTTGGTTCATTTCGTGTGATGGTGGTTCGAAACTACGGTTTCGTGTTTCTTATAAGGCTGTTGAGCTTTGTTATGCGTGTTATAAGCTTTGGTTTGGTTGTTTGATGTCATATTGTGATTTGTGGATGTTTTGGGCCGTTTTGTAATTTCCCGAAGTTTGGGGTAATTACTTTCGTTGTCGTTATTCCGAACCTTCGGATAGTCGGAAGTGTGCTTCTTTTTAGCACTTAGATTCATCATCGTGAATGCTTCGTAACCATATGTTCGAATTATTAACAGGTTCGGATTTCGGCGTCGTTCGGGGTGGTTCGGACAGCAGCCTTCCCAAGCTGCTGTCCAGCAGGGTGTTACGGCCATAACATCCCACTACTTACGACTGTAATAGGCCTAATGTTACGGCCGTAATTCTCTTGCTGTTACGGCCGTAACAGCCCACTGTTTTAAAACAGCGGGCAGAGGACAGCAACCCTCATTTTCACTTCTCTTCATTTTGTTCGACGGGCGACGCATGGTTCTTCAAGGGGGCGATTTTGGAGTCTTGTAACTTCAAGCCTTCATCTTCCGTGAGTTCTTAGTGTTGATTAACATCATCAATCCATGTTCTTCATCATTGATTCGAGGTAAATTTCTTGAAACCCTTTTCTATGTATTTTTGAGAATCTTTATGATTCGAGTCGTTCTTTGTGAATCGTGGTGTTGTGTATCCTTATTCGGATATATTGATTATATTCCGGTGTTTTGATTCGTATTCTTATCGTGTTCGGGTTCGGGTGATGTTCTTGGGGAAGTATTGAACCCTAAGTGTTCGATCTTTTGTTTCTACGAATTCTTGTTGGGAATTTCGTATATTTTCCATCCTTCTTGCGATCGATTTCGTAGTAATTATGTTGTTCTTGTATTTTCAACCTAGTTGGAGGATTCGAAGGTTTCCGGTCGATCTTTCCCATTGCTCTGCGTGCTTTGGACTTGAGGCGAGTATCTCGTCTATATTCCTTATACTTTGAGAATGTGATGTGTCGTGAATTTAGCGTGGACTTGTTAGTGACGGTATATTTAACCGTAACTTATTTTTTACGAAGATGTGATTTTATGAAAGTAATTACGAACGTAAACTTGAGTTTCATGAAGAATGATAACAACCATTTCATATTATTTCGTGCTTAAAGTGGATACTAGAAATGAGTAGTTAACCGAGGAATTGTGGAATCGTGTATTTGTATTATTCGCTCATTAGTCTTTTTCCTGAATGATGGTGCGCTGTGAATGTTGTGCCTTTGTGGAAGTTTTGTTGGGTTAACTTATGTGTTACGTGGTTGCGATTGTAGTGAATATTGTGCCTTTGTTGTTGTTATGTGTCTTAGCGAATTGAGATGTTATCCGGGTAGGGACCCGTCGAGGCCTACGGCGGCGCATTACTTGCGAGTACGGCCAGACGTTACGTTGTGACCATAAGGTTATCAATTCGGGTAGGTCTGGATAGGGATCCGAGAATCGTCACTTGCGAGTGCGATGTCATGATAACTTATGGGCGTGTTTGAATGATGTTATCTGGGTAGGGTTCCGTCGAGGTTACTTGCGAGTATGGCCAGACATTACGAGTTGACCACAAAGTTATCTAATCGGGTAAGTCTGTAGAGGGCTCTGAGAATCGTTACTTGCGAGTACGATGTCAAGATAACTTATGGGTGTGTTTGAGTTATTTTCGATGAGCTAATCCGGGTGGGACCCTTCGGGGCCACGGAGACATTTTGACTATTGATTTGATATCTCTGAATTGTTTATGTTTGAATCTTGAATCCCGATTATATTGGTGAATATGGTTTTGGTCTTGAGGTTTGGGTTGAGAATAAAATCATTTGTATGATTTTGAAAGAAAACCTTTTTGGAAAGGAAAAACATTCATATTTCAGGATTTTACACTGAGACCCCCGAAGTCTCTAAATAATCTCTTAAAGTGATTTCTGGAGGGATTCACATGACTTGTTTTTAAGGAAATAATTTTCAAAAGACTTTAGACTCGGGGATCGTGTTACTACGTTGTCGAAATGTTATTTTCATAACGGTTGTATTCTTGATGTATAATTGTATAGCTTGGTTACTTGCTAGCGATTTCTATCGCTAACCCCTCGTTGGGGGATTATGTTATGTTTTTCAGGTATTCCGATTTGAGAGAGAGCAACCACAGGATCGTCATGGGGGATGATGTAAAGCAGCGATACTAGTCACAGTTGTAGTTGGTTGTCCGTCAGTGATCTGTCGGTCCGAGTGTTTGTTCTAGTTCTTTGTCATCCTTAAGAGGATGGATAGTTTGTGTAAATTGTGATCGATTTGTATTTTGGTTTATCAGTTGTACTTCTATGTTGTATTCTGAGAGACCTAATCGGTCTATGGTTTTATGTTTTGGTCGAATTGACCACGTATGGGTTTGTTTTGGGGTTTCTTGCCTGGTAGATCCTTGCGGAAAGGATCTACGGTGTGTAATGTCCCTATACAGATTGGGGGTGTTACAATATGGAGCTTTTATTTGATGAGTTATACCCCTCTTGTTGCATAATTCCTCAAACAGGGATACATATTCGCTATCTCTATCGCTTCGAACCATCTTAATATGATAGCTAATTGATTCTCGGCTTCATTCTTGAAGTTCTTAAAGGCTTCAATAGCCTCATCTTTACTTCTCAAAAGATATAGATAACAATATCGTGTGTAGTCATCGATAAAAGTGATAAAGTACTTCTTACCACCTCTAGTTTGCACAAACTTTAAATCACACACGTTTGTGTGAATTAATTCAAGGGGTTTTGTGTTCTGTTTTACCGAATGAAACGTAAGTTTCGTCATTTTTGCTTCAACACAAATCTCACATTTGTTTTGAGTATTGACTTCATTTAATTTTAGTAAATATAAGTTTACTAATCTTTTAATAGTATTTAAATTCACATGACCTAATCTACAATGCCATAAATCAGAACACTCAGTCAAATAAGAGGAAGCAGTGGCTTTTTCATTAGCAGACTTGGTTACATGGCGCTTAGCCAAAGCATTAAGTTTAAAGAGTCCCTTCGTGAGGTAACCCTTACCAAGAAACCTATCAAAATTTTTTATGATAATTCTATCTGACTCAAACAATAGTTTAAACCCCTTACTAAATACTAACTAGTATAGAGCCCAAGATCAAGCTCTTCCTCATATCTGGAACATGAAGCACATTCTTCAAAGTGAGCAGACGTAAGTTTGAGGTCCACTTCTCCAACTCCGATAATCTCAGATGAAGATGGATTCCCCATATTGAGCTTCCTCCCCTCAACAGCTTGATAGTTCTTAAACTGACTCCTATCGGCACCAACGTGGGCGGTCGCACCGGTGTCGACGAACCAACTACCTTGGTTCTCAATGTGGTTGACCTCCTCAGTGACCAAAGTAGCAAGGTCATCCTCTTTCCATTCGCCGTTAATCTCGGTGATGTTGGCAACATGTTTCTTCTTTTTGTTGGCCTTTGGCTTCTGCAGTCCTTCGCCACGTGCCCATGTTTGCCATAGTTGAAGCAATCACCATCAAACTTTTTGACTGGTTGCTTCCCTTTATTCTTATTTTGGACACTTGGTCGAGCTCTTTTATTGGAGGAACCGCTATGCTCTAACAGATTGACCTTAGCATCAATCAAGCCTTTTGGTTTATTATCATTCACTAGTGGAAAAATACCATTTTATATCGCACTTTCTAGATCGGTTGTAATATAACCGATTTAAAAAGTGATTGGGTTCCATTTTACATCGGTTATTAAGGAACCGATTTAGTATATCACTTTTTAAAATCGGTTATATTAAACCCGATTTAAAACATCAGTCTTTCATATCGGTTACTCAGAAACCGATATAGTATATACATATTTGACATCGGTTAATAAAGAACCGATGTCATATAACAACACATTATAAACGGGATCTCAAGGACATTAACCTTCTCCCCCGGATACTCCATCTCCTTCACTGTTCAACCGCCACGACTGGAGCTTGCGATTCATCTCCTGAAAAAAAATATTGCGCTGGTTAGCTTCCTTCCAGTCAAATAGGGACGAGCTGCGATTCGATACTAGCCCTCGTCCGGTAAAGCTTCTTGAATATCGGTATGTTTCATATCAATATGGATTTTGGTTTCTCCATTTTTCTTGTCATAATATTAGGTTTGAGATTTTTTTTCTCCGTTTTTCATATCACCCCCTTCAAAAAGCCAAGTACCTTCCCGCTTTGCTGATTCCAGGAGCTACGCGGTTTGGTTTGCTTCCAGACTTGCTTTCCTACCTTCATCAGTTACGGATGTAAGACATACTTCCACCTTTTAGGAATATCGTTGCTTTATAGCTCATTATCATGGTGAACAATCATTATCATAGCTCATTATTTTGGTACCACTTTGCAGTATTTCAATCATTTCAGTCTACAGTATTTCAATCATTGGCAAATTTTGTAATATTTGCCTAAAGTATTTCAATCATTTCAGTGTCGAGTTGGATGCTTATTTGAGGATTGAAAAAGCTCAAAACAAAAATCAAATGAGAAGTGCCTAGATGATATGAGAAAAGAGCTCCTAAGTTGAAAGCTACAGAGGTATGCTATGCTTGCTACATGCTTTTTCTTTGTTTGGGAGCAAATCAAATTCAGTTTAAAAGCTCACTTTATGAAGGCTGCTAAACAAACATGCAATAAACATAACAGAAATTACTGGTTTGATTGTTGCTCAAATGCTATTTGCTAATGCCTTTGACATTAGTCTTCATGGTCAACTTAGATAGCATTTGTAGTAGGTATTATAAGTGTGGCACGTCATTCTTATGAAAGTTTAGGTTTGAGCACAGTTGGTGTATTTGTTTTCGCCTAGTTTTGGGTTTAGATGTGAGATTCACTGACATTCGTTATACTTAATTGTTTTTTGGAGTAATAATTTCTGGAAACCTTTTACCGAAAGAGACATGTTTTAAACCTTAAACCAAATTTACAAATGTAAAACCATATAGCAAATGTAAGAACAAAGAAGATTTCCCACTATTAAATGACACAAAATTACCAAAATATGAACTTTAGGCATAGTAAAATTGGTTTAGCTTATTAAATGACTGCAAATTCAAGTTGGTTTATTAATTGTAGGGAGTCTTATGTCTAAGTTGATTGCATGGTTCATCACTTTGCTTTTACCCCACTCAAAACTCTCTACTCATAGTCTTCCACTTATGTATCATCTTTCTCCTAGCCTCCCTCCTCGACATTTTTGTTAGAATTTGGGTGTGTGTGAGTGCTAATAATCCTGATATATTCTCTAAGTTGTGTTGAGATCACTTTCAGATTGAAGTATTTCATCCCTATATGCATCGGGTATCACGAAATCCTCAATTGGATAATACAGAGAACTACAATTTGTTTCTAAGGCACGAGAAATCAAAGTAATACACAAAAAGTTGTGTTCTGGAAGAGATCAATTCTGGTGTATATAACCCAACCAAAAGTTAGTTATATTCTGTTAAAAATGGTTGGCGGGAAGAGTCACACATGTTGATGAAAAGGTGTGTCATTGTCTGTTAAGAAAATCAATAGCAGCTAATAAAGATATATACATATAACTTGTGGGTACAATGATCAATGATCGATGTGTGATGGAAAATCATCATGAATAAGTCAAAGTGTGTAGACGATATGTTACGATAAAAGTTCAAAATAAATGAATAAATGTATCGTTATATATATCGTTAAAAATTAACTATAGTTACGCGAATTATATAACGTATATATAAGTTAATTTTATCAAGTTTTACATCAAATATATGTACATATATATATAAAACATTCTTATTATTTTTATAAAATATGGGACGGATGTTAAATGAATATATTAACAGCGGTTGTATGGGACGGATGTTAAATGAATTATCCCGTTTACTTACAACTTATGAGGGAAAATAACCAACAAAGATTGCGAGAAAATAACCCATTGATATTAATGTGTACAAGAGAAAGTAATTTTTAATATTATTAAGATTAGCTTAAATATAAAGTCCATACACTTGAAAGCCTCATCAAAAATTCAGACCGCTAAATATCTTGTTGGATATTGTAAAGTTTTATCAGTGAGATTGTTGGATATTTCTTACCTTGAACCCTCTCATAAACTAATGCCGTGTGAACTCTATTCTCAATTAGGTAATTATGGATCGTAGTTGGATAAATGTTGCACGAACAAGTAATGAATATGAGAATGGTGTGGAAGAATTTTTGGAGTTTGCTAGGAGACATGTTCCAAACAATAATGGGAGGTTTTACTGTCCGTGTGTCAACTGTTTGAATGATAGACGATTATGTGTTGAAGAAATCAGAGAACACGTCCTCTGTGATGGTTTCAACAGGAGTTACACACGATGGATATGGCATGGTGAATTTGAAATGCCAAGTGTATCCCGAAATGAAGAAGTTGATGAGAATATGTATGATCGACTAGAAGACATGATCAATGATGTTGGCGCGGAGGCCTTTGAGCAAGCACATGCATACAAGACATGTGAGACCTTGTCCGTGATGCAGATAAGCCTTTGTACAACAATTGTACAAAGTTTTCACGGTTGTCTGCCGTATTGAAATTGTTCACGTTGAAGGCATCTCATGGGTGGAGTGACAAAAGTTTCACAGAGTTACTTTGTTTGTTAAAACATATGCTTCCGGAGGATAATGAATTACCAGATTCTAACTATAAGGCGAGGAAAATCTTGTGCCCATTGGGCATGGGGTATAAGAAGATTGACGCATGTCCTAATGATTGTATTTTGTACCGAAATGAGTACAAAAGTTTTCATGCCTGTCCAGTATGCGGGACTTCACGTTTCAAAAACGACGGTGAAGGCGATGCTAGTTCTGATGTTGGTAATAAAAAACCACCTGCAAAGGTGTTATGGTATCTCCCAATAATAACAAGATTCAAACGCTTGTTTGCTAGTGCAAAAGAGGCAAAAAACTTGAGATGGCATGAAGACGAGAGGATAACTGATGGGAAGCTCCGACACCCGGGTGATTCGCCTCAAAAAAGAATCCACCACGAATCCAATTGTGAATATATACACACAGGGTACCGTAGCCACGGGGTACCATATAGCTTCCCGATACCTTAACATGGTATTTGTAATTTTGAAAAACAATTGGGTTTTTTTATAGTAGGTTTCCTGTGAGACTCAATAGACCGGCCTCGGTACCGCTCCCCTGAAACTAAATGTTAAAATTAAAAAAAAAAACTAAAAAACTGAAAACCCGCTATAAATATTGAAAATATTTATGGATATTTGATCAAATGGTGGCCTCTTGTTAATTTGCAGACATTTGATACGGAAGAGCCTTATTCGAAGGATGATATTGATGATGTACGAAGACGTTGGACTCAATATTTTCTGGATTTTACATCTTTATTGAAGTAGTAAGAGAGGTTCCTCTATCCTTGTTATAAGTTGTTATATGATGTTTCCTTTCTTATTATTATCGTCTTTGAGAATATTATTTTTCTTTGTTTCTTTTCTCTCTCTGTCTCTTTCCCCCTGTCTCTCTTTCTCTTTCTTTGTAAGTGTAGCTCTTCTATGAAAGCTTTCCTTTTGAACTTGTTTAGATGAGAATTTTGGTTCACAAATGTTAGTTGCAGATGAGAATTAAGGCTGTCAATCACTGACACGAAACAAAAACACTATTGTGATAACATGCTATAAATTGGGCTAGGGACTTAGGGTTGAGGTTGTTGGGTTCGGGTTAGAACTGGGTTCAGCCCTGATAACTTGAATAATAGCCGGATCAGTTCTGTGTTGACCCAAACGATTGTTGGTTTGTAAATTTGCATTGTTATGTTATTTTAGGATTAGATGGAGATGTTAGTGCTGTAATTTGCTGTCCAGTTTCCTACCTCTACATTCTTGTAAAATGTTCACATGTTGTAATTTGCAGCTTATAAATAGATGGGTTATTCAGGTCTAAAACGATTCTGGGTTCAGCCCTGATAACTTGAATAATAGCCCCGATTAACCCAGTATATCACATTTGTGGTTTGTAAATTTGCATTGTTATGTTATTTTAGGATTAGATGGAGATGTTAGTGCTGTAATTTGCTGTCCAGTTTCCTACCGCTACATTCTTGTAAAATGTTCACATGTTGTAATTACTAGTCAAAGTTTTAATGTTGTGAAGTTCCTGAAATATGAATTTACAACCTCTATTATTGGCGACTAAATTGATGTCCTGGATAGATTTATTGTTTTAATGTCTTGGTGATGTGATTTTTACACTAATGTAAATAACATGCTACATAAGTGTTGGTTTCACTCAACTTAAATGTAGACTCATAATGAGTAAACTATATATGACAATAGAAACATAGGTCGGAAACAACAATACTTAACAGGATTATAGGTTGCAAACAACATTGTAAGAAGATTAGAATTACAGTAATTAGACAACAGTGGATATATGTAGTGACATTTGCCCCTTTATGTATTAATACGATCAACTTACAAATTATTATTGTAGGCTCGAAATGGACATACGTTTACGGGTCATTTGTGCCAGGCTTCTTTATGTAAGTCCACAAATTACAATATTGCTTCATGAAAGTATCTTTTTTATTTATGTGTGTAATCTGCGCTTGAGTTTGAATATGTTATCGGTTATGTGATAGGTGACTTTATTCTCAGTACATTACTATTCCATAAATCGTTGAATCCGCATAAATATCTCCATCTTTGGGCATGTAGCCGAGAAATGGTTTCTTATCATCTACATGCTCTTGATTTTCTTTCTTTGCATGCGCTTTTGGAAGGGTGATTGCTACAATCCACATGCTCTTCGATGGTCGCACCATGGATTCGATGCTACAAATGCGATGTTTTAGGATTAGATGGAGATGTTTTTTTTTTACTTGATGACAGCTCGAAATAGTAAGTTGTAACTTGTACCTCAGCTCTAGTTCAATTTGAATGCTTCATACATGTTTTTATTCATATATATGTAAAAAGGAAAATAAATCCCAGTATCCAGCTGTGTCCTTGTCCTAATTTTTTAGTCTGCCATTGATTTTTTGGGGGGTGGATGTTAATTTGATGGATTTTATGGTGAAAATGTTCTTGTTATTTGGTGTTTATCCTGCTTCATTTGTTTTCGTACTTATCATATAATTTTTATATGTTAACTTGCTTGCCATGGACTGTGCTGTCAGGTTTGAACTTCGTACAATAAAATGCGGAAGGAATCTTCAAGTTTTCATGTCCCAGACATCCCATTTTGCTCAAGTATTCAAGATCTGTGAAGCTTATGAATCCTCGCGAAAAATATTTTGTTGAACTATTTTAGACATTCGAATCTTTAACTAGTATTTACTGATTATGATTCATTTTAATGTTAGACTTGATTACGAGAATTGTTGGTTTTATTAGAGTCCAAAGTTTATAGCAGTTAAAGCTGCTTAATGTTTGTTTTTGTCAGTTTGAGTTTAGATATTGTGTTTTGTAATGCAGTTCATTATTCAGTTTTGTCAGGTACTCAAAAAAATTGCCACTTTTGTGAACAGGGCTTTTCTAAATCTGCTATTTTTTTAAAAAAAAATATATAATTTTTCTAAATCGGTTAAAGCAAAAACCGATGTAGAATGTATATTCTTTCTAAATCGGTTAAAGCAGTACCTGATTTAGAATGTCTGGCATTCTAAATCGGTTAAAGTAGTACCTGATTTAGAATGTCTGGCGTTCTAAATCGGTTAAAGTAGTACCTGATTTAGAATGTCTGGCGTTCTAAATCGGTTAAAGTAGTACCTGATTTAGAATGTCTGGCATTCTAAATCGGATTTCTGAATATCCGATTTAGAATGTTACTTTCTAAATCGGTTATTTGCACTTACTAAATCGGTTAAATAACCGATGTAAAATGTATTTTCTACATCGGTTAAATAACCGATTTTAAATGTGTAGATTTTTTACATCGGCTGGATCTATAACGGTTCGAGACCCGATTTAAAAGGCCTATTTTAACCGATTTAAAATGTGTTTTTTCTAGTAGTGATTCTTGCGCACGTCAGACTAGATGCGCAATTTCACAATCAAGTCTTCAAGAGTCATCTCCTTTCGCTTGTGCTTGAGGTAGCTCTTGAAGTCTTTCCAATTGGGGGGCAACTTCTCGATCACAGTTGCAACAGTAAAAGCGTCCAACAGGACCATTCCCTCGGCATTGACATTATGAATGATGAGTTGGAACTCTTGCACTTGTTCCATGATTGGTTTTGAGTCAACCATCTTGTAGTCCAAATATTTGGCGACTATAAACTTCTTTGTACCTGCATCATCACTACGGTACTTCTTTTCAAGTGCATCCCACATCTCTTTTGATGTGTTTACAACAGAGTATACATTGTACAAACTATCTTCTAAAGAATTCAGAATAAATTTTTTACAAAGATAGTCTCTATTGTGCTAGTTGTCATAGGCAGCTCGGACTAGGGCTGTCAAAAAAATCCGAAAAATCCGATATCCGTCCGAAATATCTGTATTCGTATCCAGAAAAAAGCGGATATTATCTGTATCCGAAAAAAAGTAGATAAGAATATTATCGCATCCGAAGATTCCGGATACGGATATGGATATAGGCGCACCCGTATCCAAAAATATCCGTATCCGAATTAATTATATATAATATATATTTTTAGTATAATTTTAATATATAATTAAAAATATAAGCATGCTACTCCCAATAATACTTTGTCACATGTCTTCATTCTTTATTTCTCAATATTAAAATATAAGCATGCTGGTAAGGAGAAGAAGCTCTACCAGGGTTCAAATCCCTCCTCCTGTATTTAAATTTTTGAAGATTAAAAAAAAGTGGCGGATACGGATATTATCCGTATCCGATCCGTCCGGATATTTTCGAATCCGGATACGGATTCGGATACCTTTACTAAATGCCAGATCCGGATACGGATATGGCCATATCCAGCTCCCTATTATCCATTTGATAGCCCTAGCTCGGACTGTGAAACTAGTCTCTTGAGCACTTGGTGCCGGTGGCGCATCTTCCTTAAGGAAGTTTCAAAATCCCAGTGTTGTCAAATAGAACATCTTTTGTTGCCACCTTTTAAAGTCGGCTCCACCAAACTTTGGTGGCTTCTCGGCGGTAGGCATCATCCTAGGCCCCGAGGTTGTTCCAAAAAAGGAACCACTCGTGTTGAATGCGTAGGCTCCAACACTAGATCCTAACATGGATCCTACGGTACCACAATAAGTGGAACCAACGGTGCCACTCGAGGTGGATCCACCGGTAGTCAGAAAGGGGTTCAAAAATACCCATGGAGTTGTTGATAAGGTAGTTGAGTCGTCAAAACGAACTTCCGCCGAAAAAGAAAATTTACCGAAAATCGAAAATTGCGGATATTACATTCTACCCTCCTTAAAAGAAGTTTCGTCCCGAAACTTAAAACAAGTAGGGAGAAGCAATGTCCCACCAGGAAAACTCAACGAGATACGCAAGGAAACGCGTAACTTATCGGCAAAATGTTACAAGCAACGCAAGGAATATATGGCGTGAAAACACGCTCCACGACGACCAACACAACGTCGCCGTTAGGGATATAATAAAACCAACAAGTGACAAGCGTCATCAAATGGATAATACAATCAAGTCAATTATCCGAACAATCACAAAACACAACGAATGAAAATCAATACGATTGACCAACCCAACGGTGCATCAATCAAAACGCGAGCCAAACGCTGAACAAATACGGAATTCCATTGCCCAAGGGTTGGAAGATCGAAAATGAGACTAATTTCCCGAACTTAAGGGAATTAGGAAGGAGCCTGAACGCTCAACAATCACGAAACGAGATCAACAAAAACCGAACAATCAAACGATCGAACTCAACGATCGAGACAACAAAAATCGAACAATCATGTTCGAATCACGAAGAACAATAAAATTCAAACAAAAACTCCAAGGTTCACATCTCGACTCGAGACAATATATGATCCAGTGAAAACAACAAGATGTGCATTCACATAAGATTCATATGAAAGAGAATAGCAATCGAAAAATCACAACGACAAACGAGTTATTCCAAAACAATACCGCACTCGTTCGATCAACAAAAGCAAGGGGCAGGACAAGCTCAGAAAATGTCAACGAACATAAACGAGTCGACAGAGTCGAAAATACAAAAGTTCAAAATCCGATCCACTACGAATATAAGAACTAGTAGAACCAAAAGATGTTACTTCCAAACAAAATTCAGAAGAATCAAACCGGACTCGGAAAAGTCACAGCGATAACCAGATCGGCCCAAAACAAGATCACAGCTCGTTCGAACGACAAAACCGAAATACAGAACAAGTTCAGAAAGTATCAACGAACACGAGCGAGTCGATAGACTTGAGGGAGAGAAAATGCGGAAGTAAAAAAAAATGATACAGGCATTACATTCGACCTCTTATAAAAGAAATGTCGTTCCCGCAACTCACAACAACGGGAGCAAGGTGACAACACAAAACGCAAACGACAGAAACATCTCCCATGGGCCTCTCAGAACCGATCCTCATATCTGTACTGAAGTTCGCGCCCCGAAAGACTCGGAACCCAACTCGCAAAACTGGATCCTGTGTATCTCGAGTCCACACTTGAAAAGACGAGAAGGACAATTTACACGTGCCTGCCCCAGCACATCGCGGTTGAAACATCTCGGCTCGGCATACCGAAAATACAAATGCTAGATACAATGGGGCATAACATCGCAAAACAACACAGCGGAGATGCCAACTCAGCACAACAAAGAATCATAACACATATCATATACAACGATTACCATCGTAAAGTAATACACACACAAACACTACAACAATGATGGTATCGTTCGGCGACCTTAACAGCCCGAACAATAACCAGCACATGATTATAAACATCATGAAACAATCACACATGTACACAAATGTACAAACCCAAGCTTTAACAGCTCACACAAGTGCGATAACACGCAAGCCACCACGAAATGACAACATTAAAGATCGTCATCACACCTCCCACAGAGGGCTAACAAAACATATGCGTGGCGAACGACTCAACATTCACACCACCAATTCAATCACAATTCGAAGGGCTAACACCCTAACAACAACACCAACATCATACACACCTTCTCCGACTACAAGCAGGAAATGATGGGTTTTAAAAACGGATACCACATTTTGAAAACAGTTTGGAAACACCAGTTGATCTTGAGCATCATTTTACAAAAAGTTGAACAAACATCATTGTCGAGACTTTGAAAATCATCTTGTGTTTGAACAAAAATGAGGACACTTTTAATTTAGGGAAAACTTTCAAAATATTCGACCCTCGGGTCTAAGTAAAAGTGTTTCTAAAACAATGAAAATATCTCAAAACATTTTGGTCCTCGAAGTAGAAGAATCTTGAAACATATTGTGGCATCTTGGATGTACCACGAGAAAATAATTTATTTCAAAAGTACGTCTCGAAATTTATTTTTCTAAGATACTCAAGGTTTTCAAAAATCCAATAGGCCAGAATTCCCAAAGCTCACACATATCGACGTACGCTAAAACACCTCCTAGTACACACATCAAAACGTTTAAAATCAAGACAATACATGTCTTTTAACGGAAAATAAACGGTAAAATACCACAGTTCCAAAACATCACGGTTTGAATAACCAGAAATCCCTATCACAACATCACGCTACCACCACACCGGTAGAGCCACATAACACCCATGCTCGGTTTTCACAAAACCTAGGATTCGGAACAAAACCACTGACTCCATTCGAGGCCTCTAAGGACCCTCCCGCACTGGCTAGTGAACAAGTCGAATGCGTATAAGCACCAAGCTTCCATAAGAGAACTTGTAAAACGAGCAAATCGATTCGAAAATCATCGGCAACGGGCAAAAACAACAGTAAGAAGACATCAGCAGCGACAACACTCCTCGCATAAACCAAATACGAGAGTCGACTAAATACATATCATGAAATCAAAATCCACAGAAGGATTTCATCACTTAACAAATAATCATAAAATAGCTCTTGTCACACGAGGCACAACACAAAGAAGGGAGACTTACATCCACAGGTCGCACGAAGATGATTATCGCCCCACGATACTAATCACGACCAACAAACTCAGACGACGCGTCGCGACACGACTCAGTCAGACAAAATCCGACGAGACAAAACTCAACAAACACCACTGACCCGACAGCCTAGGTTTCCACAACCTGGCTCCGATACCATTTATGTAACACCCCCAATCCACTCAGGGATATTACACGCCGTAGACCCTCTCCTCTGTAACACTCCAAACTAGGCGGATATTACAGTGCCGTAAATCCCCAACTGGGACCCACCAGACAAATGAAAATGAATGAACTACATAGGATAAATGTAGTACCAAACTACATTACAACAATAATTACTCCGATGAGGAGTTTAGTTATAACACACCAGGACAATACCGAATACTAGTGTATTTTATATGAAGATAAAATACACAACACTGAATGAAACGGAGTATTCAAATGAAAGTCTGCAGCGGAAAAATAAAGGACAATAACATGAATAACTGAAAGATCGGGGCCCCCTACTAGTATGACTGGGACTCCTCGACGTCAGCGTGTTCTCCCCGTACTTTTGCCTTGTCAAGACCTGAAAAACAAAATCCCCAAACGGGGTCAGTTACAAAGAACAACAATCCTCAAGGGTTGAAAATACACAATCATGATTATATCTGAAGTTATGAAATATCCTGTCGAAACATACGCAATCAAACATGCTATATGCATCAACTAACAGTACGGCTCAAAGGGTGGCGCCACACTACGCCCGGGATGGAAATGTGTCCGTGCACAAGCCACCAACGATCGAATACACGCGTGGTCTTGTACCTAATCAGTCTCACGAGACACATTGACTCGTGTGCACAGTCCAATGTGAGGCCAACAACTAACACACGACATAAATGTGCCCGACATGAAAATCCTACACATACCAACCGGCACGCCAGTATGACCCGGAATGCCACGATATAACAAAAGTGACATCAAAAATGAATAATGACTCACCAAGGTGGAATGGTAATGAAATAAATGACAGCTCAATGAAAAGATTGGAACCGTCGTTCCTTATGACTGAAATGATTAATTGATAACAACAAGTTTTGATACGGTTAATATAATGATGAATGAGTTATGATTATGAATGAACAACAACAAAAGGGATGAATATCCTTTTAACCGAGTAAGAATTAACTTACTCAATACCGATGAAGAAAGTCCTTCCACGAACAAAAGTCCTAAATGAAGTGTCGGTCGCACGAACAACCTTAATTCAATACAATTACCAACAATCCGATCAATACACGAATTAAACACGAATATAACGAACTCAAAACGTCGATACGATTAAACTAAGTTCATTGGGGCATTATATCGAATACGTTGTGGCCAAACTCCGGTTGTTTACAATCAAATCTCAATAAGCCACTATTAATTCCCCCAAGAAGTGTTTCAAACCAACAAAACATCTCCAATATGATCAATAATCCATTATGAATATCCAAAATCGTGATTATAACAACAATTAGTCGAAAATCCCCAATTCCAACTCGATTTTCAAGGTGTTCTTGAATAATTCCTCAATAATCCAATGAATCCTTATACAAACTCATAATCATATACATATCCCTTCATATATCATGATTATAACGTCCAAAACATCGTATCTCAACACAAAAATCGAAATCGAGGTGTTGAAGAATATTACCTTTGAAGATCCAAGTACTTTAATCCGAAGAACACGCGTTAGATTGATTATCCGGACTTCACGATCGAAAGGAGATGAAGAAAATCAAACACCCAAATGATTTGTGAAGGAAAAACCCTCCCTCAAGCTTTCTCTCTCGGTTGAAGGTGAAGAAAAGGGAGAGAAATGGGCTGAAATGCTGAAAAAGCGAATTTAAAGGAGTTGGCGCCTGACGGACACGGCCCGTTCCGATCGGCACGGTCGTGTCGCACACCGCCGACAGGGGACTCGGCCGTGTCTGCTTGACACGGTCGCGGCGTGGAGGGCCTTCCGATAGTGACCCGTCAAGCGGCGACTCGGCATGACTCGACCGTGTCCTGGAACACGGTCGGGCGTGTCGGCAGTCGGTTCTGGCTTATCCGGAAGAGTTCGACTCGGCCGTGCCAGACGAAACGGTCGGGTCCTGAGGCAGAGACTTCGGCATTTCCGGACGAGTACGGCACGGGCCGTGTCGGACAACACGGCCGAGTTCGTTCGGCAGTGATCGGCCAATAACTGAAAAATGAGCGGTTGAGCTAAAACGACCATAACTCTCTCATCCGGACTCCGATTGACTCACCGTTTGAACCATTGGAAAGCTAACTAGATTCTCTATAATATTGCAATGATTTAGAATTTTTGGAGTTACCAAAAATTAATGGTGATCTAACAAAGTCGAACTCATATGAGGAAAGTTGAAACAATGAACAATAACGATACACAACTCGAAGTTTTTCCGAACGGTGAACACGGTGAATGAACATGATTGATGAATGATTATAATAGAGTGAAAATACAATGAGTGACAATTACAGACTGATAATTACTGAATGAAAATGAATGAATTACAACCGGGTATTACATACACCCCCCCTTAAAAGAGTTTCGTCCCCGAAACTAAGGGTCAAACAACTCGGGATAACCATCCCACATACTACCCTCGGTTTCCCAAGTAGCCTCTTCGACTCCGTGTCTAGACCACTGAATCTTGACCAAAGGAATCGACTTATTCCTCAACTGTTTGATTCGCCGCTCCAACACTCGTACAGGACGCTCCTCGTACGAATGCTCATCCGCGATCTCGATTTTGTCGAACTGAAGTATGTGACTCGGGTCGGCAACAAACTTCCGCAACTGAGAGACATGAAACACATTATGAATTCGGCTCAAAGCCGGAGGTAAAGCCAATCGATAAGCTAACTCGCCTACTCGATCCAAAATTTCAAACGGTCCAATGAATCTCGGACTCAACTTCCCCCGTTTTCCGAAACGGAAAATACCTCGACTCTGAGATACCTTGACCAAAACATGGTCACCCGTCTCGAACTCTAGTGGTCGACGACGATTATCTGCATATGATTTTTGTCGACTCTGAGTTGTCAACATACGACTCTTGATCAAAGCTACCTTCTCCCGAGCGGCTATAAGCATATCGGGCTCGGTGCCGATTGATTCTGACAAGTCATCCTAACACAAAGGAGATCGACAACGACGACCATACCAGGCCTCGTAAGGTGCTATCTTCATCGCAAAGATGCCAACTAAAGCATGCGTGGACTCAAACAACAGTAATTGGGCTTCCCAATCGTCTACTAATCTAGAACGCATGCCCTCAATATGTCCTCTAATGTCTGAATAGTTCTCTCTGATTGTCCGTCGGACTGAGGATGAAAGGCAATACTGAGATTAAGCTGAGTTCCCATAGCACGATGAACTGATTTCCAAAAATGGGAAACAAATTGTCCGTCACGATCGGAAACGATACTCTTAGGAGTACCGTGCAGTCTCACTATCTCCTTGATGAACAACTGGGCCAGTCTCTTGGGACTCCACATATCCTTGATTTCAAGGAAATGAGCTAAATTAGTAAAGCAGTCCGCGATCACTCAGATCGTATTTATGCCACGACGACTCGTCGGCAATTCGTGATGAATTCCATAGAAATGTCTTCCCACTTCCATTACGGAATAGGGAGCGGTATCGACATACTCGCGGTCGATGTTCCATCTTGACTTGTTGACAGGTTAAGCATCTCGAAACAAATTCTGCGACTTCTCGCTTCATATTACTTCACCAGTAATTTTGTTTCAAGTCCTTGTACATCTTGCTGGACCCCGGATGACCAAAATAAGGGGTAGCATGAGCTTCTCTCAAAATCGAGTTTTTCAACTCATCATTCGCCGGTACACACATCCGATTCTTAAATCTCAAAAGTCCATCCTCGTGGATCACGAATCCAGAGGCTTTCTCCTGAGCCACATCTTCACGGATGCGCAACAATGAAGGGTCTGAACTCTGATTCTCTCGGATTACCTCCTCAAGTGACGATGAAATCTCTAACATACAAAGCTATCCCTGAACTCGCTGAAGCCAGACCTCGATCTCGGGTCTAAGGAATTCCTGCTGAAGCTCCTTCTGAACTGTTAAACTGTAATACCCGGTTGTAATTCAGTCATTATCATTCAGTAATTTCATTCGGTGATTGTCACTCAGTGGATTTTCACTCATTTATAATCATTCATCAATCATGTTCGTTCACCGTGTTCACCGTTCGGAAAAACTTCGAGTTGTGTAACGTTATTGTTCATTGTTTCAACTTTCCTCATATAAGTTCGACTTTGTTAAATCACCATTAATTTTTGGTAACTCCAAAAATTTTAAATCTTTGCAATATTATAGAGCATCGAGTTAACTTTCCAATGGTTCAAACGGTGAGTCAATCGGAGTCCGGACGAGAGAGTTATGGTCGTTTTAGCTCACCCGCTCATTTTTTCAGTTATTGGCCGATCACTGCCGACCGAACTCGGCCGTGTCGTCCGACACGGCCCGTGCCGTACTCGTCCGGAAATGCCGAAGTTTCTGCCTCAGGACCCGACCGTGTCGTCTGGCACGGCCGAGTCGAACTCTTCCGGATAAGCCAGAACCGACTGCCGACACGCCCGACCGTGTTCCAGGACACGGTCGAGTCATGCCGAGTCGCTGTCGGACGGGTCACTATCGGAAGGCCCTCCGCGCCGCGACCGTGTCAAGCAGGACACGGTCGAGTCCCTGTCGGCCAGCTGTGCGACACGACCATGCCGATCGGCATGGGCCGTGTCCGGCAGGGTAGTCAACCCCTATAAATTCGTTTTTTGAGCATTTCAGCTCATTTCTTTCCCATTTCTTCACCTTCAACCGAGAGAGAGAGCTTGAGGGAGGGATTTTCCTTCACAAATCATTTGAGTGTTTGATTTTCTTCATCTCCTTTCGATCGTGAAGCTTGGATACTCGATTAAACTCGTGTTCTTCGGATCGAAGTGCTTGGATCTTCAAGAGGTAATTCCTTCAACACTTTGGACTTCGATTTTGTGTTGAGATATGATGTTTTGGACGTTATAATCATGTTATATGAAGGGATATGTATATGATTATGAGTTTGTATAAGGATTCATTGGATTATTGAGGGATTATTCAAGAACACTTTGAATATCGAGTTGAAATTGGGGGTTTTCGATTAATTGTTGTTGAAATCACGTTTTCGGATATTCATTTTGTATTATTGATCATTTGGAAGATGTTTGTTGGTTTGAAACACTTCTTGGAGGATTTGATATTGATATATTGAGATTTGATTGTAAACAATCGGAGTTTGGCCACAACGTATTCGATATAATGCCCCAATGAACTTAGTTTAAGCGTATCGACGTTTCGAGTTCGTTATATTCGTGTTTGATTCGTATATTAAGCGAATTGTTGGTGCTTGTGTAATTCAAGGTTGTTCGAGTGGCCGGTATTCCCTATTAAGGACGTTGTTCGTGGAAGGACTTCCTCGCCTTCGGTTTGAGGCAAGTTTTATACTTGTACTAGTCAATGAGATTAATGTCATCATATATGTGTATAAATGTGTTGTATCATTCCGAGACTTAGTCTCTTCATGAATTCATTGATATTAAGAGATCGTTCGATACGGTACCTTTCGGCAATTTTGCCAAATATTTATTGTTGTTCGTTAACGGCCGATTCAAGGCATTGTGATACTCATTATTAATGTCACTGTCGATAGCCAGTTCGCGGGGTTGATAAGTGGTAATTTTACCACTTATTTCTAGGATTTTATACTAGGTTTTTATCTCGTTTCGTGATTAATGTGCTCGTATTTGGCTTATTTATGATTAGTCGAGCCGTATTACGCGTTTGGGTTGGTTTTAGTGTGTTTGCAGGTTTTTAGAGCCAAAAGGACCCAAAACGAGACAAAGGACCGAGAGTCGAGTCAAACGGACGAAGAAACGGATTTTTGCGCCAAACAGAAGACCCTATCGGCCAGCCTATCGGCCGATAGGGCCGTCCGAAAGGAGCTCCTGCCTATCGAGTGAAGAAATTGTGACGGCTATCGGCCGGCTATCGGCCGATAGGCCAGGCCGAAAGGCTTCCCAGCGGGCTCTCGTTTTTGGACGGATTTTGACTCTTTTGGATATTATTTATTTCCTAGATTAGGGCTAATCGGGATTGTAAACCCCTTAGGCTATATAAACCTGTTTTTAGACCTAGTTTAAGAATCTTGGATCTATCTTCCATCAGCCTTTATCACTCTTTTATCATATTAAGCAGATTTTTACACTTTTTAGCAAGATTTATTCCTTTGATTCAAGAACTTTTTGGAGGAGAATTATTATTGAAGACTCGGAGTTCATACGTACGGGTTGTAATCTCTCTTTTTATATTAATAATATGCATTCTTCAGCTAGTTCTTGTTTAATTTCAAGTATGTCTGGCTAATTCATTGATTGATTCTAGGGTTGGTAATTTTAATTGATGTTCACATGATGTTCCTTTGATTACCTTTTGACCTTTCATCCTAGGCTTGTGTTCAAGTTGTGTTAAATCTCATGTTAGATTAAAGGGCCCTTAATCGATGCATGTTAGCTAATTGATTTTGTCCGGAAGGAGTAATTGATTAGTGGAAATACTTGACACACAATATGATTTTATCTTGAGACCTAGCGGAGAAAGATAAATCATATATAAATAAGTTGGTGCTTTTTAAGTGATTTTAATTCTTTGAGCCAAGCGAAAAGGGTTTTAATTAACTATCTTTCTAGGTTGCCTTGACAGAATTCTAGATCGAGAGTGATTATTTCTAGGATTGAATTAAATTTTGGGGAGAAGGAATCAAGTGAACGAATTGTGTGAACTCAATTAGATGATACTACCCTAGGATCAATTACCTTTCGACTTGTGATTTTATCTTGCTAATTTGCTTTATTTGCTTAATTTAGATATTTCATCTTTTATTTAATTTTTGTTCTTCGATTTTTAAAATTAGATAATTAGAATCAAAACAATTTCGGATTCCTAAATAGCAGTCAAATTTTGAGTAGAGTTAATTCCTTTATTTTCGACACATCAATTCCCTTGGGTTCGACACCTTGGAAATACTCCGAGGTTTTACAAATTTTAAAATTGATCGGATTTGAAAACCATACTACGCGAATCCAAGCGATCAGGGGTCGATGTATCGATTGTTGTTAATATAGATGTCAATTTAAGACATTGTTGAGATCATTGTTATTCCTTTTTGGATTGTCATTAAAACTGTACACACCGATTAAAGGCATTGGCTTATTCATTTCTCACCTTCGTCGTCGGTAACCGATTAAAGGTGCCGAAGCATCCTTCATATCATTGTTATCGAATTGCCGTTCGCAGGCAAATCGAGGTATTCAATCATTCATCATATCGTTCACATCGATTAGCCATTATAAGGAAATTGAAGCGCTCAAGCATTCATGGAATCATCCGCTGCATCATTGTCATCGGTTAGCCGTTCTAAGGCAATCGAGGTGTTGAGTTGGGACTGTCGAGGATGGTGATGGCCGACTCAAGACAGCATACCATCCCCTAATTTTGATACGGCTTTCATGCCGTGGCTTCGGCCCTAATTGTGATACGGCTTTCATGCCGTGGCTTCGGCCCTAATTGTGATACGGCTTTCATGCCGTGGCTTCGGCCCTAATCAATAACAGCTTCGGGATGTTTCGGCTTCATGTGATTGTGATATTTGGCAGTTTCGGCTGAGTGGTTTTTAGGCCTTGTGATTGTCTTGTTAATTTTATTGGAGCCTCCGGGCATTGTGATTCATATTTAATCCTGTTCTGGTTTGGTTCATGTCGTGTAATTCATTGTGGTATTCTGTGATTTTGATTCGCCGTTGGGCACTTATGTTCTAACACGTCGAATGTATTAATAGTATGATGTTGGAATAGTATTTCACGAATGCTCGGTTCTTACCTTGGTTTGTGAGCATCTCGTATTATTATCATCATTATACCATTTCATTATGCCTTTGGATGCATATCATGTTATACATGTATTTGATGTTCATTATCTGGATGACTGACCCCGTGGGGGCGGAACATGTTTTCATGTTTTAGGTGCTTGCGAGGAGAGAGTTGAGGCACAGGGGCATGACGATGGCGACGAGGCATACGAGCGATACTAGTCCGAGTTGTTCATTGTTGGTCAGCCAGTTGGAGTGTACTCCAGTCTTGTCAGTTGTTGTCGTGTTGTATTACCGAGCAGGATGTTCGTGGATCTTTGTTGTATTTCATTTTGGCCATGTAGGCCACTTTTGTCGTTGAAATTCCTTATCGGAATATTGTGTCGGATATCATGGTAGGGACTATGATTTTCCCTTGTTGTTTAATTTAATGTATTTTAGTCATGTTCGCCTGGTGGATCTCCTGGCGTGGGGTCCACGGCACTGTAATAACCCAATAGGATTTGGGGGTGTTACAGAAATGGTATCAGAGATTTGGGTTGTGAAATACCCTGAGATGTGAGTTATGTGGTCCTACCGACGCGGTAGTAGTGGGATTGTCAGGTTATGACAATCTAGTCAGTCAGGTTTTGTGAGTCGTAATATTAGTGCGACTGCACGAGTCATTCATTCATCGAGTCGTCGTCAGTGAAGACTAGTATCGCGAGACCTCAAAGCTTCGTATGACCTGTGTAAGGACTCAATTCTCTTTGTGTTCATACATCCATCATGTCATTAATTGTTCATGCTTTGCTGAAACCTATATGTGATATTAGTGTTATGATTGATTCATGACTAATTGTTTTGGAGCACGTGTGACTTGTGTAAGCATTAAGGATCAACTCATTTATCAGTTAATAATTCTCAATCATCATTTTGATCTCATCACTCAGTTAATTCATTCATCACTCAGTCAATAACATCACTCAGATAATTCATTCATCAGTCAGTTAATTCATTCATCACTCAGTCAATAACATCACTCAGATAATTCATTCATCAGTCAGTTAATTCATTCCTCACTCAGTCAATATCATCACTCAGATAATTCATTCATCAGTCAGTTAATTCATTCATCACTCAGTCAATATCATCACTCACATAATTCATTCATCACTCAGTCAATCTCATCGTTCAGTTAATTCATTCATCACTCAGTTGATCTCATTATTCAGTTAATTCATTAATCATTCAGCCCATCTCACGGTTCAGTTGTTGATCTTGAGGATCGAATTTTCAACCTTGTTAACTTGTTCAAAGTATTCATTTCAGGAATTTCATCAGGCAATCATGTTACCTCATTTGATGTTTCATACGATCTTATCATACTCTGACATAATGTCGACGATCATTTCATTAAATCATTAATGCATTCATTGTGCGAGAGCGTGTATGCTCATTATTGTCACTCTGTAACGTAATCATAATGCGATATTCATGCGGAATCTATAATCATCATGTGAATTTCATACTTCAGTATGGATAGAGCTGTCAGAGAACGCAGGGGAGGAGGCCGCGGTGCGGGCCGAAACCCGGGATCTCGTGTGCATGCCCGTGCGAATGCGAGTGGTATCATTAATTCATCAAATAGCGAGGCTACTCATTCATCAGCAGATAATCAGTCGCCGTCAGGGAGTCGTACCCGAGAGGCATCTCACTCGGAAGGTGCTCGGGTTGACCCATTCATATTTATGCAGGGCATGATGGCCCAGATGACTCACATGACGCGGATGATGGAGACCATGCAGACCTCGATGGTTCGTGGTCCACCGCAACAGGAATTCCAGGAGCCGTTTAATGGACAGACTGGGAGAGTGAATCAGATTGTTGGCGATATCTCTCGTCAGAGGCCGCCTACTTTTGAGGGTTCGTCGGAACCAGCTGATATTGTTCATTGGCTTGAGCATTTTGATAAACTCTTCGACATGGTTCAGTGTCCGGAGGAGAGTAAAGTGGCGGTAGCGGCTTACTACTTGAGTAAGGGTGCTTATTCTTGGTGGCTTTCTGTGAAACCCACCGATCGAGATTGTGTTTGGGGCGAATTCAAGACTCTCATGATAGAGAGGTATTATCCGGCCCCACTGCGGGAAGCCAAGTTATCAGAGGTTTTGAACCTCGAATCCGTCGAGGACGAGGGTGTTATTGTCATTCTTGAGAAGTTTGGGGACTACTTGATTTGCTTCATCGATTATCCGTCTTGAAGCGGATAAGATCAAGTATTTTAGCAAGAGGCTAAATCCGATTGAGGATGCGTTGTTCAACCACAATTGTAATTCACTTAGTGAGTTCATCGGGAAGGCTCTTGGAGCGAGCTTTTGATCAAGGAGCTTACTCGGAAACATCCTTGATTCCTTGGGTGAGAGGACTAGGATGTTGATTCGTCGAGAGGACATCGGGCTCCGACGTCCAAGAGGTCGTTTTCGATCGTCTTCGTCTGAGAAGGCTTCTTCCTCTCGGGCACGACGAGTTCGATTGTTGTTTGCTTTAATCGTGAATCGGCAGGACACGTTAATACTCGGTGTACGGTGCGGCTATTGTTTGTTTTACGTGTGGGAACCGGGACACCTTCAGAAATACTGCAGGAGTTCTGGTGCCTCTAGATCTCGAGAGGGCTCACAAGCCTCGAGGGATTTTGTTACTCCAGTCCGTACTTCATCCAAGGGTCCTATCAGGCTTCGAGAACCCGAGGTAAGGACATTCATCACCGGTTTTGAACAAGTTAATTCTTGCTCGGTAGTAAGACAATCATTCATTTCATTGTCGTTCGCTCATTCATCTAATTCATTCATCATATATATCAATCATGTTGGGACTCATAATTATCGATTAATCATTCAATTCACGAGGAACGGCGGTTCCAATCACTTCAGAGATGTTATCACTCATGACGTTATTAATTCACCTTGGTGAGTCATTCCAAATCCTTGTCGGATTTGTAGTAATTTATCATTCATCATTCATTTTAGTCACTTTCATTCTCATGACCTTCCGAGATCATATTTAGCGGCGAGTTCATCTGCGGATATACCTTAAATCGTTGAGATAGAGGAGATCGATGACATGGAAGGATAACGATGTTGACTACATTTGAGATGTAACCTTGTTTTTGGATGACTGTGTAACTCAATCCGTAGTAATGTATCTTGACTGTGGATCATTTATTCTTGATCTATTTTATAATGATCATATTTGAGAATCTTGAGATTTGGATCAACTGTTGGGAGTTCACCCCTTCGGCGTTGTGCTCAAGATTTCTTGATAATTTGGGAAATCATTCACTGAGATTCGAGACGTCAAGTCTTGGGGACTTGGGCGTGCGATTGATTTGGTCCCGAGGACTAGATGTGCATTATTGTTTTCAGATCTTGATGGATAGTTCATATCCCGAGTTGTTTACCCTGAGTTTCGAGGACGAAACTCCTTTTAAGGGGGGGTGTATGTAATAGCCGGTTGTAATTGATCATTATCATTCGGTAATTTCATTCGGTGATTGTCACTCAGTGGATTTTCACTCATTTATAATCATTCATCAATCATGTTCGTTCACCGTGTTCACCGTTCGGAAAAACTTGAGTTGTGTAACGTTATTGTTCATTGTTTCAACTTTCCTCATATAAGTTCGACTTTGTTAAATCACCATTAATTTTTGGTAACTCCAAAAATTTTAAGTCTTTGCAATATTATAGAGCATCGAGTTAACTTTCCAATGGTTCAAACGGTGGGTCAATCGGAGTCCGGACGAGAGAGTTATGGTCGTTTTAGCTCACCCGCTCATTTTTTGATTATTGGCGATCACTGCCGGCCGAACTTCGGCCGTGTCGTCCGACACGGCCGTGCCGTACTAAATGCGGAAATGCTGAAGTTTCTGCCTCAGGACCCGACCGTTTAAATGCAGCACGGCCGAGTCGAACTCTTAGGATAAGCGAGAACCATCGCTGACACGCCCGACCGTGTTCCAGGACACGGTCGAGTCATGCCGAGTCAGTCGGACGGGTCACTATCGGAAGGCCCTCGGCGCCCGCGACCGTGTCAAGCGAGGACACGGTCGAGTCCTGTCGGCCAGGTATGCGACACGGCCGTGTCGATCGGCACGGGCCGTGTCCGGCAGGTAGTCAACCTATAAATTCGTTTTTGAGCATTTGGCTCATTTCTTTCCCATTTCTTCACCTTCAACCGAGAGAGAGCTTGAGGGAGGGATTTTCCTTCACAAATAATTTGAGTGTTTGATTTTCTTCATCTCCTTTCGATCGTGAAGCTTGGATACTCGATTAAACTCGTGTTCTTCGGATCGAAGTGCTTGGATCTTCAAGAGGTAATTCCTTCAACACTTTGGACTTCGATTTTGTGTTGAGATATGATGTTTTGGACGTTATAATCATGTTATATGAAGGGATATGTATATGATTATGAGTTTGTATAAGGATTCATTGGATTATTGAGGATTATTCAAGAACACTTTGAATATCGAGTTGAAATTGGGGGTTTTCGATTAATTGTTGTTGAAATCACGTTTTCGGATATTCATTTTGTATTATTGATCATTTGGAAGATGTTTGTTGGTTTGAAACACTTCTTGGAGGATTTGATATTGATATATTGAGATTTGATTGTAAACAATCGGAGTTTGGCCACAACGTATTCGATATAATGCCCCAATGAACTTAGTTTAAGCGTATCGACGTTTCGAGTTCGTTATATTCGTGTTTGATTCGTATATTAAGCGAATTGTTGGTGCTTGTGTAATTCAAGGTTGTTCGAATGGCCGGTATTCCCTATTAAGGACGTTGTTCGTGGAAGGACTTCCTCGCCTTCGGTTTGAGGCAAGTTTTATACTTGTACTAGTCAATGAGATTAATGTCATCATATATGTGTATAAATGTGTTGTATCATTCCGAGACTTAGTCTCTTCATGAATTCATTGATATTAAGAGATCGTTCGATACGATACCTTTCGGCAATTTTGCCAAATATTTATTGTTGTTCGTTAACGGCCGATTCAAGGCATTGTGATACTCATTATTAATGTCACTGTCGATAGCCGGTTCGCGGGGTCGATGTATCGATTGTTGTTAATATCGATGTCAATTTAAGACATTGTTGAGATCATTGTTATTCCTTTTTGGATTGTCATTAAAACTGTACACGCCGATTAAAGGCATTGGCTTATTCATTTCTCACCTTCGTAAATGGTAATCGATTAAAGGTGCCGAGGCATCCTTCATACCATTGTTATCGAATTGCCGTTCGCAGCAAATCGAGGTATTCAATCATTCATCATATCGTTCACATCGATTAGCCATTATAAGGAAATCAAGCGCTCAAGCATTCATGGAATCATCCATTTGCATCATTGTCATCGGTTAGCCGTTCTAAGGCAATCGAGGTGTTGAGTTGGGGCTCGAGGATGGTGGCCGACTCAAGACAACATACCATCCCCTAATTTTGATACGGCTTTCATGCGTGGCCCGGCCTAATTGTGATACGGCTTTCATGCCGTGGCTTCGCCCTAATTGTGATACGGCTTTCATGCCGTGGCTTGCCCTAATCAATAATGACTTGGGCTGTTTCGGCTTCATTTTATTGTGATATTTGACATTTTGGTGAGTGGTTTTAGGCCTTGTGATTGTCTTGTTAATTTCATTGGAGCCTCGGGCATTGTGATTCATATTTAATCACATTACGGTTTGGTTCATGTCGTGTAATTCATTGTGGTATTACGTGATTTTGATTCGCCGTTGGGCACTTATGTTCTAACACAGTCGAGCGGTATTAATAGTATTCCTTGGTAATATTATTTCAAGAATGCTCTTTTCTTACCTTTGTTTGTGAGCATCTCTTATTATTATCATCATTATACCTTTTAATTATGCATTTGGATGCATATCATGTTATACATGTATTTGATGTTAATTATCTGGATGGCCCGACCCGTGTGGCGGAACATGTTTTCATGTTTTAGGTGCTTGCGAGGAGAGAGTTGAGGCACGGGGGCATGACGATGGCGGCGAGGCATACGAGCGATACTAGTCCGAGTTGTTCATTGTTGGTCGGCCGGTTGGAGTGTACTCAGTCTTGTCGATTGTTGTCGTGTTGTATTACGAGCAGGATGTTCGTGGATCTTTGTTGTATTTCATTTTGGCCATGTAGGCCACTTTTGTCGTTGAAATTCCTTATCGGAATATTGTGTCGGATATCATGGTAGGGACTATGATTTTCCCTTGTTGTTTAATTTAATGTATTTTAGTCATGTTCGCCTGGTGGATCTCCTGGCGTGGGGTCCACGGCACTGTAATAACCCAATAGGATTTGGGGGTGTTACATAAACGAGCAAGCATCTGCTCTTGAACGGACTTACGACTCAAGGCGTCGGCGACAACGTTCGCCTTGCCCGGGTGGTAAAGGATCTCGATATCAAAATCTTTGATTAGTTCCAACCACCGCCTCTGTCGCATATTTAACTCCTTGTGAGTAAATATATTCTTCAACTCTTGTGATTGGTGAATAACTGAAAGGTGACGCCATAAAGGTAACGACGCAAAATCCCCAACGCGAAAACCACGGCTGCTAGCTCCAGATCGTGGGTTGGATAATTGACCAACTAATCCGAGGAAACATCGGATTTACTTAATATCTTTCGGAGGTTGCCAATCTCCGATAGTCTCCGTCTTCTGAGGGTCGACACAAACTCTGTCAGATGAAATTACATGTCCGAGAAAGTCACTTCGGACCTCTAGAACTCACATTTGGAAAACTTTCCATAAAGTTGCTCTCGTCTCAACACGTCGAGAACCTGAAGAAGATGAACCTCGTGTTCCTCTCGGCTAAGAGAATAATCAAAATGTCTTCGATGAATACAACAACAAAGATCCAAAAGTCGATGAAAACCCGATTCATTAATTCCTGAATCTGCGAGTGCAATAGTTAGCCCGACGGCATAACTACGAACTCATAATGACCATAGCGTGTACGAACGCTGTCCTCGTGATATCCGACTCTCGAATCCATGGCTGGTGATATCCGGATCTTAAGTCGATCTTGGAAAATGAAGCTCCCTGAAGTTAATCTAAAAGATCATCAATACGAGGTAAAGGATACTACTCTTGATCATCACTCTGTTCAACTCCTGGTAATTAATACACACACGAGACGAGCCATCCTTCTCCTTGACAGATCACACTAGTGCTCCTCACGGGGACGCAATCGGTCGAAGATGACCTTCCTCGAACTATTCCTCAAGTTGAATCTTCAATTCCTGCATTCTGGTCGGGGCCATCCGATACGGTGCCTTCGATAAAGGGGCGTGCGGCTCCAACTCACTCTGAATTCCCTTACTCTATGTGAAGGCAACCGGATAACAAATGCGGAAATACATCGTCAATCGATGACAATGATACCACGAATGATTGAACATTTCGATTGCCCTAGAATGGTCAATCGATAAAAAGAGATATCAATAATGATTGAACAACTCGATTGCCTTAGAAAGGCCAATCGATGAAGATGATACAATGAATGTTTGAATAACTCGATTGCCCTAGAAAGGCCAATCGATGAAAATGATACAATGAATGATTGAATAACTCGATTGCCTTAGAAAGACCAATCGATGGAAATGATACAAGGAATGATTGAATAACTCGATTGCCTTAGAAAGGCCAATCGATGAAAATGATATAATGAATGATTGAATAGTTCGATTGCGGAATTTCTCTGCTTTCGTCATAATAATACTTCTTCTGGAACAACGGGGATTACTTCCCTGAAACGCACATTCGACAACCAACGACGGAAAGATAGCGACCAAACGCTAACAAACACTGAGGATAGTATCAAGACGATCAAACCAACTAATACCGAAAATTACATCGTCCTAAGATAAGTTCACCACGATTAGATCCATCAACCAATCGCGGTCATTAAGCTTAATTCGGTATGATTCCGAAAATTATTCCATCGTCAGGTAGACCGATGGTATGAGGTCCACAAGCAATAGAACTATCCCGAAATAAGTCTATTCAAGCATGATTCGAAAATGAATGAATGCGGTGTACCAGCATCAAAAGGTACACACAAGTTGAAATAAAATTACGAGTATACCTGAAATCATTCGGACCACCGGATCGTCGATCCTCCTCATCATATGAATGCAGGACTTGCGGTCCCGAACCGACGCTCGTCCCGATAAATACGAGTTCCAACTCTATTTGCTTCCATTGTCTTAAGCAGCGATGACAAAGCGATCGATTACGAAATCTTTGGTTGCTTGGGGCACGAGATGCCGCCGGATCCGACTTGGAGTCCTTTCGGCAATAACGGGCCTTATGCCCAAAATTCCCACAATTATAGCACGTGATAGACGGTTTGAGACACTCGGTCTGAAATGACCGGCGTTCCACAATTGAAGCGGTGATGGCAGGCGGCGCTCGGGAATGAGATCCCTTACGATTATGCGCCGTAGAAGGTCGCTCGAAGCGATAGGGCTCACACGAGGCTTCTTGAAGGTTATTGACCGCCTTTGGGTTGATTACGCCGTTGATTTCTTCTTGAAAGATGAAGGTTGTTGTTCGGCACTTTCCTTAGCGGCCGTCTCATACGGGAGAGTTCTCTCGATTAATCCGGTCAGAGTGGAGCAATGATGATTGAGCAAGCGCACATGGGTTATCATGGCACATAAAAGTGAGTGGATCAACCCGAACATCTTCGATCGAGCCGAGTCTGGGCACGATTTCCCGGCCGAGTGATTATTTCTCGGGTTTCGGTCGCATGCCGTCTCTCCCCGTGCATCCACAGACTCTCTCCATCTTGAAGTAGGAAGGTCGCATAATGATTATATTTCCCGCATGATTAGCACGTTATGATTATGTCATGAGATGATGAAAATGAGTATACATGCTCTAACTTAGTGATTATATGAATGATTCTTGAAGTTACATGATTATCGATGAAATTCTTGAAATGATTATCTTGAATAACTTAGCAAGATTGATAATACGATCATCCAGTTGACAATCGAGTAATGAAATGAATTGAGTAATTAATGAGTTAACATGATCGTCCTGATTATTAACTGAGTAATGAAATGAATTAAGTGATTGATGAGTTAACATGATCGTCCTAATCACAATGAATGATGATGTTTGAGGATTGTAAATTGATGAATGATGAATGAATGACTATTGCCAGAAATTATACCATGGCGTTAGAAATCTTACAGTTCTTTCGGTCTGATTGGCTCGGCATTTGCACAGGTCACACGTGACGCGAAAGTCCAATGATACTAGTCCGATGACGATGATTTCAAATGAAACATGACTCGGAAGGTAGTATTCAAAACCACGCTCCGATACCAACTCTGTAACACCCCAAACTAGGCGGATATTACAGTGCCGTAAATCCCCAACTGGGACCCACCAGGCAAATGAAAATGAATGAACTACATAGGATAAATGTAGTACCGAACTATATTACAACAATAATTACTCCGATTAGGAGTTTAGTTATAACACACCAGGACAATACCGAATACTAGTGTATTTTATATGAACATAAAATACACAACACTGAATGAAACGGAGTATTCAAATGAAAGTCTGCAGCGGAAAAATAAAGGACAATAACATGAATAACTGAAAGATCGGGGCCCCCTACTAGTATCACTGGGACTCCTCGACGTCAGCGTGTTCTCCCCGTACTTTTGCCTTGCCAAGACCTGAAAAACAAAATCCCCAAACGGGGTCAGTTACAAAGAACAACAATCCTCAAGGGTTAAAAATACACAATCATGATTATATCTGAAGTTATGAAATATCCTGTCGAAACATACGCAATCAAACATGCTATATGCATCAACTAACAGTACGGCTCAAAGGGTGGCGCCACACTACGCCCGGGATGGAAATGTGTCCATGCACAAGCCACCAACGATCGAATACACGCGTGGTCTTGTACCTAATCAGTCTCACGAGACACATTGACTCGTGTGCACAGTCCAATGTGAGGCCAACAACCAACACACGACATAAATGTGCCCGACATGAAAATCCTACACATACCAACCGGCACGCCAAGATGACCGGAATGCCACGATATAACAAAAGTGACATCGAAAATGAATAATGACTCACCGAGGTGGAATGGTAATGAAATAAATGACAGCTCAATGAAAAGATTGGAACCGTCGTTCCTTATGACTGAAATGACTAATTGATAACAACAAGTTTTGATACGGTTAATATAATGATGAATGAGTTATGATTATGAATGAACAACAACAAAAGGGATGAATATCCTTTTAACCGAGTAAGAATTAACTTACTCAATACCGATGAAGAAAGTCCTTCCACGAACAAAAGTCCTAAATGAAGTGTCGGTCGCACGAACAACCTTAATTCAATACAATTACCAACAATCCGATCAATACACGAATTAAACACGAATATAACGAACTCAAAACGTCGATACGATTAAACTAAGTTCATTGGGGCATTATATCGAATACGTTGTGGCCAAACTCCGGTTGTTTACAATCAAATCTCAATAAGCCACTATTAATTCCCCCAAGAAGTGTTTCAAACCAACAAAACATCTCCAATATGATCAATAATCCATTATGAATATCCAAAATCGTGATTATAACAACAATTAGTCGAAAATCCCCAATTCCAACTCGATTTTCAAGGTGTTCTTGAATAATTCCTCAATAATCCAATGAATCCTTATACAAACTCATAATCATATACATATCCCTTCATATATCATGATTATAACGTCCAAAACATCGTATCTCAACACAAAAATTGAAATCCAAGGTGTTGAAGAATATTACCTTTGAAGATCCAAGTACTTTAATCCGAAGAACACGCGTTAGATTGATTATCCAGGCTTCACGATCGAAAGGAGATGAATAAAATCAAACACCCAAATGATTTGTGAAGGAAAAACCCTCCCTAAAGCTTTCTCTCTCGGTTGAAGGTGAAGAAAAGGGAGAGAAATGGGTGAAATCTTTGAAAAAGCGAATTTAAAGGAGTTGGCGCCTGCCGGACACGGCTGTGCCGATCGGCATGGTCGTGTCGCCGGTGGCGGCGAGGGACTCGACCGTGTCTGCTTGACACGGTCGCGGCGCGGAGGGCCTTCCGATAGTGACCCGTCCGGCGGACTTCGGCATGACTCGGCCGTGTCATGGAACACGGTCGGGCGTGTCGGCGATCGGTTCGCTTATCCGGAAGAGTTCGACTCGGCCGTGCCGGATGACACGGTCGGGTCTGAGGCGAGACTTCGGCATTTCGGACGAGTGCACGGCCGCGGGCCGTGTCGGACGACACCGCCGAGTTCGTTCGGCGGTGATCGCCAATAAGCGAAAAATGAGCGGTTGAGCTAAAACGACCATAACTCTCTCGTCCGGACTCCGATTGACTCACCGTTTGAACCATTGGAAAGCTAACTCGATGCTCTATAATATTGCAAAGATTTAGAATTTTTGGAGTTACCAAAAATTAATGGTGATCTAACAAAGTCGAACTCATATGAGGAAAGTTGAAACAATGAACAATAACGATACACAACTCGAAGTTTTTCCGAACGGTGAACACAGTGAATGAACATGATTGATGAATGATTATAATCGAGTGAAAATACACTGAGTGACAATTACAGACTGATAATTACTGAATGAAAATGAATGAATTACAACCGGGTATTACATCCTCGAGGATCTACCAGGCTGATAACTAAAATCAAACATCTAAACATCGCCTTTAAGGCTAAAATGACACAGTAGACCGATTTGGTCTTTCAATAATTACATACAACTCAAATACATTACATGCCCACGCGGGGGTCGAATACAACACAATCCCGTACAACGGGAAAGAATACTGCAGCGGAAATAAAATACAACTAAACCAATGACATCATACAGATCCTCGGGTGATTAGTATCGTTCATCTTTCATCATCCTTCGTGCCGACCCTGTGTTATGCTCCCAAACCTGAATGCAAAAATAGACATCCACCCCCCGAATACTCGGGGGTTAGCAAAACTCCACTGTTTTTCTAGTGCAAGAACAAAGTGCAAATACGAGCCATACAATACAAGTTCCAAGAACAATAATAATCAGGAATCCTTAAAGATCCACACGTAACGAAAAGTACTTCCCGAGGCATAAGTTTGGGTAAAACATTCCAAAACCGAAAGACCACAATTAAAGGGAAACAATTTATGAAACAGTATAAAATGCCTTCGAGAGTTTTAATAGAAAACAGTTTAGGATTATCAAATCCTTATCTTTCCAAAATCAACAGGGGTCACAGCCCAAAGGTTTTGTTTTCGCAAATAGAAAACCAACAGTAATCCACAGGGTTAAAACACACATCACGTGTCCTCGACGGACAGAAAATCAATACAATATTATCGCCCAAGATACGCAAATCTTGGTCACAAAAATACAACACCAACTCGTGAATCCAGGGCTATACCATTGGATTCCCTTCGTGGCCCCGTCGGACCCTCCCAAGGTGAGCAGAATGCATTTTCGAAATCATATACACCAACTCGTGAAGTTTTACTCGTGAATCCAGGGCTATACCATTGGACTCCCGTCGTGGCCCCATCGAACCAACCCACGGTGAGTAAACACATTCACAAAACATAAGCAACCGCACTCGTGAATCCAGGGCTATACCATTGGACTCCCTCCGTGATCCCGTCGGACCCTCCCGAGGTGAGCGAAATACATCCACACAATTAACACGTCACAACAAGGATATTCATACAATCCACCAAAGGCAACAAACACAAGGCACTACATAATCGTCAAATCACAATGCACCGAAATGAGATAATATATGCACACACGCGTTATCAAGCGCAACATCAACACCAAACATATCCAAAGAATTCACGTAGTCACTTACAACCCACACCATTTACAAAACACACGCGTTTTGAAAGTGAGCCTTTAACGAGGCTAGCCGAATCCTTTGAAAACTCGTTGCAAACAATCAAACAAACATATAAAGACAATCACCAATTATAATATTCACAAAACAAGAATTGTATGGACAAGGTACTTGCCTCGATATCACGAGCAATGGAAAAATGAACGGATACGGCCGGGTAGCCCTCAAATTCCCGAACACTATCTAGAACGCGATAGCACCGAATTTACTACGGGAATACACCACATGAATCATCGATCACCAACGGAATTCAACATCGGAATCATCGAGCACCTATAATCCTCCGTAAAGAATAATAAAATACGATTACGACGAGAATCAAGGCCAAAAACAACGGAAACCCCAACAAACTATCGAAGGGAACTCATTCGAACATTTAATCGAACATTAAATGTTCAAGACCCTTCAAGAACAAAGAAATCACCCCTCGGGTCGAACGAACCAAATATACGAGTATCCAATCCGTAGAAAATGTTCAAAACAACGTTTATACAACAATTAATTGATCAAAAACGGATTGGAATCGAAATCAAAAAGGAAAATACCCAAATCTACAAAAACAAGGGTTCAAGCCAAAATACCTTGATTTGGATGAAGGATTCAAGTAGAGGTCGAAAATCTACAACAAGACTTGAGGTGGATAATCTCTACAAGTTTGGGAGCACTCAAATCGCCCAAAATCGCCCTTAGAATCGCCTAGAATGGTAGGAGGAAGAAGAGAGGAGAAAATGAATGTTTCTCCTCGAAAAATCTGCTAAAAAGTGCAGAAAAAACCCGTGTGCCGCGGCACAGGACAAGTGTGCCGCAGCCCAGGGCCAAAAAAAAAACGCCCAGAATTCAGCTTAGTGCCGTGGCTCAGTAGAAGTGTGCCGCGGCACACGGTACAGTCCACTCCAATGCCAAAAAGGCACATCGTGCAGTCTTAGCTATTTTGACCATAACTCCTTCGTCTGGACTCCAATTGACTCACCGTTTGAACCATTGGAAATATAAGTTGATGATCTATAATATTGCAAAGATTCAGAATTTTTGGAGTTTCCAAGAATTAATGGTGACTTTACAAAGTCGAACTCCCACGTGAAAAAGTCGATTAAGGATACGGAACTCAACAAAACGACACCGAAACGAACTCGGATGACAAAAAGTGCAGAATTAATCATTCTCGGAATGACGAAACGGTCATGAGCGAGTCATAAAAACGAACTTCCGCCGAAAAAAAAAATTACCGAAAATCGAAAATTGCGGCCCTAAACCTTTCCGAGACCATGACTGTTGATAGGTGCGCTTGGAGGCGACAGATCAGAGTTGTGGATTCTTTTGTAGGGAACGGTGTTGTAGTTGAGAGTCTCAGGGTTGGGTTGTCTCGGTTAACTCTCACCTAGAGCATTGCATTTTTGTTTTTACTTTTATTGTATATTTTATCCTGTTGCCTTTTGCGTGTGGTGTATTTTTGACAGGGAGCTGTGCGCAGAGTCTACCTCTCTTCTATTGGAGCAGCGCTCATCGAGAGTGCAGTTGCCAAAGTCCACTTAGGTAAATATCATGTGAATTAAGTCATGGGCTCAGGTATGGTTTTGAGCTTTTTCGCATCATATGCTTCTTTGTATATATCACTCAATACTTTGCTGTGCACTAAGATGGGGGTCTTCACGGAAACAGCCTCCCTACCGTAAAAAGTAGGGGCATGGTCTGCATACATCTTACCCTCCCCAGACCGTGCTCTGGTATGTTTGGTTTGGTTTGGTTTGGATGTGTTGAAATTTATTTGGGAATCCTTTTTATAATCTATACTATCTAAAAACTGAATCCCTTAATTTAATGTGCAAGTGTAATGTGCACAAATGGGTTGTACGGTACAATGTAGTTTATGCAACACCCTTTCAAGCCATCTCTCAAAGATGTATCAAATACACATTCCAGACTTCAATTCATTCAATTTTGAGGCTTCAATTTATTGAATTGAATGTTGTTGTTACAGAAGACAAAAAGAACAGAAGACAAAAGGATTTTCAACCTCAAATAATACCAAGAGTTTGGCAGTTACAACACAAAAAAGAGCTTATAAATAATATATACAATCCCTCACAATCGTGAAACCAATGCCCACTCTCACAGTAACCACTTTCAAGGTTTGTTTTACAGACCCGAAAATGAAACCATGTTACTTCGTGTATATAAAACCAAGACCCACTCCAATATAGTCCCCACACTCGAAGAAAACTCGAACTTAAAAAGGAAAATACTTAATGATCTCAGTTTTTTTCCTTCTTCATGTGGTACAACAAGCTTTTCAGACCTCAAAGTAAAAAATATGAAAGAAAAAAATCATCATCGATCGATGAGAAGCTTTGCTTCTTTTAGATATCCAGAAACTAGCAAGAAAAAAATATAACAAATCTGTTATTTTTCTCTCTTTTGTTCACAACAAATAAAATGAAAACAACACATGTAGAATCTACCGAGACCCTCCAAAGGATCTTGCAGACAAAAAGGAGTGCTTGATTGGAAATGATGAAGGAGATTCGGATTGATGATATTAGATGAGTTTGATGTGTGGAGATGAGATGAATCATCTTTGATGATGGGAGAAGAAAAGTTAGGTTAGTGAGAGGAGGGGGCGGATAAAACAAGGGAGGTGAGAGGGACGGTTATACAACTGTGTATGTTTAGGTCAATTGAGATTGGGTATTATCTTTGGATTGGGTAAAATCCGAATATTGAGCTTATTCACTTATTGATACATATCTCACAAATGGGTTTGGGCTGCAACAAATTTTGGACTAGACTGATATGAGTAACAACTTAAGCATACGTAAAAATCCCTTTTTAGGACAATTCAATTATTCTTGATAAATTTTGTTAAAAATAGATGTTGCAAGAATTATAAATCTGGAGTCTCTTTTAATATTTCATTTGTTTTGGCATGCATAGTTGAATACTACTAACTAACTATTGTTACTGCTTCCTAAATAAACAATCTATTTTATTTTTGTATTCGTTAATGATTTGGTAATCTAATAATATATCTTCGATCAACACTAAACTATCTATTTTCTATTGTAGTTGTTGTTACCCAAAATATTATTCGGAGATGATATACTGGAATGGACGAGTAACAAACAAAATGCGAGAGCACGTCTGTGGGAAAGTAAATAACACAAGATTTGCCGGAGTTGTTAGTCCCGTGCTTGAATGCTCTCGCGAGATATTATTAATACGAATACTTTGGAGGCTGTAGGCAAATCAACCATCTCAAGAATTGAAGGTCAGGAAGATGAATATCAAGTGTTTTCAGGAAGATGAATAACAAAGGTCTCCAACATTACCAAAAATAATTTCGGTTTTTATAGACTCACGAATTTACATCTACATATTAAACTCCAAGGAATACAAACAATCGTGTAATGATGGAGTGAACACAAAAGGGTTCCTGGAACCATGCTCTCATAATTGATGAATATGAAGTGTTGCTGAAGTATTAATGCTTGAAGCACTATATAAACCATCCAAAGACGAGGAAATAACATAGCAAAAAACCACAACAGGTTTGCAGTTTGCCATATAAGCCTCCTGTTACGTTTTCTATTTATATGTAGATAAGAGGTTGTCACTATTTTTTAATCTTGGCCTACCTTTTCGAATATGGAGTTAAAGACTTGCTGTGGTATTCTTTAAAGATGTTTGTGTGTGCTTCTGACATTAGAGGGTTTGATGTTTGTATGGAGGTAAAGACTTGCTGTGGTATTCTTTCGAATATGGAGATCTGTGATTTGATGTTACTTTCTTTTCTTTGTTCGTTAAAAAACACAGAAACTAAACTGAATGATTTTGAGCAGAAACATTAAAGGGTTTGATGTTGGGTTTGATTATTTCGGGTAAGGAGTTACAACGACGGTAGTTTGTGTGTGAAGTTGTGTTCATGTTTGGTGGTTGATCTGCAAAACCAGAGAAAAAGATGGATGGGAGGCAGATGTTTTTAGGATAGTGATAAAAAATTAGATGTATATCTTGGAATGGATTGGATCCCATCTTACCCGATTTTTTTACCCCATTGGTTTTGGGTTTAAATCTGTTGGACTGGATCCAATCGTAGCAAAACAATCTTAAAACACAATGAATTGATGTCAATAATCAATCGGTTGGTGTTTGCTAAAAGAAATGAAACAAAATTGATTGGAATAAAATGATTGTTTTAAAGTGTACAACTCATGAAAAGCTAATGAATGAATATATGCATGTAACAATGGGAAGCTTATGTGAATACTGAGACCTGCCACTTGATCACCGAATTTCATGTTCACAGAGGACGAAGAGGCGGGGCCGGACCTCCAGCAGTTGGTAAATTTGACAACCTTGAATGTTTATACGGTTATAGAACATGAAAGGGCTTCACTTTTGTAACTTCAAAGAATACAAAAGAAGATACAATTTCATTGTTATTAAATAAGCCAACTGCAATTACATTCCTATTATTAAATGTATGCTGCATAAATGAGGTGCCAGGCCTGTTGGCTTTTCACAAATTGTGAGTGACTCCAAGAGCCACAAGATTGCCTTGATTGGCTTTGTACCTGTGAGGAAATTTTGGAGTTCAGAAGCGTTCCCACAGATCGCCGAGTCGCACTGGAGGCGAAGAACCTCCGCGGAAGTGCGTCAGTCTGGTGGAGTTGCCTAAAAAAATACAGATCTCATCGCCTTAAACCGAAAATCATCGCATGGCAAAAGTTTACAAAACATTTCACACGAAAATTCATCCCCACAAACACACATCTACACCAAAAAGTGCAGAATATCAGCGCCGCCGCCTCGCCCATTTAACGGCATTCGTACTATTTTGTTTCTCGGAGGAAATTACAGCCTCTTGGCGCCGCCCCACTACCCGATCGGCGGCCACACCGCCACGTCGCTTCTCCTTGTGACGCACCCCACGACGCATTCGATCACCGGACTACTTCGTCCGACGCCTTGAGGAAAAACAGTGGTGCTCTGCATCTTACTGCGGCAGCCCCGGGAAGCAGTTTCGGAAAGTCGGGCGCTAATGCCCTAACCCAAGAGAATGGGCCTTTTCCTTTTAGTGAGCAATTCTTATTTGGGCCTTCTATTGATAATTTTAATAATGTTGAGTTGCTGCCCCTTATTCTTGATGATGAATGTAGCCAGTGTGGGTCTACGAATTTGAGTGAAGTGAATGGACCTTCACTTGAGTTAATTAATTGGGAGCTAGAGCAACTTGGGCTTGAAGTTTTTGTACCAGTGAATTATTTTGAAGATGTTAATGATAATGGGCCAATTTTTTCTGATGAGTCTGAAGATTATGTCAAAATTTTTGGTTATGATGGGCGACCTATATTTGATGAGGTGCCATTAGTGAAATTCATTTTTTGGATGATCCTATTTATGATACTGAGTCCGATGAAGATTTGTGTTCAATTGTTTTTACGGGCTCTAACGAGGTATTTTCAGTTTATGATACGAAATACGAAGATGCTTAAATTTCAAAAAAAAATCCTTAAACCTTATATTTTTATATGGGGTTAACTTACCTGCTTTACAAAGTAGGTAAATTACCTCATTTCCTTTAAAAAAATAAACCAACAAGGACTAAACAAAGATAACTATGAAAGAGCAGGGGCCTAATTGTAACTTTATTAAAAAATTTACAACACAAAGCATGTAATTTCCGCTTTTTACATTTATAAAAAGATCTCATATATAAATAAAATTTTACTACACGGGTAAATAAGTAATCAATAATAATCAACCAGCATATGCTGCGTATGCACGAACATAATTATTCAATAATCAGCCCGTGCAACGCACGGGTTGTATAAAGCGTCGTGGATTTTGAAATAAAAACTTGTGATAGCATTTAAACTCAATTAATGAGGTTAAAATTAAACTTAACTAATGATGTTAAAGAAATTTAATTACACACGATTAAAGAGATGAAATGGCGGTTTTCAAGTAGCTAGAAGAGTTTTGGCTTGTTTTCTTCTGTTTCCATAAGGTAGAAGAAACACTTTTCTTGAATTAAATATATCCCAGTCAAAATATTACAGATAATGTAAAATCAGTTTGGTTCTTAAAAAAAATATATAAATATTGCGCATGAAATAATATTAAATCTGGCATATGTGAACCATCCGTTTCTTTAGTTTCACGTGTTCAAACGTTGAACTTAAAGAAACTCCAGCTTCATATTCTTTAATTTCACAATTTATCTTCACATATGTAAAAACGAAGAACATTAGCTTCACATTTAACTCTAATGCTCCACATTTTTGTAAAGCTAATCTATACATATTTTTGTAGTGTCTTCAAATGGGAGAATGACGAATCTAGTCCTAAAGTTTTGAGGGTCTGGCAAACGCAGTTTTGCGTTTTGTCGGGTGTCAATTTTGGTCCTAAACATTAAATTTTTTAATTTTCATGGACCAACTAGCTGAAGTGTCAAAATATTTGACTTTGAATAAAAGCATGAAAAATGCAGGTGATAAAAGCTAGGAAAAACACTCAAATGTCTGAAACATTTCTTCAGGAGCCAACTCATCAGTCCAAGGTTTCAAGGAAGAGGAACTCTAATTTTGTTGCTATTAGCATGTATGGATAGTTGTTTTTGTAGTGTTTATATGAATTCACTTGCTCTGCTTTAGATCTTGGACATCACTGCACCTAAGAAGCTTTATCTACATGTCTTGATGATCTTTGATGATCTACAAGTGAGCTAGAAGTGGAATATTATGGCACTCTTTTAGCATGTCTAATGACTGAGTTAATCAAGTACATTTATCTATTTTCAAGCAATGTAATGACTGAATTAAGTTTTCAGGATTTATTTTCACCTTTCATGGTTTCTTAAGATTTCCTGAATTTCATGTTATGTCGTGTAACGATTTCTTGATACGAAGTTCATTTTTCCCGCATTTTCTTTACTTTTTGCAGTCTATTTAACATAAATTGATAACAACTGATATGGTATAAAGCATGGGCAGACTGTTTTTTTATTTTGTTATTCTTTCGTTTTCTTTAATTTTTTCAAGATGTTATTTTTCATTTTTAATATCCAACTTTTTAATTTTCATTTTTTTCAAATTTTTTAACCTCCAACTGAATTTGGCGGGAGATGGCATGTATGACATGTAAGCCAGTCAAAGTCAATGGGAGTGTGGTATAATTGACACGTCAGTGTTAAAGTCTGGGGTTTCATCACAAAACCAATTGGCAATGACAGGACTAGTCCATGATCTTTATATAATGATGGCAAAGCTTGTATTTTCCCAATGTTGGGTTAATGCTTCACCCCCTCACGCTTAGCCGGAGTTAAGACTCACATCGTGGAATTTTTAACTCGGGTGGCGTGGAGGTAGAACATCGTGGGCCGTTGGGATCGCACGTATAGAGAGAGCCTACTCCGATACCATGGTAAAATCTGGGGTTCCATCTCAAAACCAATTGACAATGAGAGAAGTAGTCCATGATCATTATATATTGATGGCAAAACTTGTATATTCCTGGGATTAATGTTTCAATAGTCATCAAGTTAGTCCATAAAAATTTTAAAAATTTAAAGTCACACCCGGCGAAACGTGAAACTACGTGTGCAAAAACCTAAAAACTTTAGGACTACCTTTGCCATTCTCCTGTCTCCGAATCATATAGAAACTAGTATAGAAAGTTCCATCGAAAATAATTGTGATGAGAGATGGTCCCGAGCCTTGAATTAGATATCTAGTTTTTTTTTTTTTTTTTGATCACGAGATATCTAGTAATATTAGTCCACCAAAAAAAAAAATTAAGGGAAGCTAATTTACGGAAGAACTTTAAAAGGAAAAATGCACATTAGTGAGGGATTGATTATGGTCGAAACACCCTTAATGGTGAAATCTAAAAATCAATTGTATTATTAAGTAATTTCATTGCATATTTGTTATTATTTGTTGCATCAAGGTCGCTAGTATATGCAACAAATAATGCAATAAAAAATACATAAATTCATATAATTCTACTCATCTACAACCGTTAGATCACTAATATCAATGGCCTACAAAAGTTTTTAGATTTCACAAGGTAATTAGTTTTCATATGATCTATTTCCAGAGGAGAATAAAATTCTTTGCACAAAGCAATTTTCCTTTCTGCAATTATTGAAATGTTCGTCATTTTTTCATTTTTTACGTAGCTAAATCTTATTGGGATTGTTATCTACATACATAGCAGATTCGGTCATCATTATGAAGATACAAATTACATCCCACCAAAAAAAAATGAAGATACAAATTACAAATTAAAAGAGAGGCTATTTTAACATGACTAATCCTAATCCTAGTAACCTAGCATTCTAACAAATCTTGATAATTACCACCACCCCCAATTTAAGGAAATTGGCAAAACAATTTGTATACGGATCCTATTCCGTGCGACGGGTCATGTTAAGCGGGTCGATTTTAGTTTTTAATTTTCTTTTTCGGTTTTTAGGGGGGTATTTTTTTTTCAATTTTGTATTTCTTTTAATTTTACTGAGAATTTTTATTACAAAGGTATATATTTTAGTACTATTATTTTTTTCTCTTTTAATTTTTAGGGTTCGTCTTTAGTTTTTTGAAGTTTATGTTTTTGTGTTTTAGTTATTCTTTCGTAAGTTTGTAATTCAGGGTACTTTTATGGTACAAAATAATTCAAAGGAAATAAAATATATGCCACTTATTTGAAATTTTATCGAGTTTTAAATATTATTTTTGAGCTTGATTTGATTAGTAATTGATCCGATCTCGAACCATCTTTAAACGAGCCGAACATGAATTGAGATCAAGTAATTTGATTTTTACAATACATATTTTATAATTTTTATTCAAATCAAGCCGAGCTCGAGCCGAGCTTTATATTTTATCAAACAAAAATTTCTGTTCAAGTTTGATTCGTTATGTTACCTAAATCGAGCTCAAACGAGATTTTTATCAATGGAGTTCGAATCAAGTATTGAGTAATTTAATTGGATTTTCAAACGAGCTAATTCTTAGTATAAGACCTATGCAAAGAAATTATATATATAAGCTCCAAAACTATTATTTATTTACTTTGCCCACCGAAGAAAGATTCACAGTTTGAATTATATATATAAGCTCCAAAACTATTATTATTTATTAAATACACAGTTTCAGAAGATTCACCAAAGGCTTGTTTGGGAAAGACAGGAAATGCTTTGAATTTAGGAGAACAATAATGGAGAAACTTTAGAGCGAAAGAACAAAGGAAACTTTTTTTTTTTTTTTTGCCAAACAATTCTTTGATTTTTGGTTTTTTCTTGTGACATATATAACAAATGATGGCCGGAACATTGTATGTATATATATATATATATATATATATATATATATATATATGGTTCTGGTGAAAATGATACTTGAGTTAAGAAATCAGAATGAATTTGATCCATAGATCTTGATTAAATGGATGACCTAGATTTATTCTCACAAAAACTATGCACAAAAGGTAATATTCCAGTGCATCGATATTTTGATGCATATAATGCAGAGTTTTTATTCATCTGAGTTTGATCGCGAAATCATATATTGCGTAAATGCTAATCTGGGCATCACACATCAGCGGATCAATGATTCAGATTTATTCTCAATTTACAACATAAAATCCATTCTCATATGATTATATATATATATATAATATATATATATATATATATTTTGTGTGTGTGCGCGTGTGTGTGTTATGAATATGTACTATTATCAGGGTGCGAATATAGTTTCGAGTCTCTAATTAAGAGTAATATATATAAATATATTTGTTCATCAGGGGTGGTAATGAGGAAGAAAGCTTTGGTGCAAATCCTTTTCATCAGCAACAAAAGAAACTTGATGATGAGATCATTAATTGGGAAGATCATCAAGTTTTGAATTTGAACCCATCATCATCATCATCTCAATATTCTACCTCTAATTGCCAATATTATTCAATTTATGGCGATTTATATGATGATAAGTTTATTGTTAGACCTAATTCCAATGGTTGGCCTTCTCATCATCATGATCATCACCAAGTCGTCATGCCGGTTTCTTCACCAACTTATTATTGTACCACAACTTTGAGCAACAATAATATATTGAATTATTCCAGCAGGCCAGGAAGTCGAAAACCCAACAACACAATCAAGAGCATTCGTCCGAGGTATGAAGAAGAAACGTATTTATTAGCCAGCCGGCGGATCGCCTTAATACTTAAATTATTCAAGACCGCATGATCACACATACCCAACATTACCCTTATGAATATGTGCAGTCCCGAGATCCCTACAGGCAGTGCACGCAGGGATAGGGTATAATTTCCTGTTAGAGATTTATTTATATGTAAAAATATGATTGGAAAATATGCTTTAAGTTCACACTGCACTGCACATTATAAATAATTTTGAGTTTGCATCCAATAAATTTGTTCAATTGTATGTTTCTATTGGTTAATGTTTCTAATTATTTGATATTTTTTTATCCCTTTGTTAAATATAGTGCAATAGCACAGGCGCTAGTGGGGCATCTAAAAAGGCTAGGGTTACACATTCTTCAACTCAAACAGCTTTGAAGGTCTCTCTTATTCTAACTATATATATACATGTTTTTTTTTTGTGTGTGTGTGTGTGTTTATTAAATTAATTTATTTGCAATTATTGATTCAATATCCACTATATTTATTTGTTAATCATCTTGAGTGACACTACAGGTGAGAAAGGAGAAGTTGGGGGACAGAATAACAGCACTACACCAGATTGTTTCTCCATTTGGGAAGGCAAGTGAAATTGCACATACACTGGCTAGCTATGAATGTTGTCCAACTTCATATATAATTTAATTAAACTATTTATTAATTTAGTATATCAATATATATATATATATCAATATATATATAGGATCAAATGAGAAAGGTTTTTATCCTGCGAATTGCGAATACACTATCAATGTTTATACTTTGGTAATGACAAAAGTCGTCGGCTAAACTCAAAAATCGTCGGCTAAAGTAGTCAGCTGTCGGCTAAAAGTCGGTCGGCCGAGGTCGGTCGGTTAAAGTTTAGCCGACGGCTAATAGGGAAGGTCGCCGGCTAAAGTTCGAGTTTAGCCGACGGTTACACGGTCGTCGGCTAAAATAATACCCGTTTTAGCCGACGGATACATAGTCGTCGACTAAAGTGTACGGTTTTAGCCGACGACGACGTCGTCGGTTAAAGTTTTTTTTATTTTTTTTTAATGAAAACTTTAGCCGACGGTTACACAGTCGTCGGCTAAAGTGATTTATTTTAATTTTTTAATTAAATACTTTAGCCGACAGTCTGTGCATATGCCGTCGGCTAAATTCCAGTGAAAAAAAAATTCAGATTTCGAAATCACCAAACCTGTTCAGATAACCTGTTATTCCAAATGTACAATACACCACCATACATCACAATCAACATAAATCAATTACGAAAAGCATAATTTAAATACAAACCATATCAACATGTCATGTAGCAACATCAACAAAATCGATAAACAGCAACATTAACGAACACGAGTCTAAACAAAAAATATTTAGCAAAAGAACTACTACAATGACAACTAAAATCCTCAAAGATCCGTCAAATTCTTAAAGATAGAAGAAGGATTACTACCGTCTTGCATGTCGTCGTCCCGAAATTTGTGAAGAAGAGGGGGTGTTTGTGAATTGAAGAATTGAGGTGGTGGTGGTACCGAAATTCCCGATTGACACAGTCGACTCAATGACATCATATCTTTGCATCATGGCTCTTCTTGAGCTAACATCTCTTGTTGAACCTTCCTTTGTTCCTCTTGGAATTTCTGGAACTGGTCTTGAGACTTCCTTTGCTCCTCAGCTCGGAGCTCCCTCTCGATCCTCAATTGCTCCTCCAAATAGGCCTTTTGAGTGTCGCCCCTTTGATTGCGCTGAAACCCTGTAGTATTCTTCAATAATCCGGTGCCTTCAGCTCCCATCATCGGCGTCCGGTGATGACTCCCTTTAGGAGGGTAAATGGTAGCCCACACCCTTGCCCTAATGTAGGGATCGGCCTGATCGATCTCTCGGCGTGCTAACTCGAGACCAGTATCGTCCAAATCCGGATGCTCCTCCCTCGCCATCTCTATCAACATCCTCTCAGATTCCTCAGTCACTCTCTCCTAATTAAGTGGGAACAAAAAAAGTAACCGAATATTAATAAAGTTCAGAGGTAAAGACTGATAGCAGTATTAAAATGGTTAGGATATATTTACAACTTACAAGTATATCCGGATAGTTAGGATATGCCTTCTGAGTCACGTAGACAAAGGCATTCGCCATATTTTCATCAGAAGTGGCCTCGTGCGAAACTCTCGCTAACGACCGCGAACCTAAACTGTGGTGCTCCGTCAAACCCTTACGGTTAACAGTGTTGGTTGAACTGCTCGCCTACACATAGAAACATGTAATTTTCATTTAACAAGGCGAAAAATTACCACAAGTAAGTTTCATATATATTACATATCTTTAAACAACAATAGCATTACGAAAATATTTAGAGCTCGATTACATACAATATAGTCCGGGTCGCTAAAATGTGCACATAGCCACCTCCACTCGTACTCCCGATACTTGAACTCCTCTGGAGTAGCCTCGCGGGAATTACCCCAAGCTGACCAAAACATGTGTAGCTCATTTTTCCAAGATTTGTACCTATAACAAATATTTATAAATAATAATCAAACATTAGTCAAATATATTTGTAAAGTATTTTGTAAATTTTATGTATTTATTTACTGTGATATTATGTTATTAGTTTATTCTAATTCATAATATTATTTGTTTATTATGTTATTCATAAATAATCTGTTGTGTGTATACAGTTGTTATTATGCAGTTGAATGTTAAGATTTAAGTTTAGTGATTATGTTACATGTCATTTTATATTTGTTGTTAGTGTATGATTATATAATATTAATGTGTTAGTTTTATTATTTTTATATATAATTAATATTATAATATTTTATGTATATTCTAAAAGTGTATGTTATAATACTCATAATTACAAGTAAATTAAAATGTTTACCATGTTTAATTTTATCAATCAAATTACCTTCCATTTATACAAGTTGTGAATTTTAAATTATAAATTGTTTTGTATTAATAAATAAATTATAAAATATTTGACAAATACATATTTTTAACAATAACTAAAATGATGCAAAAATTAGTCGAGTAATTACTCAACTACGTATTGTGAAAATTACTTACTTGGTTGTTTGCACCTTATCACACCAAGTATGTAGTAGGAAAGAAGGAACCTCAAACCAAACCTACAATTAGCATATAATATATATTACTAAAAATTTTTCGAATTTAAATACACAAAGTAGATTTCGGAATTGAGAAAAACTTACCGACATAGCATTGTTCAATGCATCCTTCACACTTTGTGGCACATCCTTCCACTCAGCCCACAGTACCGGAATTCTATCGCGTATGACAAACCCAACATTACGACAATATGCCGTACAAGCATCTGAAGCCAAAATGGGTCGTCGATACTTTTCATCTACTGCTATCTTGTGACGGCCATTTTTTGAAACATATGCGTCAAGTGCTAGACCCTTCGATGGGCCACGAGTCTTCTTCTTCTTTTTCGGTTCGTCTTCGGTACGACCCTCCTCATTATCAAGCTCCGCAAGCGACGCGTACAACTTCGCCTTAGATATCCGACATGTTCGCCAAATCATTTTCTCAAGCCACGCCTGGAACACATACGCCTCCGTCGGGTTAACCAAGCTATATGGCCGGCGGACTCCTTTCTCATCGACCCCTGGAATCGACGGTACCATATGGGGCATAAATAGAGTCGACGGAGGACCGGAAGGCACCTCGGATGACGTGCTCGGTGTAGATCGGCTGCTCCCAGATGTAGTAGGAGGAGAGGGAATGCGGTGTATAGGAGGCATACGAGGCTGAGTCGTCTCGACATTAGTGGGAGTCGTCCGCGATCTGGGAGTCTGATACGATAAGTGCCACGCAATAGTATGTGCGTCATCCGTCGGATACAAGTTCCCATCCTTAAACATCAGTCCACTATTCTCTATTAGCCCACGTATGCGACTGTTACTTTCACCCAAATATTTACCGACAGGATCAGCACGATTGGAAGCTGCGGAACTATCTCCCAACTCCAGAGTCTTCGATTTTTTCTAACCACATGCTACTCTCTTAATTTTGTCCATTAACCTGTACAAATTCAACCACATAAATTAATTATTCTTATACATAAACCCTAAATAGAAATTCATATGCAATTCAAGCTCAGAGCAACTACACATCACTTCACAAGAAACACAGACAATCGCAAACTAGCACAACCAATAATAAAAAATAAGCAAGAGGACCAGCAAACATAAAGAGCCCAACTTATTAATCAAGATAAATTCATAGCTCAGTAGAAAATATACAACTAAGTTGAAAAATTTGAGACTTGGTGTGAAATATAGCAAGATGTGCTGAACTGATGAACATATACATTCTAAAACTATTGGTTTGAGTCAATCGTTGAGATCTTGCAGAAGAATCAAGGAATAAGGTTACTAGACAAGTAAATGAAAGTTGCACCAAATTACGCCATCAAGCATCTGAGTGATGATTCAATAATGCTAAAAGTGACCAATTCCTAGACATCAACTCCGCAAATTTTGTATAGATAAGAGTACATGATAACTTGCATTGTCCATTGTAAAGTCATCATAGATCTCCACTTTGTTAATATGTATTATGTATTAACATATGTTTAATACATCGTCCAAGCCAAATATAGCTTAATGCACAACTTGATCACATTGTATGATTAAGACATACCTTGTATAACCCGACAATTTTCTTTGGAATCGTTGATGCACTTCCACACAACTAACATGATTATTTAATCCTCCTAATTGTAAAAAAACTTGAGGAGTAACCCAAAAATAACAAATAATACTATCATACGAAGGACCGTAAAATCTTAATAATAATTAACCCACAAACAAAGAAAAAAACACTTAAGTAACAATATATTGCAAAGCAAGTTTGAAAACACAAAAAGTCTGATTCAGAAAAACCCGAATTGAACAAAGTGCAAGATTAGGGTTTCGTATAAACCTCCACCCTTCTTGAGAATTCCAAAAACGAGGCGGAGCGGCGGCGGTACGATGGTTCCCGGAGGAGCGGCGGGACGAGGGTTCCAGGCGGAGCGGCGAACGAAAGGGAAAAGACGAAGGATCGGCGATGCAGCAGTTCCAGCGGAAGCGGCGGGGCAGCAGTTCCCGAGGCGGAGCGGAAGGACAACGGTTGCAGACGGAGCGACAGGACGACGCTTCCCGGCGGAGCGGCGGGACGAAAGGGAAAAGACGAACGGGAAAAGGGGCGCTGGTTACTGAGGAAGAAATAGCCTGTCACATTTTTTTTTTATATATAAGGGGTATTTTGGCCGACGACAGTGGCCGTCGTTGGCTAAACTTGAAGGCTTTAGCAGATGGCATCAGTCGGCTATAATAATAAACGAGCCACCATGACACGGGCCGTGTCTAACGGCTCGAACGGGTTGCATTTCCATAATGATTTTGGAAATATAGAACATAAGGACTCGGGCCGTGTCTCTTTAGCCGACGACAACCGTCGGCTAAACTAGATCTCAAAAAATTATATGTATATACTTTAGCCGACAGTTGTCGTCGGCTAAAGCCCAATTTATCATTTTTTATATAATTAAATTATATATATATATAACTATAAATATATATAATAAAATTAAAAATACCTACACTTTAGCCGACGACAACCGTCGGCTAAAACCCACTTTATCATTTTTTATAATTAAATTATATATATATATATTTAACTATAAATACATATAATAAAAATTAAAAATATCTACACTTTAGCCGACGACAGCCGTCGGCTAAAACCCACTTTATCATTTTTTATATAATTAAATTATATATATATATAACTATAAATATATATAATAAAAATTAAAAATATCTACACTTTAAAGCCCAATTTATCATTTTATGTATAATTAATTATATATATATATTTAACAGGTTTCGCCATTGAATAAACTCTAGATGTAACAGGCTTCATCGAAAGAAGTATCAACTCACGTGACCACATCGGGTGGCCATCACTTTGTATGTGCGTCATCTGGATATTAATTAAGGTGAATGTCGTGATTAAGTAAATTATGTAAGCAAAATAAGTAAACAGTAATTAAACACTTACCCATTGTCCGAAATAATCAGCAAATGTTTCATTGTGGAATCTAATATCTCCATTCACAACATCACATGAAAGGTGAATGTCTTTACAATATTGAACTTCTGGACAGTTAAGTAATATCCACCAATATGCAATTCGTAGCTCGTAAGGTTGTAAATGACTGTCAGGTAATCTTCTTTGAACTTCAACTTCGCTGGTGATGATGGAGAGATTAAATTGCACTGGAATTGTTGACATAGGCTCGGGTGTAGGATCCACCGCGCCTAAATAGAACTTGGTATATGTTACACACTCCCATGCAAGATATGCTTCGGCTATACATCCTTCTGGTGCAGACTTATTAGTCACAGAGTCCTTGTACTCACCAAGTTGCCTTTCTATTGGAAACATCCACGTGTAGTGGACCGGGCCTGTTAGTAAAAGTTGGCGAGGGAGATGGATCATGAGGTGAGGCATGAGATCAAAAAAAATCGGTGGGAAGATCCTCTCAAATTTGCATAAGATATAAACGATCTCTTTTTGCATGAGCCGGAGATCTGACTTACTTACTTCCCTAGTGCATAACTTTTGAAAGAACCTGGATAATGATACACAAGGCTCGACCACCTGTTTGGGCAAGTATGGTCGAATAAACACAGGAAACAAACGTTGTAATAGGATATGACAATCATGGCTCTTCAGTCTAGTTAACTTGTTCTCCTTGAAGTTAACACACCTCCCTATATTTCCAGCATATCCTGTGGGATACCTTGCAGCCTTCATCCACGAAAAAATCTCAGCCTTTTGCTCAGGGGTGACGGTGTAAGCAGCTTTCGGCATTTTATGTTTCCCCTTCCCTTCCTTCAACCATAAATGTTTTCTAATGTTCATTTCTTTTAAACCAATGTGTGCCTTAGGTCCGTCTTTAGTCTTCCCTTCCCAATATAACACTGTACCGACAACACTTTCACAAACATTTTTTTCTATGTGCATCACATCTAGGTAGTTCCTAATCGACAACTTACTCCAATAAGGTAGATCCCAGAAAATACTTTTATGGGACCAATACTTATACCTGTCAGTCTTTCGGGCGTTGCCGCTACTATATCAGGATGGTTGCTCAACCGCCCAAAATCATACTCATTCAAAGACGGCCAAAATTTCCTCACCAGTCCACTCTCGTGGTGGATCACCAACCTCTTCAGTCCCATCAAATGCTGCAGCATCCGTACGCCAGACATGCGTCCTTTCAATCCATATACGGTGACGCATTCTGATAACCTTCCGACAATGATACCTTGCGCGATCGGCATTCAAGCACACTGGACATCCTCTGTATCCACTAATAACAGATCCGGACAAAGATCCGTGCGCGGGAAAATCACTAATGAATGCGATACATAGCACTAAAGTAGAACATCTCAGGTGAGTACTTGTCGAACGTCGGATTTCCTTTCTCCCACAAAAACTTCAGCTCCTCTATCAAAGGTCTCAAATAAACATCAATACACTTTCCTGGATACCCGGGGCCTGTAATATCCGTAACTTTCCATTTTTAGCAGTTTCCATTTTTGGTGTATGTCTATTTTTATCGACTCGCTTGTAACCGTTTCGACATTGTGAATCTACTTTATTCTTGGAGTTTTTCTATTTGGACGAGTTTTGGTGATGTTTTCACGTGATTTCATTTTATGACATGTTTTGCCGTATGAATGTTCGATTCTCGTAAAACTCATTCGTTTTTGCTGTTTCTTAGTTTGTGCAAGTTCGTATGGATGAGTTGGTCATGTTGAGACTTTCGGTTTGTAAATCCGACGACGTTTCGTGATTTTCGGACACTTGGGCCATTTTTGTAATTTCCTATTAGTTTAGGGAATCTCATTTTCGTTATCGCATTACGGACCTTCCGGTGGTCGGAATTATATTTTCTTTCAGCGCTTAACTCCGTCGTATTGTATACTTCGTGTTTATGTTTCTGGATTCTGGCCTTGTCGTGCGTTTTGAGTTTCGTACCTTCGGCAGCAGCATTCTGGTCTGGGCAGTGCTGAACTGCTGTGTTGATAGCGCACGCTACTCCTTTTCCCTTGCATGCACTATCGATGTGCAGTTAGCGTACGCTAACACGTTACTGTTAGCGTGCGCTAACGAGTGTTATTTAGCTACTGGACTGTTATAAGCCCCGTTAGCGCGCGCTACTTATGATAGTCAGCGGCAGTTCAGATTCAGCATTTTTTTCATTCTTTTTCTTTCTTCCCCTTCCTATGGGCGATTTCGGCGATTCAGAGCAGATTGTGGAGAGTAATCAGTGGAGTCTCCTTCCAGTCCGATTCTTGTGTTTCAAACATAACACATCATCTAAATCCATCTCCTTCACTCCGATCCGAGGTCTTTTCTTCAGGAACCCTAACTTGTCTAATTTGGGGGGTTTTCGGGTTTTTCGTGATTGATTCTGAATTGTTCATGTATGTTACGAAATTTCTTACCGGTTGTTGTTATTGAGTGATTCTCAATCCGTTTTCCTCGAATTAATCCGTGAATTGTTGATACGGGGAGATTTTGCGTAAACCTTAGCCCGTATCGATTGATTGTTCATTATCGTAGTTCGTAATCAGGGTTATGGGTGTATTCCAATCGTTTATTGTTGTCCGTTGGGACTGAACTATGTTAATCCTTCGTTTAGGAACCGTCGTTTTCCACCCGGACCGTTCGTAGTCGTATTTCATTTCCGATTCTTCAAGAATGTCTCAAAGGCAAGTACTTTACATTTGTTTACCTGTTCTAGTATTTGAATTATGGCTATTCGTGGTTGTGTGGATGGATATGTGTATGTTCACCTAGGGACGGTCAGATGGGGCCTCTAGGGATACGTATTGCCGTGTGTGTGCGTATCGCGAATTGTGGTTAACCACCTAGGGATGTCCGACGGGGCTCTGCGTGGTACGGTGGCCGTGAGTCTCGTATCAACGGTTAACTTTGAATTATTTTGTTGGAGAAAATGTGTTTTGTGCTTGTGCACCGTATAATATTCCGGAATATAAATGTTTTCTAAAATGATTTTGGCGCATATATTCATCTGATTAGAATGTAGTTTGTTGTGTCAAGATTTATTCATCCCGACAGGCGATCGACGATAAGGCCGAGCGACCAAGTCAACACCAGTCAAACTATGTTTAGCTCGCCCAATCGAAGATTCGAGACCACCATAAGGTACCTAGCGATCGACTCCCAAGGCTATCACCCTTTGGCAGCTGGCGATCGACTCTAGTGACCGGCTAAGGGCAATCGACCTACGTCCCAAGCAGGGATGATCGCCCGTCAAAGTCATCGAAGACTGGAACTCAGAACAGCACCCACGTGCAGATCCACAAAAGGCACTGACAGACAAGACCTTTGACCACAGCTTGTCACCTACCTCACCTACCGACAGGCGCGCCGAAAGTTGTCAGTGGGACCGCCCGTGACAAAGACTCTCAGACGCGTGCAGCTCCCCATTGGACATCAAACACGCCGCCAGCCGGAAGCATGACTTTAAGGAACAAGCCCATGTGCTAAAATACGATCGCCCGATTATTATAATACGTAAAAGGCAATCGCCTAAGCATATCCAAGTCCTATAAATAGAGAACCTCCTCCTACTGGAAAAAGGTTCCAAATTGGTTCAGAACTCATTTACTTAGGTTCACATTTCATTCACCTACATTCCGAATTCATTCACGAAAATACAGTAGAACACACATACCATCAAGCTCCTATTGTCTCGCCGGAATCCATCTCAGGACTTCTCTCTCCAAATCCCTCATCCAGAAGACGATCGGCAGAGGCCGGAAGTCTCCACAAGACAGATTCCAAGAGATTCATAAGCCCAGGAGCTCAAGCATCCCGCTAATACTCGCCGTGAGAGACTGTCGATCTCTCACCACCGCGACTGTTCATCTCCTTTGTTACAAGAACTCACAGAGCATCAAATCTGGTTCTTCCGGCAATCTACACGCTCACTAGATAAGATAACAAGAATATTTACACTCATTGTAATTGTATTCTTACATTAGTACTTGTATCCTCGAATATTAGTATTAATAATATCTCGCGAGAGCATTCGAGCCCGGGACTAACAACCCCGGCAAATCTTGTGTTATTTATCTTTCTCACGAAAGTGCTCTTGCATTTGTTTGCTATCCATCCATTCCAGCAATATCTATCTCCGGATAATATTTTGGGTAGCAACAATTGGCGCTAGAAGAAGGGGATCTAACCCTCAAATTTTTATTCCTACCGTCCCGAAGAACACTCACTGTTCTCGGGGCATATACTTGAAGTGACACTCACTGCGCTTCAAAGAAAACCTTCAGAATCATGACATCCGCCGGTACATCGAAGAGAGCCGCTCTCCGAACCGCGGACACCATATCCGGCTCGATCGAACCCGGCCCGGACGGGGAAGCGCGGCAACGCGAGACTCTCGATCCCGCACCCGAGAGATGGCCCCAACCTCTCACTCGATCGGTTCCAAACCGAGGAACAGAACGAGGAGGCTAATGCCATCCTAGAGGAGAGACGGAGAGCACGCGCGTCGCCCGCGATAACTCCTCGATCGTCCGCCGCATGGGAAAACGGAAATTCAACGGAGCTGCGGCGAGCGATCGCCAGAAAGCCCCAATTCGCGAGAAAAGGCTCTCGCACGACCGGACGGATCCGTATTCAATCGCTTGGGGCGCGACCCATCCTGGCGACCGGGGCATTCTGTTTCCAACCACGAGGAGACGGAATCCGAATCCGCCACCAGGAGTTCAGCCTGTCCACCTTACAGCCGAACGCAGGTTAGCCGTCTGACTCCCGTCCCGATCGCCCGGGGATCAGTACTCAATCGCCTCGGCACCCGCCGAGCCGCGAGCAGCCAGACCACGGCGATGGCCGCTATACAGCGCCAGCTCGACGAGATGAAAGCACTCTTGGACACTGGGGCAAGCGCCAGCAGAAAGATCACCGAGCCGACCGAGCCACTCGCGGTCCACATCGAGCTTGCCCCCATACAACCAACGATCGCTCCTCCCAAAACACCTCTGTATGAGGGGAGATCGGACCCCGAAACCCACATGAGTAAATTCCGAATCTACATGACTGGGTGTGGGGCATATGATGCAACCAAGTGCCGGATCTTCCCGTTAACATTGGGCGAGCTGGCCCATAGGTGGTACGCCTCACTACCACCACGATCAATCACCTCCTTTAAGAAACTGGCGAATGACTTCACGTCATACTTCGCCAACAAGGTCGCCAGACCAGAAGGCCCCCACCGCGTGATGAAAATCAGGCAGGGGAAAGACGAAACCGACACAGATTACATTGACCGAGTAGACGAAATCATCCTCACCGGCGAACCCGTCAGTGACGAGCTCGCTCTCTTTTCGGTCATGGGGGGATTCTACGGTCATTGTCCCATGTTTAGACATCTCACCAAGGATATTCCCCCAACCTACGCGATCTTCCGCGCTAAGGCTGCCAACTTTCTGGCCAGGCAAAGGCTACTCACCCTCCGCCTAGGCGAGGAAACACCACCTCCTGTCCAGAAGATATCGATCGCCAAAGTAAATAAGGCGATCGCCAAGCCACCCGGAGATCTCAAGGCCTTCGAGGACATGGAAGCCCATCTCCTCCATACGTTCAACCGAACTTCGGCTCGTATTTTCTATGCCATCAAGGGGCACGAAAAGCTAAAAAAGCCAAAGGCGATAAGGGACCACGGTCACCTGGACAACAATCAATATTGTGCCTACTATAAGAGTCCCGGCCACAGCACCAACCAATGCCGCGACCTCCTCAAACAGCTCTGGAGATTGTTCGAGGAGGGCAAGTTGAACAGCTTATTGACTTAGCCGAAGCCCCTATCAATCTATATACACGATCGTCCGAGTCGAACACAAGACAGGTTGGGTAGCTCATACGAGCCGACCCCTGGATCAAACTCGGCGACCGTCTCTACATGCTTCAATCAAGAGAAGGGGACCTCGGAAGTCTCCCCGATCTCCCTTCTTATTTAAGAAATTGGAGGACTCACTCGCCATCCAGCTTCACCATCTAACATGATGGACTAAGGCACGAGATCGCCTCCCCGCACAACGTACACCGTCGAAGGTCGGCATCTACATGACGATCCAAGGTGGAAGAGTGCAGCCATGGTCCTGGTGGTCAATGGAACCGACTGCTTAGGCCATGCAAGGTCCCTTTGGGCCAAGATCGCCCGCCCTTCGTT